>VZSE01008174.1:275415-676192 GCA_013398275.1 Promerops cafer | reverse complement strand
GGGGGGCGGCGGGAGCTGTCAGATGGCCTTCCCCGGCAGCCAGCCGCTCTACCGCACCTCCGGGGCCTTCGTCTACGACTGCGGCAAGTTCTGAGCGCGCCCCGTCGCGGGAACTCCGCTCCGCTCCTCTCCGCTCCACACCGCGCCACCGGCCCCCGCAGCGCCCGCGGAGGGAAGCGAGCGCATCGCGAAAAGCTTTTGTACAGAGACAGCCCCAAAGCATGTCTTGGTTTGTTAAAGGACAGTGTTACTCCAATAACACGTAAGTTTTTTTTTTTCTAATTGCTTTGAGAAAAACTTTTTTTTCCCGCCCCCCACCCCGCGCTCTTACCCGTCCCTTAAGGTATTGTCATGCCCCGTGTTTAAAAGGGAGCGAAAAGTCCAGCGTAGAGTACCAGCTTCTTTCCCCCTCCCCTTCCTCTTCTACAAGGACTTGTTTTAAAATGTAAATTGCGACATAGTAATTTATTTTTAATTTGTAGTTGGATATTGCGGACCAAACGCCAGAAAGTGTTTCCCCCTTTTCTGAACAGTGACGTTAAAATTGACTGAAACGCTGATTTTTTTTTCACTATATATAAAAAGGGAAACTGTATTAATCTTATTCTATCAATATTTTTCTTTTTTTTTGTTGAAAATATTCTGAAGGTATTGCATTGTTTGTTTATTAATAAATTACCATTCAGTTGGAATGATCCTCTACACGTCTGTATATTTTAATGCTTTCATTTAGAGAGAGAGAACGAAAGAGAGGGAAAAGGGATTTCATGACTAACTTTGTCGCTGGAACAGCTTGTTCCCCTCCGCACAAATTCCAAAGACCATTTAGGAACTGCCAGGTCGAAAAATCCCTTTTCAGTCTCTTCTGCAATATGTTCCACTTGGTCAGCTCGCCTTATCCACTAGGAAAAAAATACTTTCCCATGGCAGCTCTGAGTTGGCAAATAAACAAACACGTTTTCTTAGCAATTAATGGCAAGACCTGGAAACATTTGACCATACACAGTAGTATGGCGACATTATGTTGTTTTAAATAATATGCCTATGTAAGGATATATTAAGTGATAACTCCGAGGTAGAAGTGCATGCACTAGATTCCAGACCATGTGTAACTGTATATGTCGAGGTATCGATCGCTCTGTGTGTGTTTCAAATGTATTTATATTTAGGATTTACATATGTACCTATATTTAAAAAAGGATTACGTATTTATTTATAGTTTCGTATACGCATTGCATATTTTTCTAAACTCCAGTGTATAGCAGATGCCAAATAATCTGTAGTACGTGTACTCTTAAATATAATGCCAGCATATAAATCACTGCTTCTTAGAATTGATAGCAAAGCGTGCAATCACATCAGTGAAGCCGCTTCTGTAACATATAAAGTACTATTTTATTACGGGGGGGAAAGAGTAGTTGTGTTAAAGAGTACTTGTACAGTCTACCCTTACACCTTTACAGCTCTGCATTACTCCCGTCCTTAAGGGACTTTACTGGTCTGTGTCTCAATTGCTCGGATTGAAATTATTTTTAAAATATTTTGTGTGGGCGATTTTTTTTTACATAGTTGGGTGCTATTTTTTTTGTTGTTGCTGTTTGGTTGGTTTTTTTCTCTCCTTACCTCCCTCAGTTTTCCCTCAAATCTTAAAAAAAATATATTTCCAGGGTAGCAAATGAGTGCGGCACAGACTGGTATCTTGTCATATCAAGAATCCTACCTTCTGGACAATTTACTATTAAGAACCTACGGTCAGTGGGGATCACCTTCCCCTTTTGTAAGTAAGCACTAAAATGCAATAAATCCATTAACTTAAAAGAACCAGCCTTGTCAGTCAGACTTGGAAATAAGTTCATTTGATTACAGATATTTAAGGCCTAAAATTTGCTTTCAAGATAATACAGTTTCCTATCAGAATATCTTATCTAAGGGCAACACTTAGCAGTAATTGCTGTTGCATTGTTAAGGGTTACGCTGTAAATAAATAGAAAGGTATTTACAGTTCAACCTTATTACCTCGCTTTGGAGCTCTGCTTCCCTTACGAAGCAATAGTCCAATGTTCAGAAAACAGCTTCAGCAGACGGAATGAACTGGGGGGAGTGTGTCATCTTAGAACGCGTTGGCTTAGAATACGTTTATTTAAGTATGGCATAGTCTTTGCTTTTTCGTGCTAGTGCCTCTACAAAGATTACCGGGCGCCTTATTTACGTTTATTTGTTTGCTAACTTGGGTAAGAGAACCTCAAACCCTCCGTTGCTCGGTTGTGGTAAAGCTGATGAGGACGAGCAAAATTGAGCGCCTTTGCTCCGGGGACATGTTTTAATTGCTTCTCTCCGTTTTTCACCAGTAAGGGGAAATTAAATAATACCTATTCTCGGTCGGGCTCACTTTCTGCTCCCCATCGTCCCTCTCCCGGTGCCGAGCGGGGGCAGCTAAACTGGCGGCTCCCGCCCACCGCCGCCTCCTTGGGAGCGGGACTGCCGGGCCAGAGGCCCGGCGGGGCTTTCACTGCCTTATGCCCGCGCTCCCCCTCGCTGGAGAGGAGACCCTCGGCGGGGCAGCTCCCTCTGCCCTGCCAGATGGGTTTGCCAGCGGGGTGGCTGCATAATAAGACCATTCCTGCCCCCCGTCATGAATTTAAAATAAAATTTAAAGAAGGCAGAAGGTAGAGGCGATGGAGTCTGCTATTTGCCTGTTATTTTTGTTGCGATCAGGCGCCGGTTTTCCTGTAGTTTGGGTTTTCTCAGCGGTCTGCAGCGGTAGGGTGTTTGTGGCGAAAATAAATAGGGGGGAAAGCAGTTGTCAGCCCGGCTTGTTTAATAACCCGTTGCATTGTCAGTGGTGCTGCTCGGCTGGGGAAGCTGGGGGGGCCGTGCGTAGTTTGAACAAGTGCCGTGTGTAATTACTGCCAATGCTCGGGGCGGTCCGCGGCCCTCTGCCGCGGGGCGGCCGCGCAACTTGCGCTACCGTGGCCCTGGCTGCAAAAGGGGCGGGTGGTGTGGGCTCGGCAAGCCGGGAGGGCGGCTCGCAGTCAGGGAGGGGGCAAAGGGAAACTTCCCTCTCAGTCGCAGGTAGGTCGTGTCGGCATCTTCTGCCCCCGGAGGGGATCCCTTTCCTGAAGTGACGTGCGTGGTGGCGGCGGAGGTCACCTCCTGCTTCTCAGTGCGACGAGCTGGCTCACCGCACACGCGTGCTTCGTCTTGAGTTTTAAAAACACTGTTTTATTTATATTATTACCACAATTAAAATCATAATCTTTTTTTTTTTTCTCCCCCTCCGCACAGAAATTGATCACAACGAAAATAAGATTAGCAGTGCTGGCTGTCTCCGCAGTAGGCAGTGAAAAGTGCGGGCTTGGCCGCGGGAGGCGGCCCGCCGGGCGCAGTCCGGTACCGTGGGTCCCTGCGCGACACTGCACGGACGGGGGTCGGAAGCTCCGGGCTCTGCCGGGCCGGAGCCTTCGGCGTGAGGCATTGCGGCTGCTGCTGGGATGGGGAAGGGTCGAGCGGGCTCGCTAGAAACCTTCCCGGGCTGGGGCAGCGCAACTGGGAGGCACGGAGCGGGGCATCTGCCCGCGGGCCACCATGAACTGCGGGCAGTGGGGCCCAGAGCGGGGCACGAACCCCGTTCATCTTGTGCTTCCCTCCTCTTGCGCACAGGAGGCAAATCCGAGCGTCCCTTCTGACCTGTGATTGTCTCCCAGCAGAACTGGGCCGGCCCTGAACGCCAAAAGAGATGTGGGGCGACCTTGCGCAGCGGTGGGCACGGGACACGTGCTCGGGCAGCAGCTGAGAGGTGTCCCCGTAAGGCCTCGACATCTGTGGTGGCAGCCCCTACAGCAAACGGGGACACTTGGCCCCAGCCATGCCTGTGCAGAGGTCATTTAGGCGCCAGGTTAGCACGGCGCTTTGTGGGATTTTTTTTAGCTCGAACTGATTTTTTTTTCCCCAAACTGTCTCTTTGCTTTTCGTCTATGAAAAGAACAAAACAGCTTTCTTTTTTTTTATTTTTTTTTGTTTTGTTTTTTTAAATAAATTTGAGGAACCATTCAATTTACGTGGTGGTTCTGGTGGTTTCTCACTTGTACTCGCTCATCTGTCACTTAAACTGTGGAAAACGTAGCGAGGAGGAATATTCTCCTTTCTAAGTTTCCTTCTTAGAATTTCTTCTTAAAGTAATTACAGTTACTATTATGTTCCGCAAAGGTCATAATCAAAAATAGCAGAGAAATGCATGCATATAGTCGAGAGGACATGGATCAAAATCCCTTCCCTACCTCCACAGGCCGGGTCAGATGGAGAACATGGTGGTGGGGCTGTTTTGTGGATGAAGACATTTAAGGGAGTGGTTCCAAATCGGCGTTTTATGATATCTGGGGCCCTTTCTGATAGCCAAGAAGTTCGGGAAAGGCGTTTCGAAGTTAGCGGCTATTTTCATAGCCGGGTTCATCTTCGTAACACTGTTAGTAACTCTGGGGCTACAGCGTTTTGACGAGCTGCCTGTTCGTTGCTCTCACCTCCCCAAAAATACGCCGCTGGAGCTTAGAGGTTCGCCCTGTCCTCTGGAGACTTGGCTTGGACGTTTCGGGCGAGTCGCGCACGGCGCACGCGAAAGCCGGTGCGGGTTTTGCGGGTTTCGCGGATTTTGCGGGTTTTGCGGGAGGCAGCGCGGCGGTGCCGCTGCGCGGAAAGGAGCGGTGGCGCACGGTCGGGGGCTGCGCGCCTGTCCGCACCCACGTAAAGATGAGCGTGAGGTAAGAGTGCGCAGTCTTTATTACGTCGTTCGATTGCGTAGGCAAAAGCGTGTACCGCCGAGGCGCGCACATGGCTCCGCTGCACAGCCCAAGAGAGCTGCGGTGCGGCCCCTGGAAGCTCTCCCCCGTCCACTTCCCGAAATAAACCATTTCAACAGCGACGGCTAATTGAACATTAGCTTTCAATTAATTTCACTCGTAAAGTAATTTAAACTCCTTCGCATACTTCAGTCCATTTGCCCCCGTCTCCCTGTGCTGGAATCGGGCTTGTTGGCTAAATTCATCCGCACTTTGAGATGCGCTGATATTTTGATCTGTTTTTTTGTGTGTGTGTTGGGTTTTTTTGTTTGTTTGTTTGCTTTTTATTTTTTCCTTGGGGGGAGGGGGGGTGTTGGAGTGGTTTTTTGTTTTGTGGATTTTGGTGGGGATCTTTTGGCTAAGAGGGAGGTGAGGATCACGGTGGTGGGCGCTGTCAGGGCGTCCGAGGCTGAGTTGTCGCTGCGCGGGGACACAGGTAGCGCGCAGCCGGGCTAGCGCGGAGGGCGAGCTCAGGTTTATGCGGTAAGCTGCGCAGAGGCTGGCGTGCCCGAAGTGTGGTGTAAGGGAGCTGCTCGGAGCTCCTCGGGGACGCGCGCGGGTTTCGATCCGGTATCTCGGTCACGAGCTCACGGTCTGGGAGATACCAGTCAACATTCCCGTATAGGTTTCCCCCCCACATTTTTTTTTTCCTTTTTTCCTTCTGCCTCGCCTCACCGGCGTCTTGTCTGTTGTGAATCCGCCCCAAAGGTGGTGCGGTGCCATGGTGAACGTAGCCCTCCTGGTTTAATTACTCTGGGGCTCATAAAGCCATTCGCTTCACTCCAAAGTAATAAACAAACGTCGCGTTAGGTCAAGATTGATGGTGTCCATGCAATAAAAACGGGCCAGGTCAGGAAGGAATAAAATTCAATCAGAGCTCGCGGAATCATTTTTCAGGGGACAGAAAGACAGAAAAGGAGACGGGGGTCAAGGGAGACGATGTCGCCATTCACAACACACCAGCCGGGAGGGAGGAGGGCGAGGGTTAACGAGCGATTGTTTTTTATCAAGCGGAGCCTAATTGAACGAAACAATAGCCGCATGGGGGGAGAGAGCGGGGGTGGAGAGGGCCGGCTCCTTACCCGGTAGTTGCGGGGCCGGGCGTCAGCCCCGTACCCTGGTGGAGGTACAGGGGACCCCTCGCAGCACTGCTGCAACCCCATTCCCCCTTAAAGTTATACACACGCACCTGGGGCAGCGGGCAGGCCTTGTCCCGGGCCGGGGCTGGCAGTGCAGGTAGCGGTAGCAAACGATCGGGTGCCTGGGGGACGACACTGGGAGAACCCCTCATTTCCTAACGAGGCGTCCCGAAAGGCCCGCTTGATCGACCGGAGGAGTACGCCCCAGAACTCCCGAGGGTAACTCCGGCTGGTCCAGCCGGAGCGGGAGCCCTCGGTGCCATTTGGAACTAATTCCTTGACCGTAGTTCTGTGCTAACGCTGCTGGCGCCCAGCAATTTGGCAAGTGGCTGCGAGGTAGTGTTCGCCGGACTCCCGACGGCCGGGGGGTGTCGGGCTCTGAGGAACAGGCCTGTCGGAGGGTCTCGGTGTTCAGGGAAGAGACAGCAGCACAGCACCGAGGGGAAGCCCCTGTGGTCCGAGAGACATTTTTTTGTCCCGGCCTGCTATGCCAGTGTTTTGTGCTGCGCTGGCCTGGGAAGCAGCCGGCAAAGGCTCCCTCCCTCCGTTCAGCAGGCAGGGTTTTTGGGGGGTGGGGGGGATTTCTCCCTCGCCCCCCAAGCCAACGCATCTGTTACACACACCTCTGCGACCTTCTAGGCCCATAACTTGCGCCTTGCTTAGCATGCCTGTGCTACAAAATAATAGCTGTTGAAAAGCACTGGGATGGAGAGTGAAGGGAAGGCAGCTCAAGCCACCAGTGAGAGCTCACAAGCTCTCCGGCTGGAATAGAATTGGGTGTTCGGCAAATTTTTTTTTTTTTTTTTGCCCCCTAAACAAACACAGCTTGAAACGACTTGGGTGGGCAAAAGGGAACAATTTGTGAGCCAGAGAGCAAGTGAGCTGGGCAGGCAGCCGGCCCACAGCTTACCTGCTGGAGATTTTCACCTGACCTTTAGGTGTCAGGGGGCTTGGTTGTGCCGTGTATCACCCCACGTTAAGGTCAGCTGCTTTAGATTGCGTTCAGCAGAATTAAAACAACAACAGTGAAAACCCCAAACTGGAATCCCCCCTCCTTTCCAGCCCCCATCACCTCTGGGGAGAATCCAGGAAAACCAACACATTTAGAACCATTAACTCTTAAAATAGCTGAATTTCCTCCAGAAGAAAAAACGCAAATTATTACACTCACGAGTTCAGGATATTTATATATTTTATGAATCGATGAATAAACAGGTCATATCACTACAACCATCATCCCTCGGCAGGCAAGTGCTCGGATCAGAAAAAAAATGCCATAAACGTTTTCCCCAAAACGTCCCTGGAATTTATTTACTTGCCAGAACATCTAAGCTGCCGAGTTTAATTTCTTCCCTTTTTTACCCCTCTTTTTTCTCCCCATTTTTTAAAAAAATAAATATTTAAAATAAGGAAAAAGAAGAATGTTTTCCATTGAACCATAATGTAAAAGTACTGATAATATCGTCCGTAGCAGAAGAGAATTGTTTAAACAAATGTCGGTGCTTGCAAGATTGCGCAGTATAAATACACTCCCAGTGCCGTTTTGATGCGAATTTCGAGAGGAACTCTTATTTTCTGTATGTGATCAGTATGTGCATTTCCCCCGGCCCGACTGTGCGAAGGCTAAAGCCGTAAGCTGCCGGAGGACACGTCGCCCTGCCAGCCCCGCGGCCCCGGGCCGGGCATGCCCGGCTACCCGCGGTGTGGGACGGGGCGCAGGCGGTGGGCCGGGGCCGGGCGCTCGCACACGCCTCGCCCCTGCCAGCGAGGAGCTGCTCGCCGTTTTCCCCAAGCGAGGTTTTATGAAAGTGCTGGCGGCCAGCGCTTCTAGCCTCGCCTCTCAAGGATGGGATGGATTTAAAACCTAATAACGAATTGCAGAAAAATTACGACTTTCTCCCGACGCCATTTCCCACCCCCCTAATCGCTCCGCCGGGGGGGTGGGACGGTGATGGAGCGCGGAATGCACCGGTGCGAACTCATTAGCAAAGCAAAGGTTGCAATTAGCGTCTGCTGCTGCGAAGCGACCTCTCCCCCGCCCGCCTCTCCTTAGCCCCCATCACTAAATAATTGCAAAGTATCTGTTGATGTTTTTCTTCCACCCGTCAAAACGTTGGAGCCCTGCCTGCTCCAGGGCTCCGTCCTGGTTTTGTTGTGTCTGGAGACAATGCTCCGCCAGCGAACCATCAGAGGTGAAGGGGGGTCACAAGGGGAGGCAGGAGCGCGGCCCTGCAAGCCGAAGGGGGCCTCCCCTTGCCGCCCACCCCTGCAAACCTGCCACCCACAGGCGGGAGGGGCTGCGACCCCCGCCCGGTGCCCCTCTCCCTGCGCTGCTCCGGGGCAGCCCCGAGCACGCCTTCCCGGCCGGGCAAGTAGCGGGAAGAGGATGTGACCCTCATGTCCGCCCGGGGGGGACGTGGCTGCTTTATGTGCAAGGCGTCGGGGGGAGGTGGTGGCGGCGGCAGACTCTTCCATTTTCCCAATTTACACCTAAATTTTATTTTTCTAAATACCCTTGCAGCACTCGATGCGTCTCCGAGAGCGACCAGAGCCGGCCGCAGAGCCTCTTCCCACCACCACCCAACGCCGGCGTGTTCCTGCCTGAGGAGCGGGGCTGCGCTGCCTTCAGCCCCCGTTTGCTTTTACCCTTCGGGTTTGCGCTCCAAGCTTCGAGGTGTATTTTTAGATGGCGCTGGCGGTTTTGCTCTGCGACCCCGAGGAAAACCCCGTCGCTTTGTCTCGCCAGTCTTCCGCACCGGGGCCGGGGAGGAGGGCGGCGGGCGGGCCGTCCGGCTGTGTCGCCGGCGGGCTTTGGGGTAGAGCCGACCCCCGGCCCGGCCCGCTGGCAGAAGTGGCAAGGGCTTGTGCTCCCGTGGGGCAACCCCACTCAGACCGCCGCCGCTCTCCTTGCTGTCTGCGAGCCCACGAGTGGCCGGTGGCCCCTGAAAGACCTCAAGAGAAGGAAAAAAAGGTTTAAAAGGGGCTCTCGTGGTACTTGTACCATTGTCAGGACAGGTTCTGGGGAAGAGCAGCGGCCCGTGTGGCGGAGGCGAGGGGCTGAGTTAAGGCTAAGAGACGTGGAGCGGCGGTGGCGGCGCTGACAGGCGGCGGGCGCGGGGGAGCGAGCCCGGCCGTCACTGCTCGTAATTCCTGGCGCTGCCGGGCAGGGAGCCGCAGGCAGGGCCAGGCCGGCCTTCCTCACCGGGCCCCAGTCCTCTGCAGCCCGCTGGGCAGGAGCTGGGCCTCCTCTCCTCTCCCTCTCTCTCTCCCTGCCCGAGTTCCTTCTTCCTGACGGGGCGCACTCCCGGGCAGCCCCCAGCGCTGCCAGTGCTATGCCGCTTCTCCCCGTAGCAGCGGCGCAGGGTGAACTCTCCGCTTTCCACGACTCAGTGGAAAAGGCTGCCCCGGCGGGGACCCCCGGCAAGGTCCCAGGCCCGTATTCCCGGCCCCGGGCAGTGCAGAGTGTCAATAGCCTGGCCCTGGCCACCAACCGGCCTTTCCCCGCCGGTGCCACAGCGGTTCCGGGAAAGGTTGAACCTACCTTGTCGTTTGCTTTGTTCGGTACTGCTGCTGCGGATGGTTGGAGGTCTACGAAAGACGCCAGGGACTGGGGCCCTGCTCGGTTATTTACTACTGGAGCTGCTCTTTTCTATTAACGAAGCTGCAATGTCTCCGTATGAGACCAGAGACGGGCAGAGGGGGGGATGTATCTTTCGAACCTGCACGCGAAAAACGCTTGACACGAACACGAAACTGAGGTAGAGAACACAAGTCTGTAGCTGGTGTTACATATCAGCTACATATCATCTCTCTAAGTAGAAGCTTGTTAGTGGTTTGTTTTGTTTTGGATATAAGTTATTATTTATTTCGTTTTCAAAACGTGATCCCGTGGTCAAAGAGTGGTACTTCAGGAGCAATTAAGAATCAGGCAGGAGGGTAGCTTTGGGGAACCGAAAAGCAGTTCTGACCTTTGCCAAATGGTAAAAAGCAGCGGGGAAGTGTGTAGTTTGTCCTGTCATGACCAGTACCTTTTTTTTTGTCCCTACAAAGGCAGCAGAAAGACACCCAGCACCAGGCCACCGCGAGGGACCGCTTGGTCTAGAATCAGTTTTCCCTTTCCCATGCTTTTCCCAACTTGTTCCCCAATATAGACAGAGAAACCAGGGAATGAAAATGTTTCTCTGGAGTTTGCGACAGTGAGCCAAAGAAAAACCCTGAAGCTGAAGTTCCGAGTCCTCGGCAGAGATGTGTAAACTAATATTGTACCAGCAAGCCTGGCAGTGAATCACTGTAAGCGATAAAATAGTTCGCAGTGATACAAAAATGCCTTGTCATAAAAGCGCTGGAATACTTTTAAAAATTATTATTCCGTTCGCCACCAAAGACCCGCCACCCGCAGCCTTGTGACCGCCTGGCCGAGGCGCTGCGGAGGGGGAGCAGGCGGAGCTCGCCCCCTCCCCTCCTCTCCCCTCCGCCACTCGCCGCGGCCCCGAGGCGGGGAGGCAGCGCTGGGCACGGGAGACCCGTTCGGCCGTGGCAGGGTGTGGGTGGCAGCCGCAGGGCACAGCCGCAGCCGTGCGGCCGCACACGCGTGGGTGCCCACGGCACAGGGGTGGGCACGTCCCGCAGGGGCTGTGTAGCAGATCCAGGCGGTGTGAACGCTGCGGGAGAGCGCAGCCATAGCAAGGACATGCACCCACGGGAAGGGGGCTTAGTGTTATTTTACTCTAAAAAAAAAAAAAAAAAAAGCGCGCAGCCGTGGAGTCGTACCCGTTCGAGGAGAAAAACACCCAAGGAGGCTTTTTATAAATATACCCACGGGAGGTGAGCGGCAATGTGTGCGTGATGCCGTAGGGAGGTCCAGGCCTCCGGACTGAGCGTCCGCAACCTGTCGGCTTTGGTCTGTGCTGGAAGAGCCCCGAGGGCGCCGCGGAAACTGCGTGCGGGCTGGAGAGCCTCACACGCGTGAGGAGATGCTTGGAGACATCCTTCTGTCTCCGCAGCTCCCTCTTCTCTCTGCCTTTCGAGGGCTCGTACTCTGTGCACCTGTAGGAAGGGCTCAAGCAGCGGCCGGGCTCCCACGTTTCCCTTTCCCCATTCGCGCTTTCGAAGGAACAGCCCCAAAGGAAGCGGCTGCTCCGGTTGCCCGGGCGCGCTCCACTCCGCGCCGCGCATTTCCCGCGGCACCTCCGACAAATGCCGCCCGTGGAGACCAGCGCACGGAGCACCCTCCCGGCTACCCCTAGGCTGCTTTCGAGCTCCCTCCTGTCACCTGCATCACTTCCATCATGGGACTGCTCCCGGGCATAGCTACCCCCCCCCCCCCCCCCCCCCACCCCCNCCCCCCCCCCCCCCCCCGCCCCATTCCGCGATTGGCCTCCTTTTCACATGGGGGTCCCCCCTATACGAAGTCAAAAAGCAGGAGATGCGCTTCAAGGAAGTGTATCTCTTGTGTGTCTCCCTCCTGTGCATCTTGCTCTTTGGTCACTTCCAGGCATAAAGTTGAAATGATGGGAGTAATTGGTGGGTGGAAGATCCTAAACCAACGGGAAATGTATGGGCTTGACGACCTCTGGATAACCCAGGTACCTTGGCACAAAAAGCAAAAAAATATTTACTCACCTTGAAGTTTCTATTTTTTTTAAGCTTTTTTATTTATTTTGTTTTTATTTCTTAAGTCATCTTTTGAAATGGTTCACGCTCCTGTCTGAGGTTTAATTATAGTACGCAGGAAGAGGGTGGAAGGGGAATGGTTTGATTCTTGGGGGAGGGGGTTAAAAACCAAAACACCCTAATCTCCCCGGACTGAGAAGGTGCTGGACAAAAGGGCTTTCTGTGACTCATGCACACTCTGAAATGAAGATCTGAAAAACATATACAAGCCCCAGCTTGACTGGCTTGAAAGCGATTCCAGCAATTAGGAATTAATTCAGCATGGTCAAAAGGCGATTTCACCGCAAGTTATATCAAGTTATCCAAACTTTTACAGAGTTCAGGTTCTGGAAATGGGCTGCTGGGGTGGAGGTAAGGCTGCAGGAAAGAAAAACAAGGAGTGTTCAGGAAAGGCAGAAAGGGCAAGCTGTGGAGCAAGGTCTGGAGGCATGGTGAGCCCATGTTTGCACCAAAGGTCTGCTGATGTGGAGAGGGGAGGAACGGGGGGCAGGGAATGCTTTGTTTCTCATAGGATTAAGTACTAAAAATGTGCTGGAGGTCCTACAGAATGGAAAGATGAGTCTCAATTAAAAATGAAATCAATGGGTTTGGCTAATCAATTTTTTAGGTAGAGTATGATCCTTCCACAGTTAGTGGCAGAAGACAGATTTAGCCCAGGCAGAGCTGACCCTGGGATGATGTATGGGGCAAGAGGGGGGATGTAGAGGGTGGAGGCAGGAATAAAACTCGTCTTCAACACGCAGGCAGGCCAACAATAAAACCATCACAGGGAGAGGCAGCTGCCCACCCTGGTGGCTCATGGCAGTGCTGGCCATGGGCTGCATCTGTGGCATGGGTCCTGTGGTGCCTGCTGGACCCGGCCAGGGCTCAGGCATTGGGATTGTTCCTCATGAGCTCCACGTCAGCCTCCACCATCTCCCTTACCAGCTCCTGCAGGAAGGAGAGAGAGAGAGGTGAGGGCCCCAGTGCAGGGACAAATGGGCAGCATGACAGGAATGCCCCAGAGCACGACAAGCCCCCTGGCCCCCCATAGCAGAACAAGGAGAGGACGGGGCTTTGTTGGGCCCTTCCCACAGCAGCCCTGGCCCAGACCCTGGTGTGTCAGTGCCCTGCAGCGCACTGGGGTGCCCATCGCTGCCACAGTGTCTGCTTCCTTCAAAGCAAGGATCCATGCAGAGGCACTGAAAATGGGGTTTCTCAGGGTGCCCAGGTCACCCTACACAGAGGAGTCCCCCCTCCTTTCCCCTCCCTGCAAATTGTTTTTAGAGGACATGAACACCCAGCAAGTACAAAGCATGCCAGAAAGGCCACTCACATCAAACGTGACTCTCGGCTTCCAGTTCAGCTTTTGCCTGGCTTTGGTGCAATCCCCTTGCAGAAAATCCTGTGGAAAAGAAGAGAGAGGCACTGCAAGGACCATTACTTTCCCCACCCTGATGGCCTCCCCACTGCTCCTGCTTCCCTGTGAGCTGAGCACTGGCCGGGCCCACTGTTGGACTCTTCCAAGGACAAACTATTTCTCCTGAAGATGCAATTTTCATGGAAGCTCATATGCCTATTAAATCACCAGGAGGCAGCATCCTTTTGCCAGGCTATTTCAGATGGAAAGAGTTATTCTTTGTTTGTGGGTACACAGAGGGCTTGAACTCCAGCCTTACAGCCATATAACGGTGAACATTTTATAAGAAGTTATTGTACATCTTAGTCATGCTAGTGAATGACCTGATTCAGATTCTTTTCCCCCCATTTGTTTAAATAATGTAAATCACAGAGCAAACATGACAACTAGTCTCTTTCAAATAAAAACATGATCACAGACAAATGATGCTGAATAACTGTTATGCATATGGGTAACCATATGCAACACCAGTAAACATCCAGCTTTTGAATGCGTACATATTTTTTTCCTAGAGCATTTTGAGTATCCACATGCAAATAAAAGTTTAAATATCTCATAAATGAAAAGAAATTGCCTTGAAACCATTACAGAAACCAAGACTTTGGTCATATTCACCTTACTGTTCAAGTATCCTTAGAAGTCCTACCACACCAAAACATCCCACAACCAGTCATCAAAATAATGTAACAAAATTAGACAAAGACAAAAGCTCCTTTAACTGCATTTCTAATTGAATGCAAAACCTGACTGTATCTTTCTCTAAAATTGGAAGACAGTGCTTAAACAGTTAGCTTTTTCCAAATGTATGTGTTGATTGAATAAAATATATCATGTCTTCTCACAAGCTGTGTGTCTTTGTAGCAATAAATACTAAAATTATATCTGTCTAGGTTTAAAGAAACCCAAACAATCCCAGCTTGGTTACAGAACAACAAAGCTAAGGCTGAATTTTCCTCTTGCATTTGACTCTATGGTGGTAACACAGCAGGCTTTCCAGAAAAATGCAAGGATTGCTTTTTCTCTCCCTCTTCCACCCTCTGACCAGCGGCGGAGCTAAGGAGCATTTTGTGAATGTAGATTTTTTTTAACTTGTAATGCTGCATGCAACATTTTTCAGATGTTGATCTTATGTGGTTCAGGTCATGTTAACGTCCAAAATCACCTCATCCTGTGCAGTAAAATTTAGGAAATTCTTCTTCATAATTGTGCACAAGAAAGCTGGACAGCTTGCTTCCAGGAGCAGAGGAAATCCACCAAAGGAAATATGGCACTGAAGAAGGGGATGTGGAACAAACACGTCTGCCGAGACTAATTCCAGGCAGCAGTTTTACTAGTTCAGTCTTTAGGCTAGAAAACATTTAATCCTGCCTTCAGAAGAGAGTAAACAGATGGATCAGAACAAAATGATATGAAAATAAAAAAATGCCACGATTTCCTTAAATTAGACTAAATGATTTCCTACTGCAACCCTATAATGGGCTTTTTGAAACTCCAGCAGACATTTGAGGCCAAGTCATGCAAAACTGCATCAACTTGAGGGATCCCCTGGAGGGTCGTGTGAATATGGATTGCAAAATCTGGTTTGAAATGGGAAAGACGCCCACTAACTTTGATAAAATTTGGATCAGACTCTAATGTGCTCATGAAGGTATGTCTTTTATCTGGAGTTCAGTTTAATTTACATGCGTGTGTATACATATGTGTCTGGAAACAAGGAAATCCTTCATAAAATAATAATTTCAGCATAAAAACAATAGCCTTTTATTCAGTCCTAATTCAAGCCATTAGCTAGAAGTGAAGTGTTTTAATATCACCAAGTTTTAAGTCAAAAAAGCTATATCATAAAACTTAGATTTTCATTTTTATAAATGCTGTGTAAGTAAAACTTTTACATCCACAATCTTTATATCAAAAACATACTTTGAAACTAAGCCTTATCTAAGATGTTGGCTTCCCATTAAAAAAAACCAAAAAACTACTAGGAAGCACAAAATGAATTGCCATGGCCTGCTGTATGTAGCTGCATTCTGCTTTTGAACAGCTTGGGAGCAGTCTTTTAACTGTCTTGGACAAATGCTTTTTCTTAAAACAGATTATCTAAAAAAATATTTTACATAATTCCAGCCCTTTATTCAAAAACATAAACACTCATCTGCTGAGTAGGCCAAAATAAGGTTGGGGATAGGCTAGAAATCAGTATAAGGGAAGAATTTGCAGTGCTGGATTGTACACAGAGATCACGCAAACCACTAGTATGTTGAAGCCATCTAGGTATAAAAACCCTCGTATTTTTCCTTTAAAAATTCACAAGCTTTAACAATAATGCAGTAAAGGTATTAGGGCATAAACTGTGAGAAAAAACGAAAAAGGGGAAAATAATGGAAGATTTAATTTATATGATAATACAAATTCCCCAGCTGACTTGGGTTAAAAGATTTTAAGTGGCTCTCCTGAAGAAGTTTGTGTCCTTCTGAGAAACACAAATTTGTTAATTTACTTGAAAATAGCACCACAGACAAAATATCTCTGAGGCACTTTTAAAAAGGTTCACTTACAGAAGTTACTAGGTACAGAGTCCAAATGAAACCATAATATTAACAGCATATTACACCTAAACTCAGAGTTTGATTGTATTCTTATAAGCCAAAGTTTCAACACTGAATGGAAATGATGACTTGAACAAAGCTATTCCTGATTAAAGGATTGTATTGCAGTCATGTTTCCTGTATTTTTCTACAAGTAGCTCATAATATGAGAACAATAAGGTAATTACAATAAAATAAGAATATTAAAAAAAGCTTCTCTTGGAACAGAATGACTGCTTGTTTATATTGTTTAAGTCTTTCACTGAAACTAGAGATGCATCTGTCAGGCTTCCAAAAGGAAAAAAAAAATCCACAAAAAACCCCAGCATTAGAAAAAACCTCTCTGGTATATTTATTATTAAAGTGTGTTAATTTTTTAAAACCAGGGCATCACTTTCTGGAACTACAACCATATCAGAAAGCGAAGAAAGAAGAGATCAGATTCCACTGGAGAAAACCTGGAGTTTTATTTTTTTGGGGGTTGGAGGGGGTGGGGAGGTGGTTTGGTGAAATGGGGGGTTGTTCTTGAAAAACAGCTGCTGCTGACTATAAACTGCCCCATATCCCTATTCCTAATGGAAAAGCACCTGATGAAATGACACCACTTCATGTTTTGTATTCCTGCAGGATTACTTTTTCTGTGCCATTGTGCTTTACATACTGACAGGAAAACAAAGTTCTTTGACTCCCTGAAAACTCTGAGGGTTTAGATACTGAGCTAAGAGTCTACTACCCTGAAAACAGTGATTAAGGCTTTCCGTTGTTTTTACAGCACTCAGATCATGAACATAAAATCAAGTCTTTGCTTTTAGTTATCCATTTTGTAAGGAACAAGTCCTTATTTTCCATGCAAGCAGTTAACATAAGTGACTAGTAATGACAAGTTTTAACAGCACGCTAAGAGTCAGAAACAATATTCAGGTAAATATTTAAAGGGAAGGAAAATGGAAAAGACAGCAGTCAAATTCTCTGTTGCCACTTAATATGAGCAAGTAAATTCTCCTACAGCTTTACATGCACCTCACTGTCATATGACTGCCTCTCAGAGAACAGAACGAATTCTTATGGATTGAGTTTTTCTGTTTTACATTTTCTGCAACTGAGGCTGTGTAACTGTGTAGGAAATACCCCATTATTACTAAATTTGCTTTTGTGATTATTCAATTTTGTTGTCTAAATGCACACACACAAATGCATACAGATAAGCAGCAAGAAATTTGTTATGCAATGTGGTAAGGCATTTTTAAATTTGGTTTTTAAACCACGAGACAAAAATGTAAAATATTTTAATGTAAATATCACATTTCTCAAGCTCTTGTTCTGAGTGTCATTGCGACTCCTATTTTGTCTTGAGCAGTGATTGATCTGGTTTCACTGTGCATTGTATCACTGTCTCATTCAATTAACTTTAACTGCAAATTTAAAGCCTCAAGACAACGTAAGAAAAAGGAGATAGTGTGGCCTGAAAGAAGGCCAAGGCTTCCTTTATTGCTACAGCTCAGTTGATTCCCTTTCAAATGTGCCTTCACTGAAGCCAGCACCCAGTGCCAGCTTTTGCTCTCTCTTACACTAGAATAAAACTGAGATCAAGTCCTCAGTAAAACACCTGTGATGGAATTGTGCCCAGCTCTGCTTGCTGAAGCACAGAAAAGGCTTTACCTCTAAAAATAAACAAACTTGATCTAAGCACACAACAGTAAAACTGCATCTGAAAAGCAGCCAGGGTTACGTTCACAATCAGCACCACTGCTTGAAAGATGATTTGTTACATCAGGGCTCCCATAAGAAAAGAGCACTGACCCAGCTTGGTGGAGGCTCTGGCTTGAGTGTTTAGTCTTGCACGTTTTTGCTCAAGATGTTTTTTCAAAAAGGATTTCAAGAACAGAGAGGCTGAAGTTTCCTGCAAACCCCACTAGTATTTTATTTTCCTTATTTTCTTCTTAAAACCATGACCTTTTAGCTTTAATTTATCCCATTAAAAGAAAAAAAAAAATAGATACTTGATCAAACTGCAGTTTTGTGTTTTCATCATTATCATAGAATCCTAGACTGGTTTGGGCTGGAAAGCACCTTTGAGTTCATATAGTCTAACCTTTCTGCACTGAGTAGGGACATCTTCCACTAGGTCAGTTAGAGCCCCATCCAGCCTGACCTCAAAGGTTTCCAGGGATGGGGCATCTTCCACCTCTCTGGGCAATCTGCTTGAGATGCTTCAGTGTTTCACCCCTCTCATAAAAAGTTTCTGCCTTATATTTTGTCTAAATCTACCCTCTTTAAAACTATTACCCTATTACGCTTTGTCATCACAGTAATGTATATACTAAGGTTTATCTTATGAAATAATCTCCCCTTTGTGTGCTTCTTGAAGCATTTTACATAGCATTTTTTAAAGAGGGTTCAAGTAGTAAATCTCAGTAGTAACACCGACCCCACAGTACATATGTGCATCTGCTGCAGCTTATTGCTTGGAGAACAGCCTTGTTGAAGTGTTGCAAACACCTCAGGAGACTGCATGCATTGCTCACTATGCAGTTCTTTCACCATCAACCTTATTCCCCATTCCCCAGTGTTCCGCCACACTTGCCACCAGGCCCAGGGATGTCATGTCTTAACCCAGATGCAATGCTGGAAAACAGTTACTGTGACTTCTTCCGAGTACTCTGTTAAGAAAAGTAGAAATATCTCACTAAACCAGCGCTGTAGAGCCTGTAAACATGTGCCTCACTGGTGCAAAATTCAATGCACGGCTCAGCCGAGCTTGGATCAAACCCCAGAAGGAGTCACAGTAACGAGCACTGTGTCTCCTGTGCGCTGCTCTGCGTGTTCTTCTGGAGATCCACAGGACAGAGAACACTGGCTTGGCTTCTTTGCAAAGGGTAGTGTTTGTTATAATATCTATAGTAACAGGGATGAAACCCTGAATAATCATAAAGAAAGAGACTCCTATCTCCATAGTAAATGTGAGGAGACTGAAGATAAAACATTTTGAAGAGCGAAGCCCAAGCCTAACAAGGAGCACGGTAAACATCTCCAGGAATTTAAGATGAGCCAAAATGTGTTGACGCTCAGTTTTCATTTTTTCTTTCCACTGTTCTTAGAAAAGCAAAGTTGTGGAGCAGTTGGGGTACCAAGGGAATAGAAGAATGCCAGTGAATTTGGTTCCTGATCTAAATTTGTTTTAATGCAGCATGAACAGACTGCTTTCCACTCTTGGGTCAGCAGTCTTTTGCAGAAAGACAGTATTGTTTGCAAAGAACCACAGGAAAAGGCAAAATGCAAAAGCAACCAATAGGCTGAAACTCACATATAACTAAATGCCATTGAGAATAAGAGGCATAATGTTTTTTTTTTCCCCTAGCATGTTTTCCTATGCAAATCCCCTCCCTATTCAGAAAGTTTAATCTTTACTAAAACCATGGTGAGGAGGAAGGGAAGGGGAAAGAATGACTTGAGGAAAGGACTGATTCTGTGCGGCGCTGAGCCCCTGTACATCCGATGGACCTTGGCAGGCTGCGAGTGCTGGGCATCTTTAGGGAGAGGTCTTATCTCGGGACCCCCTGTACTCCAGCAATAAGGCATCAACACAAACCACACAGTCAATAAAACCTGAGCACAACCTTCGCTTTTCCGCCAGGATCCAGGGGCGTTAGAACAGCGGCTTTATCTTATCAGTTTGATAATCTTTAATTTGACCAGCTTCCAAAGGGTTAAGGCAAATGAACTCGGAACAGCAATAAACATTAGGGCGATAATAACAGTAATGGAGATACTCTCCCTCCTCCTCCTCCTCCTCCTCTTCCCCTCCCTCCCCTGCGCCTTTTCCACTTCGCTGCCGCCTATCAGCCCCGACCGAAGCCGAAGCCAGACCTCTCTTTCAATGACAGGGGGTGATAAGAGACTCGAAGAAAACAGCAAGCTGTCTGGTCTGCTCAGGAAGTCGGGGACGGGTGGTATTGTCCATCAGCGGGGCCACGCGGCGGCCGGAGGCCGGGAACAATGCTCCGCTCCGGGGAAATGGGCTCGCTCAGCGCCGGTCCTGGCAGCCGCACGGCCAGCGCAGATAAAGCGCTCAGGCAGGGGGAGCTGGCCCCTGGTGCCTCCGGGGCCGCCGGCGGACCCGAATCGCTGAGCTGGAGGCGGTGCCCCCGCTCCCGGACGCGGGGCCGCAGCCCGGGAGGAGAGACCCCGGCCCCGGGGCAGGCACCGGCGGAGCTGCAGGCACAAGAGCCCCTCACAGGGCTGAGCATTACTCAGATCTGTCCGTTTGCCAAGCGAAGCCTGCGAAAACATCTTGGCCAGTGCCGTCCCTCGAGCCAGATAAAATTCCTCCCGAATTACAGCCCGATATCCCCGAAGCCAGTGCTGAGTTTCACTCGCTTTGGATCCGGAGCTGAGCTCGCTCATCAGGAGCCGTCCCGCACAGCTCTGTGCCAGGGCATCCCGCTGCAAGGGGCTGCCATGCAGGAGGCAGTCCGAAGAGTGTTCCCCCCGCAGCAGGGAAAGCCCTGCTGCCGCAAACAGCAAAATTCCTGCAGCTGGCTGCAGTGAGGCGGGTGCTTCTCTCCCTCGAAGTTTGCCCTGAGGCCCAATTTTGCACACCTGTGAAAACCTGGAAATTGTTCCTCAGCCTGGATGTTAGTGCAATTGTAACCTCAGCTCACGGCCCTGCAAAGTGTCAAAGAGGCTTCCGAAAGGCAAGATCATTTCTAGTTAACAGGAATCCTTCTCCTAAATAAGCAGGGAACTTCTGGAGGAGAGGAAGAATATCAAACCCACTCCATTTGCCACATACAGTCCATAATTATGATAGTTCAGGTATCAGGGCTGGACACAATCCCAGAATCAGAGAGTGGTTTGGGTTGGAAGGGACAGTAAAGATCATCTAGTTCCAACTCCCTTGCCATGGGCACCTTTCATTAGACATGATTGCTCCAACCAAGCCCCATCTAACCTGGCCTTGAACACTTCCAGGGACAGGGCATCCACAGCTTCTCTGGGCAACCTGTTCCAGTGCCTCACCACCCTCACACTAAAGAATTTCTTCCTCATACCTTATCTGAACCCTCATACATTTTAAAGCAATTTCCCCTTGTCCTCTCACAACATGCTTTCATATAAAGTCCCTCTCCAGCTCTCTAGTAGGTCCACCATAGGTACTGGAAGGCTGCTCTATTTCTATCTTCTTTTCTCTAGGCTGAACAACCTCAAGTCTCTCAACCTGTCTTCATAGGAGGTGTGCTCCAGCCCTCTGACTATCTTTCCAGTCCTTCTCTGGCCTTGCTCCAGCAGAAACCCTTCCTTTGTGACATGCTGTACTAGGTCATCCAAACACACACATCACAGCTAAAATCTTTAGCATGTTTTCTAAAATGCAAACTAATAATTATCAAAGTAAGATTTTCCTACTCTTATAACAAAGTAGAAATACGCTTTGCAAATGCTGGTTACAGGTGGTACCACTCCCACTGACTTCCACTACCCTGTAGCCTGGCTGCTGCTGTGTGATCTAACCATTCCATGTTTCAAACTAACCTGGGCATTAAGAGGTGTCTGAATAACAAGGATTTTGCATGACATGGGTTAGAAGCATTTGTGAGTTTTCCTTTTACAGCAGAGGTTTGGAAGAGGTTGTATAAAAGCATGTTTCTTCAGGCTCCCTGGACAAATGTGTCACCTGCACATCATTAAAAACCAAGACCCTATGAGAAATGAACCTCTTTCATATAGATGGAGATCAGCTGTAGTATAGAAAAAGAACAGGTTTCTTATTGTTACACTGGTACCTTCAAGTCCTGCTTTTGCTCACTATTCAATGTGTTTTCTTCTTGCTTTACCTCTTTTCCACTCACAACTATTTTGGGGGTGGAGAGTAAGATAATAATGTCCTCATCATATGTGGTTTTATTGTTGCATTATGTATATTTAGGTGAGGGCATGATACCTTTAAAATTTTTACATGTAATTCTTACCTTTTTTTTTATCTGCTCTGATTAGTTTTCTTATCACTCCCTTCTCTTCACATTTTCTGCAAAGATCAGGAAATCACTTTGTGAAGTTGTTTGATTTCAGCTGGATTTTTTGTGCAGGAATGAATGTCTTTTTCAGCTGCCTTTGCTGACTGACATGTCAAGATGAATAGGAAAACTGATAACCCCAGCAATCCATGCTGCAACCCTACTTAATTTCTTCTCTTCTTCCACTAAAAAATACTTCATTTATAGCAATACTATAACACTTCATTTATATTGGAAATGTAAACAAATTCAGTTATAATCTCTGGTCAAATACCAAATGATAAGTAACAAAACAATAAACATTAGGACAGCTATCTTGTATTCTACTTACAGATATTTATCTATCTGCATTTAGAGCATTAAGCAGCAATTTAATGAATGCAGATCTATGAACTCAGGATATTACTTCTTCATAGAGTTATTCTTTTTCATTTACAGGATTCATTGTTTGTGGTGATTTTGCTACCCCACAGACAATAAAATTTCTGAAAAAAATCATGGCATTTTTTCTGTTAACATCAAAATGATATTAAAATATTTTTTGGAAAGGTGTGCTGTTATATTTGCCCTAATAAAAATATTAATTTGTTCAAAATGGAATTTTTCATCTGAAGAGCATGTAAATTGAAAAATTCTAATTAAATCACCTATAACAGCAGTTGCTGTCTTTGCCCTTTCTTCATGTCACCACCTGAAGTTGGGCAGGAGAGATGACACACCCTTCCTTAACTCTTACAGTGTTACATGAACCTCTGTCCCTCTGAAGCTTGTGGTAAGACTTGGGGGAAGAGGACAGAGAGGAGGTGGATATTTCTCTCTTCCTGTCTTCCTCCCTGCTCTGGATTAACTAGTACATAAGAGTTAGCATGGACGATGCTCAGTCATTTCTCATTGCTCGAAAAGAAGTTGTAAAATACTCCCTCCCTGCAGTATGGGGGATGAAGAAGGGAGCTGCTGCTTCTCTGGACAAAGTCACAATCTGCCTTTTACTGCTGGCTGTTTTTTTAGAAGCAGCCTCCCTCTGCACAGTCATAAACCTGACCTAATTTATGGGACGCATCACCTTATCCCCCACCCCTCACTGCATTCCAATTTCTCAATAAAACCCCCATCTGACTTGAAAACCCTTTTCAAGACAAAATATCTGGAGAGAGTTTAAGCTGTGAAAAGCTTAAAGGGAGCTCAAGAGCTGAGATCTTTTTACCCAAGTGGGAAAAAAAATTTCAAGTCCCTGTATGGAGAGGACTCAGAACATCATACTGGGGGGCTCCTGTCTGTAAAAATGAAGCTATCCTGCCTGAACACAGTTATAAGACAAGCAGGAGTCCACAAAAGGGTTAAAATAAAACAAGGTAGGATAATTTCTGATGCTGAGTATGTCCCAAATGTATTCTCCTGTGTACTTCATAGAGAAGGAAGTCCAAGCAGTGGCCTTTCACATGACATCATAAAAGCCTGATTTATCACCAGCCACCAAACATCTAGAAAATCATAACATCCTTTCAGGAAAACCATGTGCAAGATAATCAGACTTGCTTTGATGAAAGATTTAGTGCTTGAATCCAAGTAGGACACTACAAAGAAGAACCCTTTGCAGGTAGCAGCACATAACAATGCATGTCACATTTAATACTTCAAACTCACACTTTATTCATTAAAAAGCTTATGCATTTCCTGTCCATAAACAAACATCTTTTTACTCTGCATGTGTGTTCAACCAAGCCTGTTAAGATAAAACACTGGTCACTGGTTAAGTCCAGAAAACGTAGACAGCTGAATATCTCTTTTACAGATGAAACACATTCTATTGCAGCAAATAAAGGCACTGTGCTTCACATTCCCTCATCTCACAGTCCCTTGCAAGTGTATTATGGATGTGGGCTGAGTATTGCCACAGCTTGTCATTGCTTTTGAAAGGATAAAGTCCACACTCAGCATCACAGCTATCTGAACGGAGGGGTTCATTCCCCCTAACAAATTCCAAAACATTCTGCCAAAGACCTTGTCTCTCCATCCAAGGCTCTCACTGTTCTGCCTCATCAGTTTTTGGTGACTGGTGTAACCTGACTGTCTTGATGGAAAAATACTGCTCAGCAAGCAGTATATTGCCGTAAAATCAATTGGTTTCACATTTGCAAATGAAATCAAACAAGTCTGCTGTTTGTGTTGATTAGGCAGACAAAACAGAGCACAAAGAAATTAATGAGTGGCTACAAATACCAGCTACATGGTGCTCAAGATTCCTTTCTGACTGTAATGTAAGTTTGTTAGTGTGTATTCAAAGATGCACAGATTCCAATTGCCATGCAGTTCACTGATCCTGCTGCTTAATAATCTGACCCTTAGGCTCCTGCTGGTCAATGGCCACAGGTTCTTCTGGTCTGACTGGAAAAATAACCGGATTTTCCACACCATTCTTGGTAGTTTGTTGTTGCATATTCTCTGATCTTCGTTAATAAAAATAACTTCCTATTACATTTCCTGCACAGGAAAGCCTGGGAAAAAAAAATCATAGGTTTTCCTACGACATCTTTCACTTTCAGAGAAGACATTAAACTCACCACACAATCTTCCAATAAATCAATGAAATGAATACAACTATCTTATTTTCTTTTTAAAGATCAGTATTTTGTTTTCTTCCATCCTTCCCTTACCTTGGTATTTAACTTCTCTCAATTTTTTTTTCTTGTTTAAATCTTTCCCTTGTTTTGGTGAAGTTATTTTCCTGTAAAATCCCATTTATCTCTTTTTATTGTAAGACATAGTTCTTTCCTAATTTGATGTGTCTCCCAGTCTTTCTCTTTCATTCAAGCTTGTCCCATTTCTCTTGAAAGCATCAGTCTCCTACTCACAAACATAATCTTAAACCTGACCTTTCCAATCTCTCCTTCATCCTCAAAACATGTTAAAATCTCACACTGAGATTTTGTTCTCTTCTAATTTCTGCTATAGCATTCCTTTCACTTGAACATTTTTTCATTTTTTTTTTCTCTCTGTATCATCACAGATTTTTTCCTTTTTCTTTTCCAATGGTACTCTGTCACACACCAGCTTTCTCTTCCCTCAGGATTTTGTGTGGAACATTGCAGGGTTCTGGGAGACAATTCGTATTACCAGTAACACGGCAGAGATTTGCTGACAAGGCTGAAACTATGTTGAAATAAGTTTTAAAGAAGCAATAAGATATCCTAAAGCTCACAGTGCCAGTGTAAGTAGGGATAAAAAGCAGATTAATTGACTGCTATTACTATTCACAGTAGCTGCCTATAGAATTCCACAGATTTGGCAGTGCATTAACCATATACACTTTAAAAGCATGGCTAATATGCTCTGGTATTTCCAAAGCATCACCAAATGCATATACCACTTCTTGAAATCTGTCCTCTCAATGACCTTCTTTCATTAAATACTTTCAATTAAAGAAGAAAGGAATTTTGGATCTGTTACCAAAATCTTCTTCATTACTTCACCCTGCAGCGGTCAAACATGAAAAACTTCATCACAGAAGGAAAACAGCATTTTCTACTGGTCCTGCCCTACTTAGCAAACCTTCTCTAGCTCCACAATTAAAAAGCAAGCAAACTGCTCAGACATACACAGCAGCAGGCATGGGCTCAGAATACTCCAATGTTTTCACCTGTATAATGTTTAAAACGTGAGATGCCTCATCAATCACTTGACTCCTTTACAAGGAAAGTGTCTCTTGAGACCACTCACACAGGAATCATTTATTGCCAAGTTTCAATGTGAAAGACAGAGCTGTTCCTCAGACAAGCAATCCTATTTTTCATTCATGTTTTGGCAGGGCAGAGATGCCAGGTAAGGGTCCCATTATGCATTGCACAAACACAGAAATGGCAGCCCTTTCTCCGAATATTTATCAAAGTCAAATATCACCTCCTGGAATATTCTGTTAGAATTCATCCACAGCTACTTTTCAGTGCAGGTCACCAGTGAAACCTTCGGGCTTGATTTACTTTCTTTGACGTATTCCAGTGTAATGGCAATACATATGAACACACAAAGCCATGAATTACAGAACTTACATGTATCTGCTGAGAATCTCAATAGCAGCTGAAGAAAGCTAGATAAACATCTTGGCAGCTTCATTCCACTTGTAACCTGAGCAAGACTTCAACTAGATTTATTACCACTTAGACAATACAGAACTGCTTCACAGCAGCACAGCAGTGACAATGAAGGACCACAAGACAAGATACAGATTTTATGTAATTAAGCAACAGTAATGACATTACAATGGGAAGAAAGCACGGTCACCCCCATTTTTTGAAGCTAGGAGGCAGGATGATTTAGGGACTTGACCAACACCTTGGAATGAGAGGGAGGAACAAGAGGAGAACCCAGACTGTATCCTACCATTTCCCTCTGATGTACAGCTTACTACAGATGAAGAAGCCAAGCATTCACATCACACTGCATCTGGCACAATTTGCCCTGTGTAATTCCTTGACACTGATTTGTAGTGAACAACCCCCCAGAAGCAAACTGCTCCAAGGATGATACAGCACCTTGATGCAGCAGGTGGCTTATTTAACCACATATTTCTCATTTGTCTACAGTTTCACTTCTGTTTCTGCCCCTGGATTTTCTTTTATAGTGTCTTTCACACAAAAATCAAATACTCATCCTAGCAGTACTAAAAAATTAGCATTGTTTCCTCAACTTTTTCACCCCAGGTTGCTACAATTGACTTGAGAGTAACAGAACTTATGAATTTATTGGGTTGTCTTTTCTGCTCTAAACACTTAACTTTCAGATGAAAAACACCGAGATAGAGCAACTGTAACTTTTACAAAACAGTAAAACTTTTATAAAACAGTATGCATTTTACCTGCATATACTGCAGTTAAGGCCCACAAACTTACTATTCCATACAGGCAGTGACGTGAGAGAGCTCTTGCTTTTAATAGCATCTTTTGGCATAATTTATATTTAAATAATAACAGTCAGGATCATTTTCATCAACATGAGAAAAAAAAGAAGTTCAGATCTAATCAAAAGACAGTTGTCTCCTGACACTGCCTGCTCTATGCTTGCTTGAGCACGTAGGCAGCAGCTGGCACTTCCACAGCTTGATCATTACTACTGCTCCTCAAATTATGCCTGTCACACAGGTTAGGAAAACATGAGTAATTAAACATAAACAGCGTCATAAAATAATAGTAAGAAAAAAATTAATAATCATCCAAAAGAGTGTTTGGGGCAACTCCCTACAGCACCTTGGATTTCTGCCCCTTCTGCTCAGACAGTTTTCCTCTGTGTACTTTTTAATTATTTCCTTCACAAGTCCTTTAAGGCAAAGAGGTTTGTACAGGCAGGAAAAAAAACACGTACTAGAACCGATCAGAATAGTGATATGCAAAAAAGAGAAATGCCAATTAAGTATTCCTCAACTACTGCAGGCTGACTCTGAATCGCTTATGGCAAGGACTTAAGCCTCACTATGAAACTGATAGTTTGAGGTGCATGGATTTTAAAGGATTCTAAATGCAAAATTTCAGGAGCTGCTTGTTCCTTATTTGAGCCATGCACTACAGCTGGTCACCTGGTGCAGTATCTATCTTCTGTCCCATCAGCTCCTTAGACCAAGTTCAGCATTTAAACCTTATGAAGGTCAATGCAGAAATTCTGCAGTCCTGCTGCCTCGGCAGTACACGTAGATGTATGCTGCCTTTTGCTCAAATAGTCAACAACCAAACTAATTCCTAGCTCAGTTCTCTTACAAAACCAGCATAAAACAACAAAACAATAAAGACTGAGACTTTGGACCATGTTATTAACAACCCTAAGCAGGCTGTTGTAGCCTATTTTTGTGCACATGGTTACTGGAACTGAGCATGCAATTCTGGTAATTGCATACAAAAATGACCAGCTACATGAGTAACGGGACATTTGTCATCTGCAATTCTTTCTGTGTAGGAACTCTGTGAAATGTGTGATCCTTCATGATAGCAGACATGCAAATGCTACGTAAGAGCAATACTGTTTTCAGCTGCTTTACATCCAGAATAGTTATTCACATATTTAACTAGAAGGTGCAACCAACTTGATTTACTCCCACTTGGTCTGTGTTTTGCATGGGTATGAATTAGACAAAGTACAATGTAGGGAAGACTTGTGCCTGTCTACATAAGAAGAAAAATAAGTGTAGCAACATACATAATGTTGAGCACATTCAAATCCACATAATAAAAGAACATTTAGAGATGGTTGTTGTTCTCATTAGGTAATTTTTGCTCATCTGTGTGCCTCAAGTTATGCATTTTCATACAAATTTCAGCATCTCTCTGAAATAAAGATCTTCTTCTTACAAACCCTAAGTGCTTCAACTTCTATATTCAAGGCTGAAATTGTTTAACTGACCTCATCAGAGGTGCTAACGAGCACACTAAAAGTATGCCAGCAATTCCATACACCTGCTCACGCTATCTAACAGAACATTTTTTTTGAGAATTTCTATTTCTGGGGAGGAGGGACTTGCACATTCTCATGCAATCTCCCACTGAAATCATCAGGAGCCTGGCCAAGAAGTGACCGAGTGGGCTAAATACAGCCCAGGTTTGTAATGTTCATCATCACTGCTGGTAGCATCCCACCAGGCTAAACTCATAAATTTG
The DNA here is from genome assembly GCA_013398275.1 of Promerops cafer. Taxonomy (NCBI): domain Eukaryota; kingdom Metazoa; phylum Chordata; class Aves; order Passeriformes; family Nectariniidae; genus Promerops; species Promerops cafer. Next base: position 647,912 of record VZSE01008174.1, on the reverse strand, counting down.
ACAGTAGGAAGAAATGAACTGTCCCCATGTGCCATTATTCTTGCTCTTTATATGTCTGCTTGATTTAGTCCTTTTTCCACTAACGTGACATAAAGACTACTAAACTCAACAGCAGATTGTCTCCTTGGCTTCAGGGCTTGCTTTAAGCTCTTTCTTTCTCAGTATCAACAGACAGTGTAGGAGGCATATCCAACCTGGTTCCTCCTTGGATGAAGTGCTGTTGGATATTCCCAGTATCTCCAGTTGTGTTTTTTTAAATCTTCCATTTGATGTTTTTCTACTACCTTTCTTCCATTTCACCATTACCTTCCTCCCCATCTCCTTAAAGGCTCCACCCACTGTCTTCCTATTCCTCAGTTCAGTGCAATCCCCATCTTATGCTTTCCTAAGGCTTTTCTACCTTTGACACATATGAATATCAGTCTTTGGTCACATCTCTGAAGAGGGTGTTCAGTTAAGTCCCTTCACTAATCAGCTTTTCGGCCGAGTTTGCTTGCCAGAACTGGGGAAAATTACATTCAGATTCATTAATTAAGATATAATAAACTTCATGTACTATTTAGCAATGTGCCATATGTGGCAATAAATTAAAAAAAAAAAAAAGGTAGATGAAACCAGAGGAGACCCTCTGGCTCGTTTATGGACTCAAAGTATTTCTGGGTAGGTCACAAATCTTCAAGATATCTCCACAAATTAGATTTTGCACTTGGATCTCTAATTTAGCTGAAAGATGTGTAAAAACACATGCAGCCAGACAGCTCCTTGGCTATACATCTAAGGGAGCTCAAAGCATAAGTTATTACTTCCAAAGTCAATTGTAACTTATGCTCACTAAATTGGCTCCAGATCCACCCTCTTCAGACAGTAGTATAGGAATAATTTATTCTTCTGGTGAAAAGCACCCATTTTAGCTAAACCACACCCCCATCTGGGAGTCTCACCAGCAGCAGTGCCAAAGGCAGAGGGATTCAGAGGTGCAAAGGGCTGTGGGAGGCTGGCGGAATAGGGGTGAATAAAGCCCAGTATGTAATAGTGTCTGTCAGCACGCTGAAACATATAACCTCTCCCTAACACAGGGGGTCCACAACACAAATCTGAGAGGAAAATTTGTTCCTGTGGTTCAATCATCACATTAGATGAAGAGGTTTCCTCTCTTTTAGCATCCATTTGATTTATACCAGAGGTCCTATGGATAGTGGTGAAATCATTGCAACTTTCTGCATGTTTTGATCTACGTCCTCAATGTGTATCTTGTTTTCTCCCATCGAGAACGTGCTGTACATAAATACGGTACAAGAGGTTCGAGAGCTCTGATTTTAGACATCTACCCCAAAAGCCAAGCTAATTGCCTTACCAGTGCAGAGATAAAAAAAACCTACACAAACTAGGAGCTTTTCTCTCACCTATGGCACTGGAAACCTGAATGGAATGAGGTATGTGGGTTCAGCCCCTTGCAGTGGCAGCAGTGACGTGAAGCAATCTGTACCACAAGAGAGTTAATATTCCCATGAGAGATTGCTTCACTAGCTATCTACAGAAACACTGACCTACATACGAGGCTTTTCTTTCCCCAGGTGAACTCCTGCATCAGCAACTACCTGACAGGAACCTCCTCATGGGAGATCTTTAATAGCAGTAGCTGCTGAACGAGAGGGAACTGCAGAAACACACTTGTTGCCAAACTGTGCATTTAGTTGGAAGGAGGAGAAACAGATGGGGAAATCACTCTTCAGACAGTGTTTACTAGCACAATCAGCACCTGAGGCAGCACTTATTCAGGTGCTGAAATTACAGAGGTAAGTTTTACGATGAGAAATCTATTCCTCATATGACAGCTATATTTCTCATCATGGATCATAAAAAGTAGATGATCCATCAGATAAGTACTTGATTGCAACGTGCACCACAGTAAAACCATCAACCTTCTGTTTTGTTTTACGACCCTGGTTACATCTGGAATGCTTTCAAGAAGGATGCTGATGTTCGCTTTGGGTACAAACTGACTCAGGAAACTTACTGGTTTGCTACTTACATGGTAGTAGATAGGAAGAATAAGGAGGAATGATAGCAGGAATACCTCCAGTTTTGCTACCAGGTGAATATTCTTCTTGGACTGGACCATAAAGAGGATTCTTAATTGTCTAACTCTTTTCCTTTTCAGTCTAACAAACTATTCTTTTCAGTTGACTATTTCCTCTTACATTATAGATCTTTCCCACAACTGATTCAATAACAGTAATGATAGTAACGAAGCCAGTATTTGTAGAACTCACCTAGTTCCGTATTTCTATAATAACAAGACTAATTTCTTACCTTTGCGCAGCATTTGTTGTCAGATAATTTCTAATTCTTGCCCCCTTACAGGCAGAAAAAATGATGAAACTACTATTCTAAGGTTGCAGAGCAAGCCACAAATAAAATTCCTGATTTATCTAAGAGTATGTAGCAGAAATGTGAGCTCTGTTGCAAACAAACACCCCAAAGAGACGTTACCAAAACCAATTTTTGGCAAAAACTTTAAGATTTGCACTTGGAAATTGTTGTGATCTCAGCAGAGCGTAAAAATTGGACAAAAAGTTGTCGTTACTGATGTGCAGTCTGTCTCTTTGCTTGGCAAGGTTACAACTCCATTAAACAAAACAAAACAAACTAACCCTCTGGTCTTGCACAACTCTGCCAGGAGGGCTTGCAAGTTCTCTGGAAAATTGAGGTTGGTCTGAAACTGTGGGGTTGATCCATCACATGTTGAAATCAACAAAACTGAACCACAGCTCAATATTCAAATCAGTTCTCCATGCAGGAATAGCATGCCTGCAACAAGCCAGGACATTGAGTCACTTCATTCTTGACCTTAACCAAACGGGTTAAAGCAATATATATTTCATACTGCCCTGCAAAAGCTCATCTGTGCTTGGTATTAGCAAATAATTTCATCCATTCCAAGTACCAGACTTCAGTAATTTTTTTTTCTGAGTGCATGATAAAATTCAGATGTTTTAAAAATACTCTTCTTCCCTACATGTGCCCACCCAAGCAGCAATAGCAGGCCTTCTGCTAAAACCTGACAATGAAATCTGGTTTTGGATAAAGACCAAAAGTGGAAAAGTTCGGCGTAAACAACAATTGTTTTGGAAAATTGTGAGTGTACCAGCCTGGGTTAGGGGAGTTGAAAAGGAACACATTTTTGCCAGCTCAACAGACCCTATCAAGCTCCTACCTGCTTAATGGACCATGAGCCTCTTAAGCCTCTTATTGTACAGTCCAGACCTCCTCCACTGCAATTATGGTGATCTGAGCGCCCCTTCACCTGAAATCTCAGCCTTCCGTCAAGTGGCTGTAGACATCTCCCTATCCTGCATCTATAATCTTGGTTCTGCCCCAGCTGATGGGGAATCCAAGCTGTCCCTCCATGAGATGAACCCATACACCCTGAACTAGGCACCAGACCCTCCCTCTGTGTTTTGCCCAGTCACACAAATGCATTTTCCTTTTGCAATATTTCCTGTAGAGATCCAGCTGGATCCGAAGGGGTCTCTGAGTGGCAGGTATCTGTCAGCGAGGCCAGCTGTGTCTCTATGTCTGCCAAATCACTGAGCTACATGTGCTGGGTGGCAAGAAACACAGATGAAGGGACTGACCTTATCTTTTTACTGTGCTATCTTACCCTACAGATATTGGGGAACAGCATGGATGAAGAGAAACAAAGATTAGGTGGTGGAGGAAAGTGATTGGCTCTACATCCATAAGGACAAAATGGGCAGGCATAGGGACTACACTTAGAAAATAGATGAGCTGTCTCTCTGTTGAGAAGTAGGTGTCCTCATTGAAGGCCCTAGAGATGCTTAGGTGTCATTAAGATGATGAAAGGAGCTTTAACACCTGCTTGTTTGTGTGCAAACAATGCCCCTTCAAGACCTAGATCATGCTGCATGTAATGAAGTACTAATGGGATAGAAACAAATGCACTGGTGGGGATGAAGTGGAGCTTGAATTACAGAATGGAAAGGAGACAGCAAGCAATACATCTTCTTCAGCTCTTTTGGTTTTTTATCATAATTACCAAATTTAAGCTAAGAGGTGTAATTAGAAACTGGGAGTTTAAAATAAGCAATGAATGTCTTGCCTGTATTCCCAGAAAGTAAGCCAGATGCATGCAAGTGTTGCCACTGTTTCTACAATACTCAAGTTATCTAAGAGGACTGTTATTTCATTCTGCAGAGGAGACACTGCTATTTCAAGTTAAGAAGTATTTCTATTTAAAAACTCACATTTCATTGTAAAAATATAAGACCTCTGAAAAACAGGCCTATATCTACCAGATTAAGAAATACATTGGAAGCATATGGTTTTAGATGCTTCTGTTACTGCAAGCACCAGCTATCAGAAAAAAAAGAAAAAAATGAGCCACCTTTCTTTTTCTTCCATATGGTTATTAATTTCTTTTATTCCCATTGTTCTCTACAGTATGTAAGCAGTGTCCTCACACGTGGGAAGACAGAAGCTTCTGTTTTATAAGGAGAAATTCCTTTTGCCAGATAATCAAACTGGAATGATGCTTTTTCTACAATGATGCTTTTGATGCTTTTTCTACAATGCTTTTAAGGAGCTAGCCTCCATTTATCTGCTTATGTTTTCAATTGTTGATACAATAAAAGTTTGGATACACTCTGATGAAGCCCAAGAAAAGGGAAAGAAATTTGCATATTTTGTTTTTTTAAGTCAGGGTGTTATCTGATACTGCTTGCAGCTGGGGAGGGTCCATCCTGCACCTTTTAGTACAACATTCAAAATATCTCTTTCATTATAGTTAATTTCAGTAAAAAGACATACATTTCAGTTTTGCAAGATTTTGCACTAGGGCTTACTAGTACACTTTCTCCTTGAAGGCTCTGTCCCCACCCCTGCCACAATATCTCTCTGCCAAACCAGCCCAATGTTCTCATATTTTAATTGAGCCTAACTGGATCCATCTGCCGCATGACTCGGGGGTTACTCTGAACCTTAAATTCCATTCTTATGCCAGATTGCTGAGATTTGAGTCCTCTTTTAAGAGAATGCTGTTTTCTCTTTAAATTCTATATGAGGGAAGTTTAAATTTTAGCACAGATGTTTCCACAGCAGTGAAGAGCTGAATGAGACGCTTGACACATCTCTGCCAAACATTCTGAAGTCAAAGGTAATGAACATATGGCTGCTGCTACTCTGCCTCATAGCCTGCTCGCTCTTATTCATGATGTGTAAAGGTCACATTTTTACAACTTGCTACGCTCTTCTTGAGGCCTGGACCTGAAAGTGTGCTTTGGCTGTCACAGAGACCATTGCTGTCCTTGAGCATCAGGATGGGCAATGCTTACAAACACCTGCAAACGGAGACAAGAAATACTTCCGCCAAGTAAGTATCTAAAATGGACACTAATGTAAGGAGGCATTTCTACTTTCACTGCTGGCAGCCAAAGAGAAGGCAGCATTTAATAAGTAGGACCTGTGAGTGGCTGAGTATGTGTGTGGGGAGCAATGCTCACACAAATGAGAGCTTATGATTACTTTTTCATTGGCAATTGAAGAATCCCAGTATCATTTTGACATAGCTTGGCCCCAGACATAGTTTTAACTGAGTAATAAACACATATCATATTTCTACAAATGCTATTATAATATTGCATAGAAGTAACTCCTGCTGATTTAACAGTGCTTGGAAAAAATAATACAGCATTTGTCTCCATGGAATAAAATTTTTCAAGATCCTGGAAATTAGATGAATGAAGCAACAGAAGCAACAAAAATACTAGAAGTGCTAAATAACTAATGGGAACCAAACTCGAGCAGCTTCCCCTGTGCCAAGAACCATAGAAATCTGATTTTGATTTTTGGCAGTTCTGCATTTAACAGAGCTCCTAGTGGTTTATACTGGTCTAAAAATTAAGATCTCTTTCCATGAGTTCAGTCTTGTCACTCTTCCTAAAATGCAATTTGAAGCAACAATGAATCAAAATAAATTGTATATAAACTGAACAAATTACTAGAAGTGTGAAAGGTATTTGGTATGCCCTGCTAAATGCTTTGGTCTGAACAAATCTTGGGTGAAGAATTTTGAAGTTACTGTCAAGTGCTGAACTATTCCACTTGAGATCTGTCTTCTGCGCTCTCCAAAAGGCTGAAGGGCAATAACAAAGCATGACACACCTCTCCAAATATTTAAGCAACAGAGAACAATGGTATGAGACAATACTGCAAGATAGTGTTGCATGCAGGGAGTGTTGCTGGCCTTGAAGTCACCCCTTGAAGTGTGGTAACACCCTAGGGTGTCTCCTGTCATTGCATCATTTAAATATGAACTGGAAAAAAGAAACCTTAGACCTTTAAAGAAACCTATTTTAAGAGAGGAATTATTAGCAGATGGAAGCTGGTGGAGACAGGACTTTGATTTCTGCAGGTTTAATTCCCACCTGAGTTTCATGTATGTTCAAAATGGTGCCATCTCCTGAAGGAAAGGCAATACATGAGGTCATTGCTCACTTTACAGCCATTTCATCTTCCCAGTGAGCACGTATCATTTTGAGGGTCATCTGCTGACAACTCACTGAAGCAAAGTGGACTTGGGTCACTTCTCCTGCTTTGCTTGGTCCTGTGGGTATCCATGGCTCTGATTCACCATGAAGTTTGCACAAGAGCTAGTATAAACTCTAAGGTGAATCTACCCAAGTATTTCAATGTCTTCATCTCACTGAGCAAATATTTTCAGGTATCATTCTAACTCGAAAGTTTTCCATGTTTGATTCCAAATGAACCTTTTTGATAACAGTGTTTATATTTGGCCACCTGCTGAATGAAAGCCATGGGTTTCTATGAAGCCATGCTGGGAAGGAATTTGGCCTATTTGCTTTAAAATATAATGTGCTAGAAAAGATGAGACATGGGATGCCAGCTGGCTGTATTTTATCTTGGGTTGTTTCAGATAAATAGGGCCTGTTTTCTAGTAGGCTGAAGTACATCCACGGGACCATTGCTTCACGGGAGGTAAAAAGGAAATACTTCCCTTTCAACTGCAGCCATCTTACAGTTTGAAATCCAAACACTCAGAATAGCACTGTAATCAGAAATAGGAGATGCACAAGTTTAAATTATGTCAAATTTGAAATAGATGTGCAGTGGATCCCCTTGATTAAGAGGGTCGTATTTCACCTGCTAGAAACTGAGGATTGTGTTTCCCATTCTTCTTCAAAGACAACTCTGACCACGCCTTATGTTTTCCAAAATCATTACTGACATCACTCACTCTGCAAGTGGAATATTGCATATGAGCAGGGAAGTAAATTCCTGCTTCATCGTGGGTGTCCACTGCTACACACTTTGAGAGGCACACAGCATGAAGGCCCCAGGACGGTGAATATCTCTATTATTGGATACAGCAAGCCATGATGCAGCCAGTCATGGACAGGGAATAATGTTTCACCAAACAACATAAGTGCACCTAATAAAGGCAAATGCTGGGATGTCTGTTTAAGTGTGATTTTTAAATCAGGCTTTCAAGAATGTGATGAGCTAGCCTTGTTGTGCTGACATCACTGGACTTCCAAGAGGTGCAGGTTGGCTTTTTTGTCCAAAGTCAATGCCTACAGGACTTGTGGATTTTGCTGGGTCACGTTTATGCAACCATGTAGGTCTGACATAGTGCTCCACAGAACCAGAGCTGAACACCGTGAGTTTACCAGGTCAGGATGCTGGCTTAATTTCAAATACAAAGCTTGGTGCATTTTCAGGTATTTCAGAGATATTGTACACTGATCTTACACAATATGCAAATTCATGAGTGTTAGCAGTGAACAGATGCACTAACTTCCTTCCCTAAAACTGAAACAAAATTATATAGAGAGCCACTTCATGGTACAAATTGCCTTTCTGAAGTTCTAAACATGTTTAAATTGATGTAATTTTTGTTAGCCTTAAAAAAAACCCAACCCACAAATGAGTAGATCTCCCTTTCAGCAGACTACATGTACATTTACATGAGTGAAAGAAAAAATACACCTTGTATCAGCGTCAGTTGAGGATACAGTCATGCACAGAGATATAATCAAAGTAATAAAATGATACAAGCATGTTTTAACATATTTCTGTTTCACTTTTCATGTTTACTTAACATCAGCTCCATATGTAATGAAAAGGAATTGCCTGGCTTCAGTCTTGGTTAGTTAATGAAGTGTGCTGAAGTGATACAAAGTTGTTGGAATGTGTGAAATACAGATACTGCGTAGAGAATCAATAAGCCAAAATACCACAGCATGAAGACAGGAAGATATAACTAGGAAACATTTATACAGTAAGTGTATAAGTAAGAAAAGATATGTTATTGATCCGAAGTTGTAATAGCTCAATATGATTCTTACAAGGAGTCCCTAGGCAGAGCTGAAATGTTAACTTTTCATTTGCAAATGTATAGAGTTGATAGAAAATAATTTCCCATAATTCTTTTCATGCTTCTTCTATTGTAATTTGTAAATAATTAATAAATAAAAGCTTGGAACATGCAGGTATCTGTGTACTCTTCTCTATCAGCAATTAACAGATAGAGGCAGAGGCACTTCTATTTACAGGGAAAGTTCTTGGAGAAAATGGACCTGAATTATTTAATCATCCTTGGCATGAGAAAAAAAAGATTGTCATGAATTCTAACATTTATTTGCAAACATGCAGGCAGTCCTGTATGGCTATTATGTATATGATGTCATCATGCTTTTAAATTGTAAAAGATATGAATGACTTAGCATATAAAAGAATCCTCAGATGTCATTAGGAAGCTGTGACAGTCATTCCCCCTTTAATTTTCCACAGAAACCAACAGCCAAAGTGGTTCTGGAGCAGACGGCAAAGAAAACAGTGTGGCAGAGGGAAAGCCCTGCTTTTGAACTCGGGTGAGATGAAAGATAATTACACTGGCTGCACTGCTGGGGTTTTTTTTAACTGCTTGCTTAGCATACAAGTGGTGCAGCTGGAATGCTGCTCGCTGTCACCCCGGTAGGCAGACAGGTAGCTTGGCTGCAGAAAATACAAAGTTCCTGGTGTGTCTGCTTGCAGTGAGGTGGCTTCATTGCATGTTGGGACCTGCAAGGTGTGTAGGACACACAGCCTTTGTGCTGATGCCAAGGGTGGCAATATGGTCCATTTCAAGCAAATGTGAGACAGCCCTTGGGTTTCTGGCAGGCTGCCAGGGCAGCCCACAGCTCTCTTATGAAGATAATACCACTGTGATATTCTACAGAGATCAATTAAAATGCTGCAGCCACTTCAAGCATGTGGGATCCCCTAACCCAGAATTCTTAAGTATGGCAAAGATTTATCTAGTTATTGTAGCCACATGCATGGATGCACAAAAGGGCCGGAGCTGGAGTTACTGTCAGTAACTTCTAACTGAAAGCTCTAAAAATGAGATGATGAATACAATACACAGAATTGGATTTTAAATATACCCTGCAACAGGTCAGTGGGACCGTTTCCACTGCTGACAAAAGAGAACAGTCCTGCAAATCTATCTTGCTCACTACAGTTTTCTGCTAGTTCTTGTACAATATTTGCAGATTAATAATTTCTTTTTGCTTTTTCTCCAGGAGAAGCCATAATTTTCTCTAATATCATAGTGGGTTTTTGTGGAAATTAGTATACTACAAAATGAGAATGGCAAATAACCCCATTTCCAAATGCTATGTTCAGCAGCCAGATTTATTAGTGGATTTGGCAGCATTTGCTAACTCCTTTGCACATGAATAACTCTACTCACATTGTTTAAACAAATGAAACTAGGATAAATGAGATTAATTTGCCAATAGCAAATTACATTCTATTTAAAAATAAGAATTCGCCTGTACCAAATCCACATGCTTTTGTTTATTTTCCATATAATTTATGCACAGAAACACTATAGCAGACTATCTGAGATTATAGGTTTCAGTGCACTTAAGTAGCAGAAAATTGGAGAAGTGTCCTGCAACAGGGGTACCTTTCCAAGAGTCTGGAGACCACAGAAGGACCTGGAACAAGGAAGTAAAGCAATCCTGAACCTCTCACAGAGCTCATGCCACTCTGAGGAGAAAAGAATTGTGTGTTACAGTCGTCTTATCAACATGCCCAGCTCAGACTGAAGGAATATAAAGCTGGATTAACCTAGCCTTGCAGATATTGCTACAAATCCAGCCACAGATTGGGATGCTGGTTACTCTACCCAGTGGATGGCAGAGTCTGCTGTAAACATGACATGAAACTGAAACAGATTATCTATCTTATTGTTTCCTTGTCTGTCACATATTCAAACTGGTCCTCCAAACTCCATTTTGTTCTCAATTATTGCATTCCTCTATTTGGTATATAAAGTTGATATAAGTATGGCACTCCAGCTCTCACTGATGGGCAGTGAAAATTTTTTTATTAATACAACTTTGTGCTTCAGTGTCACAAATACTCTTAAAAGTATTCCTTAAACCCTCCCTAAATTTGGCATATATCTTCCCTTTTAAGAAGTCATGATCTCTCTTCATTTCCCCTTGGCCGTTTCTGCTTCCTTCATTGGACACTTCTTTTCCACTTGCCATATTCCCCTCTAAATTACCTCCATTTATCTACCTCTCTTCCTCAAACGCCTTTCTTTAACATATATTCCATTTGTCCTACTGGTGTTTTCAGACTTTTGCTGTTTCTTCCCTTCCCCACTTCTCTGAAGGGTTTATTTGTTCACACTTGTCCATCAGGACTTCTCCTCCCACTCTGTTTTCTGTCCCATCACCATTGTAGACTGTGTGCTAGGTACTCCCTCCCCAAGTGCAAAGCCTTCAAGATGGAGTCTAATGCCAGTGGTGGCAGAGGGAGCACAAAGGATGCCTTCTCTCCTTGATCCTTCACCTGAGATACTTGGAGCATGAAATAAGAAAAGAATCAAAAGGTCTCCTTACTTGGAGGTGACACCATGGGTTAGGCCACCCTTCCAGCAGATAGGTCTGTTCACTGTGAGACCAGTTGTAAGACCATTCATGACAAAATCTGAATAGGGAGAAGGGTAGCCAAGAGCACAACTGCCTCTAGTGATTAATCCTTCCACACCTTTCAGGGCTGGCAAGACTTGGGGACAAATGGCAACTTCCCCTGATAAACTCCACTAACTTAGAGGTGGGCTGAAAGCATCTTTCTCTTAAAAGAAAACCAGACCTTTCATAAAGGTTATCACTTGTCACCAGGAAAATTACATGCTGGCATTTTAAAGACTTTTTCTTGAAAAGTAATAAAAGTAACTAGCAGAAAAGTGAAGTCATTTCTGACATTGTCTATGGAAGCCCCCAATAGGAAGTACTGTAAACAATTTCCCAATCTGCTTTTACACAGGCCTAGGACTTAAAAAGAAAATTTAAGTCTTTAATGCTTAAACCAAATGTTTAATTTTCAACATCCCCATAGAATCACACTGCAATGTGGAGGTTGCAGTTAAAAGCCCAGATTCCTTCATCTTCGTGACATTGAATCTGCACTATAACAAAAACATTTTGAAATTAATGTAGGAATAGTTCTAACTGGAGCATTAACATAATTTACTTCAGTCATGTTCATCAGGATCATTTATATCTTACACATGTGATGTGTAAGTATTCACTCTGCCTACACATATACAGTTGGGTCTTACATATTATATATAAAAACACTCCCTTACAAAGTATGATTCATTGGCTTAGCAGTTGGTATTTTAGCTTTTACAGTCTGTTCAAAAGCAGTTTATACATTTAGAAGTATGGTGTATATAATCATTACCACTTTAAATAGGGCCTCATCCCATCTATATCAGAAGACACATTACACATGCTAAGCAGAGCACTGAAACCTACTGAGACAATTCAAAGCCGTGGAAGAATTGTGAGTCATGCTTTGGCTAACTGTTTTCTGTGCCATTTGAAAGTGGTTTACTACCTGATTTGTAATTACCCACAATAAAACATACTTATCAGGACAAAAGAGTGCAAAATGCTACCCTTTATCATGTACAAGAGCTGATCTTACAACAGGGTGTGCCTTGGCCCAGGAGCAGGACTATGCTTTCTCATGATTAGAGAGCAGATCCCATGCTCTGTCCTGCCACTGATCTGTGGCAAGTTGAACGGTCTCCCTGGGTTTTGGTTCCTCAAAAGGAGTGGCAAATCTTACCAACCTAAGCTGAATGTTGAATTTTCTTACCTAAATAATGTAAGGTAAACACAGAGATTTGCTGACTGCCAAGAATGGTCCTATATTCGTTTGACATGAACGACAGGCATCCCCACCTGAGTATCAGCAATCCCAATGTAAACACATCATAAGGAACATCCTTATGGAAACATTTCACATGCGTGTGCAGAGAAAATGGAAAAAAATGCACGCCCCCATCTAGAGTAAAGCTTGTGCCATATGTAATTACAAAGACTTGTAGGCTGAAATGAGGCTGGGTATATTCAACATTTGGGTCCCACATTGGCTGTTATGGATCTTCTGAATGCTGTCAGTCACAGACAGCCCACCCACATGTGCTCCTTGAGACAAAGGAGAGTATACTCCTTTTTTGGGTGGCAGATGTAACTGAGAACCTGCTTCCCTGTTTTGTTTGCAACCCAAGGAAATTTAATGGGACCTTTGCTGAAAACAGTTAGGTCAGATAATCACTAACCTTGCAGGCTTTGAGGTCTGTGTTGCCTCAGTGTAAGCAATACAGTATAAGCAAACTTTGGAAGAGAGAGACAATGTTGATCTTCTGTACCAAGTGGTTCCTCTAACCACAAAAAATGCCATGTGTTGGCTCAGATTTATTCAATTCAACTTTATGGTAGGATGGAGCATGGAGGGAACAAGCTTGATGATTCTCAGAAATAACACATCCCATTTAGCACCATCAGAAGGCTGAATATGTTGAATATGAATTAAATACCCTGACATTTTACCTGGAAAAATGAAAGACTTTTTGCTAAGTGTGTGCAAATTGTGTTTTTTTTTCTAAATCTCATAACATGCAGTGATTTTCACAGGAAAAAAAGAAGTATGTCAGTGACAAATCACAGCATCATCCCATTTCAAGTCCCTGCCTCAAAGCAGAATGTTACCAATGTCAATTGGCAACAAGCCATTTAAATTTCTTTTTCTGTAATGATGATTGGAAATTATTTTAACTGAAATCTCCCAAATTCTTCAGCTGGGGACAGACATTTAACAAAATTCCATCCAGGGTGGAGCAAAATGTAAAAACTTTTTCACAAAATAAATTTAAATTATATGACAGGAAATTTTAAATACAGTACAGATAAGGGAAAGAGGGCAATACTTATTTGTTGACAACCCTATTTGTCCAGCAAACCCAGACATACTCTGTATGAAAAAGCCCCTCTTAGAGTCCGAATCAGCATCAGCAGACCAGACTTGCCTATGATTAAAATCCCTCAGGATGTCTTGGGTATCTGCGTTCTCCTAACGAGTATGTATTTTGGGGTCTGCCTGGCAGTAATCTTGAATATTTAAATTGCCACACACCAGCTCGGCTAGTGGAAGGCAGGAAATATGTAATTGAGCATTATGCTTTCTCACGTTAGGAGGGCAGCCCAATCCGTTATTCTGTCTCGCACGTTTCCTCAGCGCTGTCCTGGGTCACTCAGCACTCGCTCAAAGTAACGCCTGGCCAGCAATCAGCCACACACATCTGCACTTGGAAACCACCAGATTTTGTCCTGGACTTGACATCCCCTGTCCCGAGCCTTTTCAATGGACCGTGCTCCTTCCTCCAGGGAAGACATCTCCGTCCAGGTTATATTGGAGAAAGGCTCTTCATCAAGTGAATTGATAACAGCGGTGATCAAAGTCTGGCAGTTGTACCTTATCTATTGGGGATCATAATTCAGGAATGGAGCTGCCCTTCAGTTTGCTCCTCCCCACCATTAAATTACATTCAATCACTGCACGGAGAATGCAGCCCGTGCTCTCGCAGCCAGATGTTATCATTACAGGCCTTTTCTTATAAACTGATGCTGAAACCCGAGTGGTTGATGAGACTAGCTAAGCAGTTGTACCTTTGACCTGATTGCATTAAACTTGCCCTATCAATTTAAGCTTAGTATAAACACCATTTCCCAGAGTCCCTCATGACTTCAGTAGTGAGAAGAAGCTGACTAAGCCTAAACATTTTTTAACAGCAATCTTGTCTTACAACACCAAGGGGATTTGCCATGTATCTGGGGCTTTATAAAACCATATGAACATGCTGAAAGAATTAAAGTCCTTTAAAATAGCAAAATTGATGGTGACAGTCCTTTTAGAAAATCAGTTTGTAGAATGTCAGCACAAGAGGAGCTGGAAACAGGACTAAAATACCTTTTAAAAATACAATAGATTTGTGTTTGTTTCACACCGTTGTTCCTGAATACTGAAAGTTAGAGTTAAAAAAAAAAAAGACTAAAAAAAAAAATCTCAAACTGAATACACCCCCTGTTAGAAAGAATTCCTCCCCAACACTCCACAAACCAAAGCCCTTCCAGATACATCACCTATCTGAGATCTCCCATAAAATATGAGCATCTTTACCCTGGCATATCAGGTTTATTTTTAATAAAGTTTGGTCTATTTCACATTGAGGATAATTCAGATAATCCTATCAAAAGTTTCTATGTAGCAGCACATGAGCTATAGCATATGGTACAGCATATGGCCAACAAAGCTTGGCTAGGCTGAATAAAGGGGGACATGCTTATAACTGTAAGGATAAGAATGAAAGTAACATCATGCTTGACTCAGCTGTATTGCCTTCTGTGGTAAAACAGAAGGAGCGAGTAAAACAATGGGAGATAAGCCAGCAGAACATGGATCTTCACCTCGCTAGGTTGCAAGAGCTCTGGCCCTGACGCAGAAAAACACACTTGAAGTTGAGCAGATTCCTGCTAATTTTAGCAGAAGTATAGAAGTAGTCAAAGCTCTGCAAGACTGAGCCTCTGATCCAGAATTGGAAAAAATTAAAGAAATATCTAGGAGTGACATGACTCATTTTAAAACATGTTTTGTGCTCTCTGCTG
The DNA here is from genome assembly GCA_013398275.1 of Promerops cafer. Classification (NCBI taxonomy): domain Eukaryota; kingdom Metazoa; phylum Chordata; class Aves; order Passeriformes; family Nectariniidae; genus Promerops; species Promerops cafer. The sequence continues at coordinate 632,856 of VZSE01008174.1, read as the reverse complement.
ATTATACTAGTGTAAGAAACCAGACAGTAGAACTGCTGCTAGAAGTGCAAAGAGGAAGAAGAAGCAGCAGCACATTATGCAAAATGTGATGGTTCCATGCTTACAGAGAACGTCCTTCAGAGCACTAAAATATGAAGCACAAAAAGGCAACTAAAAGATTACTAACTTGTTTTGCTCTTTTGAAATCTAATAAAACAAGAATATGCATGTAAAAAAAATTCAGAAAACAAAAAAATCCCTCCAAAACTAACATAAAAACCCAATCCAACCAACAACTACTGCTACTTAAATAATTATGGAGAAGCTTATTTAAGAACTAATTTACCTGAGTCTCTTGGTTACTCTTAGAAGCAGCATCATCTGACTTTTGTTAAACAAATGCCACTGTAGGAAGGAAATGGAGGTAAGGAAAAAAAATAACCTGGTGCACAATTTTACATAATATAGATGCAGAAAGTAATCTAGAACATCAAGAGTTCTTTTGTGTTCAAATTAAAAGGGTCCTTTTTTGCAAATAAGTAAAGTACACATTTAAATGACAAAACTTAAACTCAACATTAAAAGAAGACTTGCACAAATTGCTTGCCTTGCAGAAAGAATCTCTGTTTCTCTCCTTTTGGAATCAGATGAGATAGAACAAGCCCAGTGACCCTGACTATTAATTCAGAGAGGAAGAAAAAGAAAAAAAAAAGCTGTGAGCTATTTACTTCAAACTTTCTAAACTAATGTTGATTTTCTTAGCCATGCCCTGTCATTACAAAAGGTACTTCCGTCATAGCTTACAGCACAATATAGAAGCATCCAAGTAGCTTTCACCCTACTTTTGCTCATAAGAGTGACTTAGCTGTGTCATGACAGGGAACAATACAGGCTAATTTGGCTAATCATGGAGTCAATGGATGCTGGGTAAAAATCTGTATGGATGGCTGAGCCTAGAGTGTGGAGTTAAATCCAGCTGGCAGCTGGCCACAAGTGGTGTTCCCCAGGGGTCAGTGTTTTTGGCCAGTTCTGTTTAACATCTTTATTGATGATCTGGATGAGGGGATCGAGTACACCCTCAGCCAGTTTGCAGGTGACACCAAGCTGGGTGGGGGTGTTTATCTGCTGGAGGGTAGGAAGACTGCAGAGGGATACAGATGGGCTGGACTGATGGGCCAAGGCCAATTGTATGAGGTTCGATAAGTGCCGAGTCCTGCCCTTGGATCACAACAACCCAATGCAGTGTGACAGGCTGAGGGAATAGTGGCTGGAAAGCTGATCAGGGGAAAATGACCTGGGAGTGCCGTTTGACAGCCACTGAACACGAGCCAATGTGTAACCAGGTGACCTTCTTGCCCAGGTGTCATTCTGGCCTGTGTCAGCAATAGTGTGGCCAGCAGGAGCAGGGCAGCAATTGTCCCCCTGTACTTGGGACTGCTGAGGCTGCACCTTGAATTCTGTGTCCAGTTCAGGGGTCTCACAGCAAGAGGGACATTGAGGGGCTGGAGCGTGTCCAGCAAAGGGCAACAGAGCTGGTGAAGGGTCTGGAGCACAAGTCTGATGAGAAGTACCTGAGGGAGCTGGGGTTGTTTAGCCTAGGAGAAAAGGAGGCTCAGGGAAGACCTTACTGTTCTCCACAATTACCTGAAAGGAGGGTGTAGCAAAGCAGAGCTTGGTCTCTTCTCCCTGGCAACAAGTGACAGGGTGAGAGAAAATGGCCTCAAGCTACACCAAGGGGAGGTTTAGATCAGATATCAGGAAAAATGCCTTCACTCAAGGGGTGGTCAGGCACTGGAACAAGCTACCCAGGGAAGCAGTATAGTCACTATCCCTGGAAGTGTTCAAAAACCAAGTGGACAGGGCACTTTGGCATTATGGTTTAGTGGTCACCATGGCAGTGATGGTTTAATGCCTGGACTCAGTGATCTTAGAGGTCATTTCCAACCTAAACTATTCTATGGTTCTATGATTTATCCTTCTAGTAACTGCAGTAACAGCTAAGCTGGAGAAGATGAGATACAGCAGGGGAATAATAACATGTATAAGGGGTGGCAACGGGTCAGAAAAGGGAAAATCTTTGGCTGGCATGAAGTTTTTGGTTGGGTTTGTCACTACCAGCCTTATAAATCATTACAGGCACTTTCTATTAAGTCAAAAATATTACAAACAAGCTGAAGAAAGTTGGTGATGGAACTTAAATTTGAGGAACATCAGTACAGGGGAGGCTCAGGTTAGAAAGAAAAAACTAGCTCAGCTTGAAGTCTGCCACCACGGAAGAGTTGAGAGTCAAGAGGAAAAGCTTGAGATAATTCACTTAGAGACTGAAAACAAAAAGCTCACTGTATTCTGAAACAACTGGTCTAAGTAGAACCTGGAGGTATGAGTTCATCACAGGTGACTGTGAATCACAAGTGTGATGCAACCATGAAGGCAAACATAATCTTAGGATGTGTAGGATGAGCTATTTCCAGCAAAAGTAGGGGAGTGTTACTGCTAGAATATGAGACACTAATTGATGTGTCTTTTATTTCAAATCCTGTTCAGTATTCAAAAGCTACTCTTGATAGTGTTGTTAAAAGAAAACAAACTGGAATTGGGGCAGATAAAGAGAAAAGCTGTGAGGATGGTCAAGGGATGTGGAAACATAACACAAGGACAAGTTTTGTTTAGTCAACCATACTAAAACTTGAGAGGTGAAACAACTATGTGCTATACCATGACTTGGGAGAAGATGCTACAGCACCATCAAAGGAAAGAACTATTTAAGTGAAGGACAGTAGTATAAGAGCAGAGGGATATAAGCATGCTAAAAATGCCAGTACAATGGGATGTTAGAAGAAAATTCCTAGCTATGACATGAGGCAGGTTCTGGACTGCTGTACAGTGGGATTAGCTGGGGCTATACATGCTCATGACTTTTAATGTGCAGTTAATGAAAAGGGTTTTGCGATGTGATACCTGCTACAGAGATGAAGTGTAAGTATCTCCCAACTTGCTGTTAACAGCATGGCTATAACATGAACATCAGCATCTGGTAATGCTCTTATTCTTCTTAACGATTTAATATCTTAAATTTATATCATACTTTTCAACCCAAAGGATCCCAAAGCACTTAGAAAAATTGCAATTGATGTGCAGTCTGTGAAGAGAGGGCTTAATTCACTGCAGAAACAGAGCTGCAGCACAGGTGAGAGGCAGCAGCTGTTTAAAGCGTGGTTATACTCAAACTATAAAAAAGTGTTTACATTTTATAGTAGGAAGACAAAGTGGTCTTTTGGGGGAGAAAGTATTTTCACTGGAAAAAATGTAAGTACTCTGTATTTCCTATTTTCTTCTCCAGGCAGGAGGTCTGCTGTTGATGTCATGGAGGGACCAAGGTGCAGCAATCCTAGCAGAATGAAGGCAAAAACATTTCCCCTGTTCATGCTTCTACTACCCATGAAAATAAATTTGCTATGTGTAATGTTGCAAAGTCATCACTACATTCTTATTGTAAAGAGTTTCCTGCCTTCCTCAGGGGATATTATCTTGGGAGATTCATTAGGGCTTGTTCAAACTAATCCCTCTAAATCAAGTTGATCCTGCACAAGCAGGATCCATCAATGGGTGGGACAAGTTCAGGCTACCTTCCCTGAAATGCCTGAAAACCCAAAAAATCAGAATGGACATTTGCAGGACATATAAATGTGACCAGCTGTCAAACCCAAACCTTCAAAAATCATTATACTGGTTTATGAGTAGAATGATGCTATGTTCCTTCTACCTTGACTTTGGGATACTTTTGATTTGCCTGTTTTAATAAAAACTGAGAAATATTTTTTTTCCCCACTGAAGGCATGACATATAATCACACTATGTAAAATACAGCTATGACTTTTAAGGACTGTCCTGTGGCTATCTTTCACCAAAAGTGACTGCAAAAAAATGTGTGAGCTTATAAGGGCACCAGTGTAGGAGTTAAAACTTTGCATCATCAGGTTCCGTTTGGCTTTTGAAAACAGTCAGAAGAGTACACTGGTCATCCTGTTGTCACATATAAGTGAAAATAGATCTATTAAAGTTAGTTTTCTGTGAAAATAAATCCCAGTGCAATTGTGATTCTCTACAGCTATAAAGCAGGAGTACATATAGAAACTGAAGAAAGACAAATTTTGTTACTGGTAACACCTGACCAGCAGGTAAATTACTAGTTATCATAGGCTCAAGGTCTGTTGCTCTAGAAGCTGCAAAACGAGCTCTTCTTGACGGATTTTCAGTAAAAATTCAGCATACTTAAATGTTCAGAGCAATCTGAAATCCAGGTAAGGAGATACCAATGTCATGTCAAGCTTGGAAATAACTTTTTAAAAATGAGCCAAATTAGAAAATTCCCCTTTAATTATTAGGAATGAAGTTTTCTCTACAAAAGAGCTAAATTAGTCATAAAGGTGTCTCTTGCATGGCTTTTTTCTTTTTTTTCCTCCCATTCTTCTACATTTCATAGTTACAAATGGAGAAGTCATCTACAGGTCATACCACTGCCTCTGGTGCTACTTAAACATTTTCTAAAAATGTATCTTCACACCAGCAACACACACAACCCATGCAGGTTGGATTTGCATGAGCAGTTGCTACCTGACCCCACAGCTGCCACCCCAAGCTCCCATCCACTTCCTCCTCCTGGCTCCCGTGTTCCCAAGGCTAGCTGGGCTCAGCTGCCTGGCTGTCACGGAGCTGCTGTGGGGCTTGGGGAAATTTTAGACAAGCTCTCTCCTTTCCAGGAGGCTCTCCTCCCAGTGAACACATGCTCCGGTCGTGACTTGAGGCCACTGGCTCACCTAAGATATCCACCAAGGGATTCCTTCTAAGCAGGCAATCCCTGGAAAACTAAGATCTTGCGATGTTTGCATTACCAAGCTTCAAGATGTTTGACTTTGTACCTTAATAAGGTTCCTTTAACTCATGTGTGGTTTCTATTCTCTGAGTCTTTTTCTAGTGTATTTTCTAGTGTATTTTTTTGCTCTGTGTTCACAGATAGACAGACAGGAGGTTTCTGTTTTGCAAAGCAGGAGATTCCTGCATGCTCTGCTTGCATTAAAAAGAATCTATATTCAAGAATGAACTGGCAGACAACTCTGTTTGTTGGTTCATAATATTGCAAAGGGAAGATAGGAAATCAGTGATTTTGCCTAAGGGAGCAACTTAAATATAAAAAGAAGAGAGGGGAAAACCAGACTAAAAACCTTCACAAAACCTTCATTTTGAACTAGAAACAGAAAAGTAATCCCAAGCCATCAATTAGTGAAGCATGTGAATACTATTTAGAACACATTTTAAAAATTAAAACTGAAATACCCAGGACCTCATTTTAAACAGGTTTTGCATGGTGTAACACCATTGATGTCAGCAGAATAATTTCCAAGTTATAAATTTGTTAACATAAGGTTAGTACAAGGTTGCAGTGCAGTGGATGAGAATTGCTTTGAAAGTACTGTACGAGATGGAAGGCTGTATGCTAATGTTGAATAACCTGCTAGGAGGTCGTTTGCTTTCTGCCTACACAGCCAAGCTACACATTAATTAATGCTACCACAGAGACTGTCATCTCCTAAGGCATAGAGCAAAACAGCAATATTCTAACATTAATAATAATTAATATTCTCTCTTATGAATATTGTTCAAATAAAAGGATGTTGTATTTTAATACACATTTACCAAGACCATAAAAACACAAAGCGCCCGATTTATTTGCTGTTCTTCTGCCAAACACAGGTAATGATTGGTAAATAACTTTGAGCTGATGAACAAAGATAGGGGGTTACTTCTTTAGAAAGCAATAGCAGCCTCCTCAGAAATTTAACTTGGCTGTGGTTCAAAAAGCCAATGTAAACAGCCCAGACAACCATATTAAACACAGCTTATTCACACTTTTAGCCCACAAGAGTCGATGAAACAGTGTTCAACAGTCTGTTTCTGCCTCCTCAGATACACAGACACACATGCAGTGCCAGTTGTTAAACACACAGCACGAGCCTTGGATGAGGCAGTGTCAGAGAGCATCTCTGACACGGAGACATCAACCGGGCAGGTATTGTACAGGCTCCCTAACTCCTCCAGGACTTTGGGTAGCTGCAGAAACACTTCCAGCTCTTGCAGATTCCTGCATTGAACCAGTGAAACAGCATCCAAAATACAACCTCAGCACCAGTACTGAACACTGGAAAAACTCCAGAGTGGAGCTGCACCGTGACTCAGCCCCAGAGCTGTGAGGTGATGGCTGAGCATGGGACAAATACTAGGTCACAGAAACCAAATTAAGAATGGAAAGTGGAACAGAAGCTCTAAGCTGAGTTGTTACCTATGTAAATTAGGGCTGCATTTATTACTTGGGAATGAGAAAGAAGGTGGAAAGACTGTGTTTCCATCGGTTCAACAACAAGCAGAATAGGGAACGGCATATTGAACCTGTAGGGTAAAACAGACACAGGAGCATGGAGCAGAGTAGGCTGTAGTGCTCACAGAAATAGTGCAGAAATTAAGAATACAAAGCAAAGGAATTACTGGATTATGCAAAGTGAGAGGGCAAAGCAAAAGAACAAATACTTGATGCTGATACCATGACAGCAAACAGTAAAGCCTGGAAGAGTTGCAAGGCAAGATAAACTGAAGAAAAGCCAGGGTTTTATGAAGTTTTATATAATAGTTTTTGAATGGTGACAATGATATTTAAAATAAAAGATGGTTGTAGTTACAACTGTACATGCAATGTAGGGTATTGAAAAAAGCAGGGGACTTTTAACAAAGGACATCTGAAGAAACAAAACTATGCCAATTACGTTAGAGTTCAGGAGACTGGAATACAATAAAATGAAAAGACACTGCCTGAAAAAAGTCATTCAGAGAAATATAGAGGATTCAAAAACAGGAAAAAGAATTAATAGATAAAGGAAGAACTAGGAAAAAAAACCCAGCTGGTTCCACAGATTTGAAAAGGCAATAGTGTTCTCGGATCAAGAGTACTACAACGCCCAGTGTAATATATTAGAATCTCAGGAATGGAAAAAAAGGGAGATGCAAGTAGTAGTGGAAAAATATCACGAAGAACCACATGCAATACAAAGGTTCAGAGAGGAACAAAGTTCCAAATCTGATAGACGTTAGAAAGCAGCGGCAAGATTTCATTTCCACCCACTGCTACCACAAACAGTAATTGAAGTAAACAAACAAACAACTCCTTGTTCAATTATTCAGGCCAGTTAATTTGGAGTTGTTTGTTTGCGGCAGGAGACCGAGATCTTTTGTTGATATAACTGAAATCATGCCAGTTAAAAGTTAAATCTTGCCTGCTAGATATAACCTGGGGTTTGGAGAATCATGTTACATGTCTCAGAGAAAACAACCAGCCCAAACAGCCCTCAGAGATGCCAGGGCTGATGAGGGAAACTCATATTCCCTGCTGCACTTTCTGTCTGAATTCATGCTGCAGTCCTTGTTTCAAGAACACCACAATCCAAATCTTTCTGAAGCCTCAGGATCTCATGTCCTTTGTAGTATAGGGACTGTAGCTTCCCCTAGCACTTTGATGTGTAAATAATATATATTTTTAATTTCCTCCATTGTGTTTTCAGTGCGGCCCTAAGTTACCATCCTGACTTATTTTCTCTCTTCCTCGTCTTTTCTTTAGGTAACTGTACACTGCATATGCTTCACACTGCCTGAAAATAAACATAACGTCAGAATTATATTCAATACTGTCTTTGATTGAAGCACCATGCCCAGCCTTATCAAAGACATCAAGTTCCTACTTTGTAATTTCCCATTTCTAGTTACAGCCGCCTGATGCATATCTGCTTTTTGCACCATGGTATGATTTGGAGAATACACTTCAGTTTTCTTGCAAGCTGCTAAAAATAGCAAAGAGTCTGTCTAGAAGAGACACCCCATTCTGGCAAAACCTCCCTGAAGACAAAAGAACAACTCCCATATTTTCACGATGGACTTGTCAGTGGGCGTGGTTCACCATTTCCCCATTCCATCTTTATGCCAGTGTAATTAAGTCAATGGGGCTTACATCAAGATAAAATTGAAGAGCATAATGCAAAGATGACTCAGAACCCTCATGCTACAAAATGTAAGAGGACCGTTTCATAGCAGGAGAATTTGGAACTTGCTTATCAGAAAACACGCGCTTCAAAATGATTCCTGATCATTTTGGAATTGGCATTACAAAATCAGCATAGGTTTGTTCTATTGTTAGTCAAATCACAACTGGGGAGGAAACATACCAATGAAAACCTCCTGAAAGTTACTTCATATTTACTCTTGAACAATGATCTGGTCTTCAAGAAGGGAAAAAAAAATTTACAAGATTGACAATGGACTACATTGTTCTTTGATGTTGCAGCATGGACAAATCACAGGTGTATTACGTAAATACCTGTCAAACTGACAATTAATATCAATTAGGCTTTAATCTGACATATTACATTGGGCGCAGCAAATGCAAAATCTGTTCAAAGTAGATCATAGATATGTACCCTTCAATTAGACATGAGGAAGGAGGAAATTCTACTCTCTGGGAAAGCACAGAATTTAACTCCTGAACTGCTAGAGATTTGTGTGGATGAAATTCATCCTTGTGAAGGTGGCCAGTCCAAAACTTTTTTGAGCCCTTGCAATTCCAAAAGTGTAAGGGGCATTTAAGCAGTCAAGTGAGAAGCTGTTCCTCCTCTCTCTGTATGCACACAGTCTCGAGTGTGCAGTGTTCAGCAGCTTCTTTTTTTGACACATAAAAAGGCCAGAGTAGAGGTATTAACAGAGAGATCTCTCTGGATAAGACCTCCTGAAGCAATTGCTTTGGAGTTGGGAAGTAAGAGAGTATTCACAAAGCCACACAGAAGATGGAAAAAGGCACTTTTATGGTGTGTCCCAGAGCTGGAAACTGGACTAGAAGAACACACATCTCTTCATTTACATAGGTAAGACCTACTGATACAGCTTCCCCAGACTTGGTATGTATGTGTGAACAGCTCCTGAGTTCAATATGCCTGTGGGATTTTTTCCCATCTTTACAGCATCAAACAGATCCCTAAATCACTACAGTCAAAATGGTGATTCAATAATTTCTCCTCAAAGTGAGAAACTGCAAAGACATTACCAAAAGTGACCCAACAGTTTATGCTACAATGGATTGTCCTGGGGTTAATGAGCCAGAGAAGTAAAACACTCAGTAGACAGATTCTCAGCAGGATTCTCAAGCAAGCCACAACTGCTGTTATGACTAAATATGTTCAAACCGCAAAAGAAAGCAGACATGACTGCAATATTTTGTGGCATATGAAGAATACATAAATGAGGCTAAAAGCACAATACTTGTCCTCCTTCTAGAGAAAGCATCTAACCTGTTTCATAGCTTCCTTCATATACCATGAACCTGCTTCCCCATTTTAAGTTAACCTTTTAATTTTATTTATAATCTCATGTATTGCCTCCAGAAGAGGATGCTGAATAAAATTTTTATACAGCACTTTTTTAAATGATGTGAAAAGTTCATCTTATCCATAGACTTTTCAGAGAGCTTGCTGAAAGAAAATACATAACTTCTCATTAGTCCTAAAATACGCAGATAGAATCCTGTCTCTTGCCAGCCATCAACATTAGTGAAAATTTTCATTCATCTGACATCCCACTAGTCATGCCTCCAATTCATATGAGGTTTAGGAGTGCAAACTTTCAGCAGGATGCCTTTAAATCAGCAGGTATGCTTTGTAACAGAGATTTGCAAAAGAATTACACTTTTAAATAACTCTACTCTCATTTAATAAACATTAAACATAATCTCAATAATTTTAATAAGGGATGAACTAATGAATATCATTGAAAATATCCCTTTTTGTTTGAGAATGTAAGTACCTACTCTTCTATCCAGTGATTTCATACCCTGAGATGATGCTACACATTGCTTTCTGAACCCAAGGATGGGAATGACTTTCTACCTCTCAGCTCAGAAGGAGAGAAAGGGAAAATACCAGGGAAATATATAATAGCTTTATTTTCAATTTAAAAGAAGAAGGCAAAAAAGAAATGTGTATCCTGGTAATTAACTTATATAAAAACTAGATTGAAAAAAAGGAGTAAAATAAGAACTTTACACTCTAACAAGAAAGCCACTGCTATATATGAATATGGAACTCATATCTTCCATTTTCTGTTTCTACAACAGATGCTAAATTCTGCTCTTCTTTTTTTTTTCTTTTGTGCAATGAGGTATTGTTGACTTTGGTGACTTTCTTATGTGAAGGAAAGAAAGGAGAATTCAACAATTCCGTGATTGTCTCTGGAGAGGTTCGGCTCATGTCATGGGTAACTCAGTCCCTGTTGGAACAATGATTACCTATGTTAAAAACGCTATGTCGTGAATTCGTGTTCCACTGCTTTACAGGCTTTCATTCACCTTTACAATACAGCAATAGAATTTTTGACAGAACATTCAGGAACAAGAAAATCCCTCTTCCTTCTTCAACTTGGCATTCCTAACTTCCTTGTTGACTTTCAGTGTGGTAGAAAACCTACCGAGCTATTATTCTTCCTTCATTTTATGATGCAGACCTCCGGAATACAGAAATGGAGCGCGCCTGTGCCCCTTGAACTTTTGAACAGCGCTGGAGAAATTCCTGGTATCACCTTCTGGAGACACCTCTCCTGCAGCCTCTGGGTAGCAGTAGGGGAAGCTTTTCATTTCACTTTGTATTTTCACAAAGCATTTCAAGCTGCTGTCCTGACACGTCTGAGTGGAGCAGGAGGAGGCCTCTTGCCAGACAGCCACCCCACGGTATGCAGCCGCCTGCCGCTCCCTGCTCCGAGGGTGGCGACTGCTGCCCGCGGCGTGCATGGCTCCCAGAGCACAGAGACCAGGGGGAGGACAAGGAAGGAGAGCCAGGCCATCCCTGAGCTCTGTCATAACGTCATATGAATAAGGAAAAGGAGGGAAAAAAAGAAAACAAGAAGAAAAAAAAAGGAAGAAAAAGGAAGAAAGAGAAAAAAAGAAGAAAGGGAAAAAGGAAGAAAGAGAAAAAAGAAGAAAGGGAAAAAAGAAGAAAGAGAAAAGAAAAAAGGGCTTTAATAAGAATGCACATGTCTTAAGAGTCTTTTTAAAATAAAGATACCATTCAAATAAACAGTGAGCTGCCTAACTTCAGTTAATCTCAGGGTCTCAAAGCTGATCACACTGAAGCTAATCACCATATTTCAAGTATGAGTTGTAGCAACTATGTCTGTATTATTCCCGAAATCCTTATTTTCACAAAACCGTAATTATTTCTCTTTCTGTCCTTTGACTCTCAGTATCATTTTCCAGTATAATGACTGCTGTCACTGATCAAAGTTACAGTAAAAAATAAAGTCACATATACTTTATGACGTTTAGACGTTAAATAAGGAGAAGTTATATGACACTACACTATGAAAGCAGTCTGACAGAGAGAAAATTCAAAGTTTTGCTACATTTGCTAAAGCAAGGTACAGCATCATCTGTTATTACTGTGTAGCTCCACGGCCAAAAAGTAACCTGAGGAGGGTTCCTAACACACACTTCATATGAAATACGAGCTCAAGCCTAGGTGATATCCACCCTTCCACCTCATGAAGAGCAGAAATTCTGGAATTCACAAAGGCTTTTCTAGTGAGCTGAGAGTCCAAAGCAAGTGGCATTCCCAGGAGAGACCCACAACACAGGACAGGCAGTCTGGCCTACTGCTGTTTCCTCCCAGCAGAGATGTATGGCAGAGTCAGGACTGTGGCTGAGGTATGCCCTTGACAGTGATCCAGAGAGAGCAGCATGCTCTCTGTCACAAGAAGGACAGAGGGAATTTAATAAGTTTGGGGAGGAGAGCAAAGGGATTCTTCTGAGCAGAACAGATGAGGGTTCACCCATCATCAACTTACCAAAATTACAGCCAGATCCGTGGATCAACTCTGTGATACTTTAGGGCCATTGGCCATTGTTATATTATCAGTACATGACAATACAATGCAAGGGCATGCTTGAGTGGCCTCACCTTAGTGTAAATTATTGCACTTATTTGACTTTTTTGGGCTGCAGTGCTCATATTTCAAGTCCATCACCCACTGTGTCAAGCATGTACTACATTTTATAACAGTTCATCAAAACCATCAACAGTCCTGCCCAGATATTCTTTTATGTACCTTTCCACAAACAATGACATATATGTCAACTGGGTTACTTTGCAGATCTCTGCTATTTGGCTTATTTTAATCCTTGCTTCACAAGGTACTCATAACTTCACAGTTGGTTTGCCCAGTTTAGTGAGGGAAGACTGCAAGAGCTTCTCTTCCATGTTTTGAACAAGGGATGTTTCTTTTTAACTCGGGGTTCTCCAAGAGCAGAGCACTGCTTCTGCAGAGATCTGCTGTACCTAAAGGCAAGGTGGTCACATTATTGGAAACAAATCTGTGTTTTACTTTGAGGTGTCTTTTCCTTCAGGGAACTCAATCAGAGGATGAATTGTAACATTCTTGGCACCAGTGCCAAGACTTTCTTTCAGCTGACATAAACCAACCAAGCCATTATATAATTTTTGACTGTACAGATCTAAAGACATGACCCAAACCGATGGATTTAAAGTAGTTCATGGATAGCCATCAACTAAGCTGAGCAATGATTATGAATAATGGATCCTAACCCCAATCAGTAACTGAACTGAAATACATTCACCTAAACCACTTTTGCATTCTGGAAAGGAATTGCAAAGGAAACATTGTTAAGGTTGCTATAATTAAGTTCCCTTTTAACATATTTAAAATATACTAGGCAGGCAATCTTGGGTTACTTAACTGGTACCACCAGTTCAGACTATCACCCATTCTGTGGTTTTGCATGCATATCCCACATCTCTCCAAAGCTTTTAACCCATTACTAGTTATTATTTTGGAGGAATGTGATACATAAATTTAAACATGTCAGACACAGTGTTCAACACTTCTAATGATCTATTACCCTCATATTATTGAAGTCCCTGAGGAAGTTTGGCAGATGTCATTCAGTCATCAAGCTATCATTACTATGTTTTAGCTTTAATCTAAAGTGCCTAAGAGCTTTGTGCTTCTTAATTCATATTCTATCTCTCTTAAGGAAAAAAAAAGGGTGGGGAGAATGGGTGGAAATAGTTCACCTTAACTGGCCTAGAGTTTGTCATATTTGGGGAACAAATTTTTGTTTTCCAAACTAGCTTACTTTTTCTTGTTTTAGTTATGAATCTATTTCTTCTAGTAGTGATATCTCAGTTACGTAGTATCGATCTAGAACATGTTAAAAAATACTATGGTAACACAAACAACTTCAAAAAGCAAGAGTTTTTGATCCAAATCTTCCCAATATATGAAAAGTAGTGCAAAGTTAACAGTTTGTGCACAACTGCGTTATTACCTATGACTCTGTCTTGCAGACTGCCTTTTTATTAGTATCTCCTTTTCTGGTGACCTCTCCCAGGAAATTCAGAGGCCTTAGATTATTAAGCAACAGTACAGCTTTATGAATACCTCACTGTTTGGGCACTTTGCTGCCTCTGTTGAAGACAAGATTCAGACTGTTTGTTGTAGGCAGTACTGCCTCAAGCAGTGATTCAGGACGTCTGTTTTCCAGAGTTCTAAATTAATCTGGGCCACCGCGGATCTGTATGAGAGCAGTTGCAGTTCTGTGGGCTGGAACACATCCAATCCACAATGAAACTCCATTTCCAGACAGGTGAATGCTGAAACACAACGACCCTTATGCCCTATGGCTTATACAGACTCTGGGCACAAGCTGCCTAACTTGAAACCAGCACATAGCAGGTGCCATGGCCACAAGAGATGACAGCCAGATTTTGTGCATCAGTTACAACATACATTAGAAGACATGGGAAAACTGGGTTCAATTCCCTTAGTTTCCCAGTCAACCTTGTGGTGGGCAACATTTTTTTCATATCTAATTTATACCATTTTTTCTGCAATTTAGGCTTTTACTTTTTTGTCCCATCCAATCAATACAGAGAATAGGCCACTACCTTCTCCCTTGTAGCATCCCTCTACCTATTAAAAGACTTAACATGCTTCTTCTCTGTACTAAACATACCACTAACCACATCTTTCTTTAAAACCTTCATTTTCTAAACTTTCAATTGGTTTTGTTGCTTTTCCCTGAGTCAAAAACCTACACCCTTCTGCAATGTGGTGTGTAAAACCAGACACCATCCTGTTGTTGCAAAACCAGACACCAGCCTGGGCCTTGCCAGCACTCAGTTAGAAGAAACATTTCATGTTTTAGACACAACATTCCTGCTCATCACTTTCAGTAGGATACCTGCTTTTCCACAGTACTGACAACACAGTCAGGTTTTAGATGGCGATCCCTTACAATCCCTCTGAACTGCTTTCTGGAAAATGGTTTTACACCTCTTGTTTTTCATCCCATATGGCAGATTTGGAATCTCCTCCTTACGTGCAGTACTGTCCTTGTGTTCTCATTGAGTCATACCCTGTTTGTGTCAGACTATTTCTCCAATAGTCAAGATCACTTTGAACTCTGAGCCTTTCCTCCCACCTCACTATCAGGTGGCTTTCTGTCCTTGAATGTTAAGATAATCTCATCTAATGCCGTTCAGATTCAACAAATATGCTGCCTGTCCCATCACTTTGAAAATACTGGAGTGACATTCGTAAAGCCCCATTTGAAGCTTGTTTGCAGGCTGATACTCTGCACAAAGGCAGAGTAATTGCTCAAATACTTCTTTGTATAGATCTACTTTAAGATAATACAACTTCTTCAGTAAATCCTCTTCCAACCTACACCCTCCCCTAATCACAAATGAGTCAGGATACCACTCAGTCAATCAAAAAACCAGATTCTAGCCAAGAGACAGGATTTATTTTCTCTGGATGGAGAACATTCCTATGCAGGGTAGAAAGCTAAATCAACAAAATAGTACAAAGGCCCAGGTCTTGCCCACAACTATCCTTTTTATGCAGACAATTGACACCAGGGTGTGATTGGGAACGGCCTGCTGGATGTGGCTCCCAGCCAAGCAGAGGAGCACCATTCATGCACCCCATCTTCCAGAGGGCACACCAACAGGCAGCGCTTCACAGCTTCACAGACCTTCTCTTGCCACCATCACTTCCTTTCAGACAACTGAGTCTCTTTGCTCTCGCAACAGGTACACCCTGCCTGCTATACCCGAGACACACTTCTAAAAGAATGAGAAAATGATGTGCTGAGTGTTGAATATCTCTTCACATGCCCATTGCAGATAACGACAGGGTTCACTGGACAGATAAGTTCACAGGGCCCCATAAAGCTAGCTTTCATTTTTAAATTGTAATCCCAATAGAAATAATAGGACTGGTTGTGTGTTAAAGACCAGCTTGAACTCTATCTGCAGCAATTAGAAAGGGTACATTGCAAAGGAAAAGGAGGAAAAATCCAAGCACAAGCTGCTTTCTACCAGCAAAATGTCATGAGGATCCTTGGGGTTTTAAAGTTTCCAGTACTCTTTATAATTATTTAATTAATTTGAAATTAGAGGTAATGGAGACCTGTTATTTGACTTGTTTAAAGTCATAGAAAAGAAATTAAAAGAGTGCATTGGATTTTTTTACTTCGGTTGATCTGTCTGAGGCAGGGTCTTTTAAGTTTGCTTCCAACATCTAGCCCCTTTCAAATATTGGGGTCGGGGGAAGGGGGGTGGAGTTAAAGCACTGAATTTCTATTTTAAAACCAATTAGAATGCATTATAGAATTAAATGATTGGGAGATTAGGCCTATCTGGGGCCACAGAGAATTTATGCACACAAGTTGTCATTTTACCCTTAAGGAAAAAAATTTACATTTGACTACAACACCTCCTGTATGCCCCTTCATATGTCACGTTACCTTCGTCTGCTTTCACACCACAGGTTCTTTAGGATGAAGACATTATTTATTTTTGCCTTGTATGGTGCCAAATATGTTGCCAGTACTTAAAATAAATAGCAGTAATACAGGCTCATTATCATGCAATTTAAGCCCTGGCAATCTATACTTGATCCAGGACAGCCAGTTTTTTTCCTGACACTATCTGTGCTATCTGGGGAGGGATTGTGCTAATACCTTCCATGTGTGTGAAAACAGCCCTTGCTAAGAAGGTTTTCATGCTGGCTCTGAATCTGATTTCACATACCCCGTTTCACACTGATGTAACTGTTTTCTTCAGCACAATTGCACTTCACACAGAACCTTCTCCCAGAGACCCTCTGAGGGGAGATGTGAACTATTGCTTCTTGAGTCAATGTGAACAAACCTTATGTGACTTTATTTATATATATATATATATAAATAATAGATGCTGCAGTCTTGTGATTACTTTCTAAACACCAGCTTCACATCTCCCCTGAGGTCTGAAGAAATTTGCAATTTTCTATTATTCTGTTTCCTACCCGGTACACTAACAATTTAGGCAAATTTTGCCTTAGTAGTATTTAATTTAAACAACTGGAAGTGGGTCTGTGCTGTGTGGATTGTGCTGGAGCACAAACATGTTTGCAAGAAAACAGGCTTTACAGTGCTTTCTGTGCCCTGCAGCCACAGACTCCTGAGACAGGAAATAACAGCGTTAACCTGATGATCAAGCTACAGCATCGATGTGCCACAGACTTCTGGCATTCTAAGTAAAAGGCAAAGGCAATGAAAACAGATTAAAACACAAAAATCTGGCAAGTCAGGAGAAACTTGTCTCAGAAAGGCTTCTGTCTATATGCACATGTACAGCCACATACAGACAGAAGTAGCCTCTTCTATATATATAAACTAACAGGATGATAAAGATGCAAATAGATTTCCAACTCCTCACAGAAATAAATCCATTCTGAAATGATTCATATTATCTTGTGGTGTGGCAACATATTATTTAATAGCAGTATAAAGTGATACATGCTCTGAAGGGTCTACGCTCACAAGAGAAGCTTCTTTTGGAGTCAGTTGCACGCATTACATCACTCGTGGCCACATGTGAATGTTATTTGTGTATGTACTCTGAAACAAAATAAGGGGGAATAGACAAAGAGAGATTCCTCCCACACCCCGCATGCCAGAATCTCGTTTCCTATCCTCAGCTGGTGCTCAAGAGTCTGACTCCAGCAATAACAGTCTCCCACTGAGATTAAAGCACTGCCAAACACAGCTTATCTTGGTTAATGTATACTTAAGTTTTGTGTGTATAATACATACATATATTTACATATATAGACGCACACACATATGTATATATTTATGTCTCTCTTTCCCTCTACTGATACACATATTGTGTTTATACACATTTATAAATATGATATGTAGGACATCTTTTGCAGAGAGGAAATAGTCCCCGGATGGAAAAACACTTGTTGATGTGAGCCCAAGCAGAGATGATACTTGACTTCAGCAGCTGGCCCCTGTTCCTCTGCACCTCAGTGGGACACAACCACTCTCAGAGACCTCTGTCTCCTTGCCCCAAGGAATTCTGGGCTCCACTCCTGCTGCAGAGCTGTGGCTCAAACCTGGCCAGTCACCAGTACTGTTGTTCTTCCACCTCATATGAACTGTATCAAAATTGTCATAAAGAACAAAGGCTCAGAGACCTATGAAAACCAAAGCACCAGATCACATATTTGTACTTCAGGAACATTTTGAGCAAATGTTCCTGAAGTAAGCAGGACAGACCCTGAAGATGTTGCTTACTGACTGGTTTGTTCTGCATTTCTTGAGGCATTGCAACATTTACCAGATTTCCCCATGGGGACAAGTCATATTGGTAAATGCGGTTCACTTGATGATCCTCTGTAAGTTTAAATTAGTCTGGGCAGACATACTTAGCAAGGGAAAAGACAAGAGAAAGTGATCCGAATTTTGTGGACCATAAACAAACACTTTTGTGGACTGTGACCAGTAGAAGATTTACTGGGACATAAACAGTGCTTACTTACTCCAGGGAAAAACAACAATGATGTTTCTGAAGGGTTTGTACTTCAGATTTATGTGACATCTCTTCATATTCAGAGTATTTTAATTTACCCTGAAAACTAAATGGATCTGTACAATGCATGTATGCTGGTGCTTAGAAGATACAAATAAACATGAAGGAACCTTCACAGAAGCAAAATGCTAAACCTGCCAATACTTACTATTGCATCATTTTGGGGAAAAAAAAAAAGTAAGGACAGGATGTCCATAAATAAAAGCTGTTATTTTAAATCTGCTGAGAAACTCAGGTATAAATATATACCAGTGAGTCAGAAAGTGAGAGGGAAATATATGGAGTTTGATCATACCCTGTTTTAGGTGGATACAAATGAGATGGAAGAAGGGAATAAAAGCCTTTAAGAGCCTGAAATGCCAAGACCAAGATTCAGACCAGTAAAGTACTAAGCCAAAGAAACCATGCTAGCATATCTGCTGGAAAGAAACAGCATATAGCAAAAGTACTGCTATGCTAGGATCATCAAAATTGTAAAAGTTGTGAAGGACACACACATAAAGGAAACACAGTGGAGAGGTACAGATAAAAGAAAAAAGAGATTATGGCAAACAATTGCTCTTTACCATCAATGAATGCAATGCAAGTCTATAAAACAGCTGGAGTTCCTCTGACTTTACAACACCAAATGCAACAAGAATTCCTTGGGGGTAAATATCTGCACATGAAGCACTGCTATCAAAAATAGCAAAAAAATTTGGTAGGTGAAATACCTACATATGCCATACATATATACACACATAATATATTTTGGTAAGAAGATACGTAGCCTGAGAACATTTAACATGAATAGCATCAGATGCACTGGTGTAGAACAAAAAAAGGAAAGGAGGGGGAACCTCAAGCTCAAGTCTATCAGTGTCTTCTTAGCAGATAGCCACTCTGCTCTCACTTTCTTCAGATGTTTCCCTAAGCTCAGCCAGTAAGTGAAACATCATTTTACTCAAAAAACCATTTTATCCTGGCAACAGTATGTGCACTTCCATGGCTTTGGTCTTGGCTTAAGCACAGACCAAAGCCCACTGCTTAGAATGCATATTTGGAATGAAACCTCTGTTTCCACAGTGGTCCTCACCACTCACAAATGTTCCTGATTCCAAAATATTTTTCAAGAGAATTTATATATCTAAGATCTAGTTTTCTGTGGTGGACTTAGTAGTATTAGGCTAATGGTTGGACTGGATGATCTTAAGGGTCCTTTCCGACCTAAATGATTCTATGATTCTACTTGGTGCATTCAGGACAGACTTTCTGAGGCTGCAACCTGAGCAGCTCCTTAACTCATATGACTTTCTATGATAAGCACCAGCAGAGATGCCTTCCCCTCTCATCCACTGGCTGGATTTGTTTTCTTCCACCTCGTCATAAAACAGATTCTCTCCATTAGTCTGCAAAGGTGAACAGCAATTGCAAAATTTTGTAACTCATAATTTTTCAGCGTGCCCATGATACCACCTCAAGACAGTTGGGAAATGGTGATGGAAAAGGGAATCCCTTACCTGTAAGTCTCAGTTCTAGTCAGCCTTGATGTTTCCAAGCCCTACCACTCTTCCATTCTTATGGATGTCCACAACCTGCTTTGAGCTCAGCAAGGTTGCTCATGTACAGAAGTACTGCCAAGTTAGTTTATGAAGTCATCTCTTTACACAGATTTTCACAGGGTTTCTTTAAGATTCTGGCTCTTCAAGTGATAAAGTGAAGCTGCCAAGGAAAGGCCACATTGCATTGAAAATCACAGCAGAGATGTGGGAGAGATCAATGGCTTACATACACGGAAACTGAATGGCAGGCATGGCACTCAGAAGAAAATGTGTTTGCTTGCACCTTCTGAATGCTGGTGGTGTTAAACACAGCCAGCCCTCAGAGTCAGAGTCCCCTGCTGCAGTCAGACCTGAATTTATCAGCACACTGCAGTTAAGTAAAGCATAGCCTTAATTTTCATCCTTTAAATTTGTGTTGGTTCTTGAACAGCACTTCAGGCTGAAAATGCATTCTGTAAACTGGAAATCTGAGCCTATTAGCACATTTAGAGAAATAATTGGATTAAAGCAGCAGGGGCCTGCAGGGATGGAAATTATCTATCCTTTAAATACATCTTAGTGACAAAAGCAAAATGTGTGAAAAACAATTAATGCTACTCCTTCAGTGCAGGCGAGCCAAGTGAAAGGCAACTTTCAATTTTACAATGGGCTTTGCGCCACCAGAGATATGATAGAAGGGAGTGGGAGGCAGAAATGAAGCTTAGCTAACTAATGAGCTGGGACTATCCACTGTTTTTGGCTGAAGAGCTGTTGCTCAGTTAAATATAGCAGTTATTCTGGCAGCGCAGAGATGAACACCTCATGAAATGAATTAGTGACATTCCTCTGGTTTGATTTCTCATGATCTGTAAAATTTTAAAACTGATCCTAATTCCCAGATCTTAGTTTCTATGCCAGATTCACCAGACAGGAAAATATTAATCTGCTGGGATTCTTCAAGGAATTTTCTACATCTAGAAATGCTGAGAACATGTTCCTCCAAAATCAAGTAACAGCTACGGTGCTCTCCTTGCTTTCAACATTACTTTAAACTTCTGCAAGTCTCCAGTGCCTGTACCACTCAGAATACAGTGGCTTTTGAAAGACAGAAGAGGACCTAAAACTATTCCATTTTTCCCCACTAATCCAGTTCTACTTGGTGCTCAATCCTGCACCGGAAAAGTATTGCCTTCACAGAATAGAAGCACAGCAATTTCATTAAGACTCCATCTGAGTCCTGCCTGGGATTTTGTGTCACCGCTCTGACTGTCACTTCCCTGGGCCTGCTTTGCACCAGGGAGAAATTAAAACATTGAGTGGGAGGGTGCAGCTCAGCATGCGTCCTGTGCAGGCCAGGACTTCAAGACACGTACTCACAGGACATGAAGGACAAGGTGGATGCAACACAACACACTGAATAACAGGGGGACAGACTGAGCTCTCACTTCAGAATATGTTTCAGAAAGTATGAAAATGCCTGTGACTGTAGCTGTGGCAATCTCTGTCATCCCATGGCTACTTTGGATCCCAAACACACTAGTTGGACTTTCCTACATCATAAGAGAAGTGAAAAAAAAAAAAAAAATTGTGATAAATATGAAAAAAATTGATGTCTGAAATTGCAAGGACATAACATCCAATATGACCAAATGACATTTGTGCAACTGGGAGGAGGCATAAAGTGTTTAATGACAAGATTCACAAAGCTTGCTCAGTTTGTGGATATTTTCCAGGAAGAGAAGCTCTGAATGGGCTGTGTCAACAAAACTGTCCCAAATCCTTATGCCTGCCTTTAAAACTGCATTGAAAAAACAAGTCAAAGAAGGTACAGCCATTAATACCAGTTAGAGATCCTCAGATCTCTTCAGACCTTGATTGTACCTTGCTTATTTATACATAAGGTGATACTTAAATGCTGATGTTCATATAATGCTGAAAATTGATGCAGAGTGGTAGCCAAGCTGGCTTTTGAGTTAAATATGCCCATCTGAAAGTAACACTGAGAACTAGCTAAAGGTTAACACTGATAACAACGTTTTGCCTCCTCAAGGCAGACATGATGTTATAAATGTAAAATTTCCAAGTTTTGTGGGGCGTGGGGGATTCCTTAAAACTGACGCATCCCTTCCCTTGGGCATTGTCAAATCTCAAACTGAACTGGGAAGCTAACACTTCTCTTCCTATACTAGACAGACTCAAAAGAGAGAAGATTCTGCTGGAAACATCTATGTTAAGCTCTGCCAAGAAAGCATGTTTTCTCAACAAGAAGTGACTGTCTCTATTTGCTTTGTCTCAGACATGTAAACAAATTATTAATTCAACTGTTTCACATTTTGGACATGGCACTAATCACAATTTTGATAATGAAACTCCCTCTCACTTTGTAGCTTACAGCTTGAGGAGCCTCATGAAAAGCATAATAACATACTTGAGAGCTCATTGAGGGAATTCAGCACAACAAATACCTGGAGGAAAGATTATAATCTATTTCCTTTCCACAGAGTCAACAAGACTAAAGACTGCCCACTTGATTGTGTCCCTTTCCTCAGGGCGAGTCAGAGATGCAAGTCAAAGTTACTTGCTTGACAGAAAGCACAGGAAGAAAGAAAAAAAAAGTTTAAAAAGCCTGAATTTGCAGTCTGGATGGGTCACGCCTGGTGGCAGATGTGGTGGGCTGGTGGTACATGGCATTTCTTGCTGTCTGGCTTTGCATGTGTTCAGCCTAAGTGCCCGGAGTCTGGACCTTTTTCTGAGCAAGCCAAATTACCCTTAACCACATAACCACACCGCCCCATCTGTGACCTCTCCTCCTGGACCTGGAAGGACCCACCCTCTCCGTGAAAGACAGTTAATTGCATCTCCATGATAATTGAGCCCAAAGATTGCTAGTAAGTAGAGGCTATCAATCGTGTTGAAGTAGGACTTCTGCTTTTTGTGTTCCAGATTACTATCCACCAAGGATTTCCTAAAGCTGTTGGACTCCAGCCCACATATGCAAAGACAATCTGAAGTGTTAAATGAGATGCTGAGTTGTAGCTCTTGCTATGGCCAATGCAGATTATTTCCACTGAGGAAACCACCTCCTTTCTTAATTGCAGGGAGGCGTTTCACTTGCTCATTTTACAGCCAGTGTTTGCATCGCACACACGGAGATAGCTGTGAACTCTGAAGTGTAAAGTGAGAATTAAAAAGTTTCCAAGATTGCAAAGAGCACAGTAACTTAATAAAAACTTGTTTAGGAAGCCAAGAATAATGTGTGTTATATTATACCGATCCTAGATCAAGAGCTTAGGACTGAGAACACAGAGAGAATTTAAAGTCACAAAAATCTTCTCAAGTTGAAAATCTTGCTGAAGCAATCCTTACAGTTTTGTTTTTCCAAAGAAAAACTTTTATTTTGAAACTTTCATTTTGAAGAACTACTAACCCTTTCACCTCAAAATGCAAGTAACTTGGCCACTAAAAATCTTCAATTTAATCTTAAAATGTGCAATGGCTCTTCTGCTTGTCTGCACAGATGTCACACTTCTCCAGCCTATGGTCAGAACTGCCACTGAATACATGCAAAATTTTGTACTTGTACTGTTTGGTGTCAGCTAAGCGAAATTTGTTATTCTCAGCTCACAGCGCCTCCAAATAAAAGACCAGCACTTTATCTGAAGGAAATTGAATACAGAAATCAACAGAAAACAGCATTTAGTTGCCACCTCAGCCACTACTGAAGACAATTATGCTTGGGCAAGGTTACTTGCAGTAAATATACTACTTTTCTTTATCATGTCAACAATGCCCGTCAGTCAGTGTTAGCTGATTTGGAGAACTGAGGTCACTTCTGAGATGCTTATATTAAGAACCTTTGAATTGGGTATGACTGGTGAAATAAAATACTTGTTTTCCAAAGGATGAACATTTACAGCTAAAGTAAGCCTTCCCTCAGTGTCTCTGTCTTTCCACTGCTCCTGGCTGCAGAGGTGTATTTATACCACAACGCTGCTGAACTGCAGACCTTTTCATAGAGCTCCAGCTTTGCTGGCAAGAATTTCAAGCCTAGGGGCCAAGACACTAGCCATCCCTTCCTTCCTCTGAGAGTAACCCTGGAGGGGATTCCTCACTCACAAATTCTACCCTGAAGCAGGACTGGAGATCCCAGGGAACTGCCTACAGTGTCCCGCTGTGTGATTACTGTCAGCTATCTGAGTTTGAGAGTGAATTAAGCATGGTACCACTGTTTTTTTTTCCTTCAAAGCTGACTTTCTTAATGATCACAGCAAGTAAGTGAAAGCATCTGAGTGGCAACAGAGCTGCAGCATGAGGCCTTCTAATTGCAGCATTTCATCAGAGAAAAAGCAGAGGGAAGGAGGCAAAGTTTTCCAAACTGACAGGACAGGACAGAGTGTTTGTGTGCATATGCATGCATGTGTGTTTCTTTAAATTACCAAAACAAAAAAAACAATTGTAACTGCAATTCCCATTCTTATGCTGCCTAGACTTAGGGTGGAATTACCATTCCCTCTCCTTGCAGTCATCCCATCTAAAAACCTCACTGAGGGGCATAAACCGTTTCATTGAACGCATCCACTCTCCAGGAAGTAGGATCCCTTTTGTGAAAACACAGCATGCAAATGAGACCTAGGGTCCCCTGAAGGCTGTGGTCAGGATTTCAGCCTCCACCTGACTGATGATTTCCACACTTTACCTCTCTGACCACTGTATGCTGCAAGATGGTCTACAACAGGCTCCAGTACCACAGTACATTTAAATCAATTTCACCTGAAGAATGAATGGCTCCATTTGTAGTGCATGTCAAGTGTTAAGAGATCTGTTTCACAGCTCACAACTTACAATCACTTCAATTCAACATATTTTCCTAAGAGGACGTATGCTGTTTGTAAGGCTACCTACCCGTTCTCCACTAACAGCAGTTCCTAAGGTTCTCATTTCACTAACCTTTGCTGCCTTGGCCAACAATTACAAGCAGGAAGGGAGGGATGTACTTAATTTGAAGATTCCCAAGTCCAAATATCTTTGTAGCCAGAATATTTGTTCCAAATAATGCTATCATCAAACATTCTTAAGATCTGCTCTTCTACAATTACTTTGCTATTTTTGAGCGTAACACCAAGGAAAGCAGGCAGGAAGCTCGTTAATAGATTATGATATCTTCACCACTCACAAATATCTCTTGTCATTTGTAATTTCTATTGCCGAAGCCATCACTACTTAGCATCTTTTTCTAATGTTCCACTCATTAGCCAACACCTATAAATAGAGGTATTTAATTTTAATAGTGCTCCCTGGTAAAAATCCCTTATAAAATTCCAGAGTTTTCTATACTAACAGTCCCTAGTGCTTTGTTTTACAGAAGTGTTAGGATAGTGCTCTGGGCAATTACTCAATCGTATTGGAGTACAGGAGTTGTTAACCTATGGCTCTGAATCAGCAATGCTATAAATATACCCCAACACGTTATTTAATTAAAAGAATGGTAAACTTCCAAACATCTGTGTTTCTTCAGATAACCTTCTACAAATACACCCAAACTGGGTCTTTAGAGATGGCTAAAGAAAACATCTATCAGGAGTAAAGGACCAAATAGAATTATTCACAACTGTTCATAATTCTGTCAGAGGAAAAAAACGTTGCCTTCAATAAAAAGAAAAAAATATTGTTTTTCTTTCTATGTAGTAAACAGCAGTTTTTTTATAGGTGCTTTCAGTCTATTCTGAAGCTGTGTGAAATATCTTGTCAAACAAATCTGAGAAAATACCAATTTGGCTGTGAAGTTCTGTCATTTTCTGTTTTGTAATCTTGTCCCTGACTAAGCACAAGAAACTGAACAAGATACAGACTTTGTAGCTCTTAAGAGAGTGTAAGAAACACTTTCCAAAAGGCACTGTTTGAGTTCTTATGAACCTCTTTTTCCCTCTTTTATGACTCCTCAGCAACTCAACTGGTTGCAGACTGTAGAGCCGTCCCTCCAGCTGGTGTTTGCCTCATGACAGAGTTGCACATGGATTACAATTCCCAGCAGTCTCTGAGCACTGTTTAAATGGGATTTAAACAGAGAAGAAAGAGAGAGAAAGCACATGTATGTGCACGACACATGAATTTCATCAAGAATGAACACCAAATCAGGTTCTATTTCACTTACTTACCAATATCTGGAGAAAAAAAACCAACAACCTACACCAAGAAGCTGGACTGTTTTCCTTCTTTTCACCAGTAGAATATTTCCAGGCATGTGCTTTTTTTGTTTTTGCTCTGGGATTCTTGGAGATGTTTTTAAAAGGCATCTCCTAGAATAAAACCTGAAGTTCTCGTTCTGCAGAAAGATTGAGAAGACTCTTGTGTGTTCAGCTAGCTGGGCAGCAAAAACAGAGAGCAGCGTAGGTGCTGGGTAGTAGCAGAAGTGGGGAGTTGGTGTTCTGGGGCAGGAGTCTCATATTTCTTTTGAGAAAAAAAAAGCATTAAGTAAAACAGAAGTTATTTTAGCTCTGAAGAGATGTAACAGTAAAAATGCAATGTCTAAACACATTTAAAAAGGAGTGATAACAGACAATTTAGGGGAAAGAGTAAGGAAAATAGTGGAATGACTAATGATGCTATTGGAAAATGGGTGATTAGATGACCAAAATGCAGAGAATTAAGTGTAAGGCTAGGGAGAATAAAGTATGAAGACAGTGTATCTCAACAGAGGAGTATAAGCCATCCAGTGTACCAGCACATACTGAAAAGAAACAGGATGGGAGACAAGTCTCAGCCCTGCAAAAATACTGTACAGTCTCCACATGACATTGCCATTAGCAGAAATAATCTGATACCTAAGCCTTCACTCAAGTAGTTTGGTAATAATAAACTTCCTCTGTAAAGCCCATTTTCATGTAGAAGTATAGGAATGTCACAGTTTGAATGAAAATGAGTTCCCAGCTCCCTGCACAAAATTTTCTGAGTCTGTAGCATCAGAAATCAGAAACTCCCCAAGGGTCACAGGAAATCAATGACAAACTGATCCTTAACATAAATGTTCAATTTTTAGTAGAAAACAGCAAGATAGGTGTATTTAGATCAATATATTAGGTACTTCATGTGCAAATTGGGGAATCAGAGGCTGGAGAGTAGCACCATGGGAAGGGACCTGTGGGTCTTGGTGGACAGAAGGTTGAAAATAAGCCAGCAGTGCCCTGGCAGCCAGGAGGGCCAGCCCTGTCCTGGGGGACATCAGGCACAGCATGGCCAGCCAGGCAAGGGAGGGGATTGTCCTGCTCTGCTCTGAGCTGGGGCGGCCTCACCTCGAGTGCTGGGGGCAGTTTTGGGTGCCACAATATAAGAAGGACATAAAGCTATTAGAGAGTGTCCCAAGGAGGGCCACGAGGATGTTGAAGGGTCTGGAGGGGAAGCCGTATGAGGAGCAGCTGAGGCAATTTGACCTGTTCAGCCTGGAGAAGAGACTGAGGGGAGTTGTCATTGCAGTTGGAACTTCCTCGTGAGGGGAAGAGGAGGGGCAGGCACTGATCTCTTCCCTGTGGTAACCAGTGACAGGACCAGACGGAATGACCTGAAGCTGAATTAGGGGAGGTTTAGGTTGGGTATCAGGAAAAGGTTCTTCATCCAGAGGGTTGTTGGGCACTGGAACAGGCTCCTCAGAGAAGTGGTCACAGCACCAAACCTGATAGAGTTCAAGAAGTGTTTGGAAAATGCCCTCAGAGACATGGTGTGACTCTTGGGGTGTTCTGTGCAGGGCTGGGAGTTGGACTTTGATGATCCTTGTGGGTCCTGCCCAGCTCAGGATATTCTATGAGTCTAACTGCATTTTTTTGAAAGAGGAAAAAGCCAGGTACTATACAATCCATATAAGGGCTGGATAAAACCACATTTACTGCCTACAGTGTTTCTTGCATTTTGAATCTAAAAGTATGCCACCAGGACTGTTTGTGAAGATACCTTGCAACTGCTGAAAATATGCACTGGTTTGAAACTTATAGTAACAGAGTAACCAGTGTAACACTTGTATGATACAGCCAACAAGCCACTACGTCACAACATTTTTTCCACATGAAGAATAAATTTGCAGAATTGGCTAATGAGCTGATAGTGGAGACTGGAGTGCCAGATATTCTCATTTTCTTTGGATCTTCCTTTACTGCAGTAACATGAGAGCTTTATATTTAAAAAATGTGTCAGTACAAATATGTAAGTTTACAGTTGCAGACCATTAATTTGAAACGCTAATGCAAAGAAGGAAGTGCCTAAAATTTCAGAACAGACTTCCATTGATCCACCAAAGAGTGGAAAGTACTAATAAAAATACTGTAAAACATTTAAAGATGGTATCCAAAGAATTTCCAGCAAGAGGACGAGCTCCTTGGGTCTCAGGGCACTGAAAAGCTGTCTTGTTATCCAGACACTGATCTCGGCTTGGTATGCTTCCTTCAGCTTTTGCATGCAGGTGAAAGTCAGCATTTGTGGGGCAGAATCTTAACAGATGTAATAAATAGCTTCCCACATATGCTTCTCTAAAATCTTTACAAAGAAATGGTGATTATTACAGCCTGTGTCTGAAAATCTCTGCCATCACCCAGGATCTTCCTGCTCTAGCTGTGCTGCAAATCAGAACCAAAAGACATTTTCCTGCACAAAATGTTCATAATCCAAGGCCATGCTGCACATTACTAAACCAGCTAACAACATGAAGTCATACTGCCACCATGACAAACAGGCTTTTATATGAGCTAATTTACCCTGTTTCTGCTGCACTGAAGCATTTCATACTGTTGTAGCTAGATTTTTCTCCTTTGCTGAGCCTAAATCATTAGGCCAAGTTGTATTCCCATGCCCACAGTACAGGAAATGGAGCACAAATAAGTAGAGACACAGTGCGAGAAGACAGCAACGAACAACAGTGGTCATCAAGATGCTCAAGAAGTCACAGCACATCACCAGTATACAGTGATTTTTGAAGGCAACAAGAGAGTTTTCAGGAGGGATCTGAGAGTACAGAAAGAGGAATCTGCTTTCTTTGCAGCAGCAATCAGTGGGGTGTTTTGCAGAGGGGGCAAAAAAGAAGCAACAAAACAGGATGCTTGTAAGCTGTCTCTCCTCAAAGCACCACATTTTTAGGCAAAATAAAAGTTAATTTGGGTTATGTGAACAAACCAAAGCAAAACACTGTATGGGACATGAGGAAATTATTTTGTCAGCCTGCCTGGAACTTGGTTTTGGAGGGAGCCTGTATCTATGCCTAAGGCCATGAGAATATTCAAGGCCACTTCAACAATATGATACTCAATGGGATTATTTCAGTTCAGGTCCACATGAGGTCTGTCAGGCTCAAGACCCTACATATTCTATTCTTTTGAAGAAGCCTAAATGTGAAGCTGAAATATACTCAATTTGACTCAAAAAGCAACACAGGAAGAGTTTATCAAAAGAGGATATTAGTCCTCTTCACAGTGCTAGGCTTAACTGTACAATGTTTCTGGAAATGTTTAATAGAACAAAAGTGAAAAGAAAAGAAAAGAAAAACAAAAAAGCTGCAGGCACAGCTGAAGTAAATGTTTGAGTTGCCTTTTTTTTCTTTAATAATAATTTTTATATTGCCTAAATCCCTAAAGTCAGAGTCTGGAGTATCCTGGGCTCTGTCTGGAGGCTTCCCAAAAATCACTGCTTGTCAACACCCTTTTCACAGAAATGAGTCTGTTTACCTCCAGTACCACATTGTCAAGTCATCTCTTCCCATTAGCATTACAGTTTAAATTGGTATCTTTACAGAGATGTCTAACCCTCACTTTCCTTATTATTCAGGAATTTCTCTAATAGCCAAAGTCCAAATTAAAATAATTTACATTCAACAGAATGCTTTTCTTCAAGGTGTATTTCTACATCAATCACTGTAATTGGTTAGATGGTACTTTTTAAGAGAAGATAAAAATATAGTGAGTTGATAGCAATGAATAAAATGGAAATGCAAAAAATTCTAACTGGATACTCATTCACTTTGAACCCTGATCCAAAGTGAACATTTTTCTGTAGAGAAATGAACTTTACTTGATGTAAATTTCATTTCTGTGCCTTAAAGATCTCTTTATGGCTTTTGGAAGTGACACACAGGTGTGATACCTCTACTGGAGCATGCCAATCTCCTGAGCTGTCTTTGACAGGTTACACAGGAACCCTGAGAAAGCCTTCATATCACCCAGTGTTTGAGGACACACTAGGGGTTTTGCTCTGCAAACAGTGTCTCTCTGAGTTCTTGGCAGTTAAAAAAGACATTGATGGACAACCCAGATTCTTCAGGCTTTACAGAAAAAAATGTAGTCAGCAACAAGGGAAAAATTAGTATACAAACCAAGGAGGCATTCACATCTAATGTGCTTAGTTCTTTCTGTCTCTAGCTGCCATTGGCATTCATTGGTTTGTGTGTAGAAAAAGAGTTATTGATTACATTCCTCTGACCACTTCAGCAGGCCCTTTCCTCTTTCTGTGATAAATAGGACAATACTTGGTAGTCCCAGCCAAAAGCAACAATGACTCCAACCACTTTGTCACATTTCTAAATGGTGCCTCCCAGCTCAAAGTCCTTCTAAGTTGTAAGTTGTCTGCATGCCAATGTACAAAATGGCCATTTGATGAACTCTGGTATATAATGCTGACCCTTACAAAACCCACAGCAAGTACACAAGCTGTCACGTACCTGCACATATGAAGGGTTTTCCCCAGAAGATTTTCACCCAACAAGCACGGCCCCAAAACTTGCTTTTTCTGAAAGAATATCCCAGCTGACATGGCTGCTGGATGCAGATGTTTGCATCCATGGTATTCTCTGTTACAGCAAGCTATGTTAGAAGGGGTATCAAAGATACCAGGCATTACTCCAGAGTAGGAAATCCTTCCCAAAGCCATATTTAAGATCTTAATGAAGTAAATTTTTTTTTTCCTTAATTCCATTCAGCAGTTAAGCCAAAGCAGAATTAATTGTGGTTGCTAATACTAGAAGGCAAAAATAAGAATACTTCTTGTGAGCTTTCCAGCACACAAACAGTCTGTCATCCATCACCAACTCCCTTTGGCTGTTCTTCAAGTGCTCGTAAGTCTTCACTGCCGTGGATCTCTATTGTGGTGAATAACACACCTTCCTGTGTTTTTGTTTTCACTCTTGGGTCCACCTTGCCCTTGCATTTATTTATGCCACACAGCTATTGAATTATTATAGAGGTAGGTGGATGGCTTACCTATAGGGATAGTCATATTCTAATCATGACAACTTTTTATTTATAACACCTGAGCTATCTTACTCTTGGGATTCACTTCATCAGTCAAGATTAATTTTGGCCTTTATTTTTAAGCCCAGAAACCATCCAGAAGGCATCTAACAAAGATGCAAGATACAAAGATAATACCAATAAGCACCTTGGGAAGGAGACAGAGAAAGGAAGGTCAGGAATAACACCTAAATACTACCTTGGATACTCCTCTGCAAGCCCTTTCAGCCAACTATGTGTAGGATAAAAGACTGTGGTAATTTTATAGGATTAGCACTACAGAAGAATTGTTTTGAGTGAGGAGCAAATGTCACAATGTGTGGTCAGTGGTGACACTGCAGTATAAGAAGAGGCCCCAGTAGGCTTTGTTTCATAGCTATAAAAACAGTGGACAGAGCAAACTTGGCCCTACCTGAGCTTTTCCTAAAACCTTAGATTTCTTCTGTTTCCAGTTTCACCTTCATAACCCACTTTTTAATCTCCACCAACACATGGAAACAGAAACTTGGATCAAGAGGAAAATGCTGCCAAAGATTAGAGGCTTGGAAATTTACAACTGTTATATGAGGAAAAACTATAGTGGCAGCCAATTACTTTAGTCAGAAGTTTTTGTTATTGTAAAGAAGCTTCGATATATGATTTTGCTTCCAAAATCGGAAGATAGAAGCATAGTATTTTATCAGTCAAACAGAATTAAAAGCAAGAACAAAAGCAATTCAACTCCTAGTTACCCAATCTAGAAATTTTTAAAACTAGGGTCTGCAACCACTAACTTGGTAAGAGATGTAGGGAATTATAAACATGAACTTGTCACTGTAAAAAAAACTGGGCGAGTGTCCTATTTTAAACCATATTTTTTTTGTTTTCATTATTATTATTCCATTGTTCCCCTTACGGCTAATCAATACAAAGCATGACTGCAAAGTAGTACCAGTTCAGCAATTTGGAAGAAGTAAAAAAAAGTAAGAGTGCTTTCAAAAATTACAGAACAGTGTTCCAAAAAGGAAATCTGATTTAAAAACCCATTTCTGTGCAGCAGTCGAGTGGTCTGTTTCGAATTTCAATGGCTATGTGTAGCACTGAGGTTTCTGTGTCATTGCATATAGAAAACGTGATGAGGAATGGTGCTGTCTTACTCTACTCCTAACCACAACCTGGCAGATAAATTCTGAAGTCACAAGGCAGCTGAGAGCTCTATGAAGACTATTAAAATGTACTGGCAAAGCTGGAAGGAAGAAATTCAAATGAGGCCAGGTTAGAGGTTTCAAAGGGATGAGTGACTACTGATCCTGTTTCATGTTATGCCAGAAAATGCTAATAGTTTAAACACTAGCTCTGTCAAACAAGAAATAGATGTATTATTGTCTGTGAATTATTAAAATTGGCTTCACCTACTCACCTTTAGAATTTTCTGACTGAAAGGAAAAAAAAGAAATCAAAAAAGAAAAAGTCTCACAAGAGAGGCATGCACTCTTAATCTATTACTAATGTCTTCTTGAATCCTGTTAATATTTTTCATATTGTCCGCTTTGGTAAGCTCAGAGACTATATGTGAGGAATGAGCAAAAATTCCAGCTGATCCAAGGCATAAAGCTCTTAATGTTTAAGTCTCTCCTGCCCTGCAGATAATCACTGTCTCTTCTTTCACCCATCCAGCTGGGACATCAGACGATTTGGGGAACATCCAAGATGGGCATGAAGAACCATTTCCTGATTCATGACAAATACTGTAGATGTTTTTGACACAGAGATAATTCTTCTCGGGTTTTATTCAGCAACAACAATTCTCCTCCCCTGCCTCCGTCTCATTTTTTAAAAGTTGTTTATATCTACAAGTCTCAATTTCCCCTGCTATTCAGCCATACAAGCTCTTCTTGAACACAAGGGAAGTATTAAGGATACTAAAAAGTAATTAACAATGTAAACAGCTTTTAAGTTCTGATACGGTCTGAATCATTGTTATGAGTTTTTTCTGGAATACAAATATGAGACAAGAAGATGTAGAAGCTGATCCTCAACATCACTCAACAAGCACTCCTCAACATCATCAACACAGAATAACAGTAATAGCAAAGGTCCCACCTATTTGTGCCTCCCTCATGAAGTTGTTAATTTACAAATGATGACTCTAAAGGTGAGAGAGGGGAAAGATGAAGGTTTATTTTTTTAAACAACCACTTCCAAATTTCCACCTCCTTTCAACTATTTTCCCTTTTGAGAGAAATAGCAAATGGTGAAGGACAGGGATGAGAACAGAAACTCCTGGGAGACAGAAGACCTCTAGGACTAAATTAAAGTTTTTACTTCCCTAGAAAAGTACCTTCCACCCCTCCAAATCTGGCTTTCCTTAGAAAAACTGAAGGGACAATTTTGGTTTTTTTTGTTAGCAGAATATTTTTTTACTTTTTTCCCCAAAGGTGAAGTTAAAACATCCCACATTTTCTCAAGGAATAAACTTCAGATAACTAAAAAAATAAAAGAAATTGATAGATGCCTAGTGTCATTTTTGGACTATGAAACACCTGAAAAATCATTAAATGAAAGCTTTTGGGGACAAACACCCACACCCTCCTCATTCCTAAGAACTTGCTATGCCTTTATGCATTTCTCCTAACCTGGTCCAAGTGGCCCTTTCACACTGCCCTGGAGTGTCCCTTGGAGGGAAAACTGCACTCACTCTCATAACGTCTCCAGCAGCACCAAAGCAACAATGATAAATATTTTGCAAGAGGTGGCAAGGATTTTGAGAATCAGTGGCTTGAAGTACTATCTTTCAAGAAGAAAAATCTTAGGTGCCATGGCATATCCAGGCTGGAGACACCTATTTCCCCAGCGAACTCCTGACTGGAGGACTCCATGCTGAAAAGGCTGATGTCAAGGCCTCTGCTGACCCAAACCCAGCAGAAACTGCTATTGCCAACACTACAACCATCTCATGGCTTCTCAGCTGAAACACATGAACACTCTGGGGCTGTCTTCTTCCTTTGTACACCCACTCACTCATAAAATAAAATACAAACAGCTGAAGGCAAGCAAGCTCTGGCTAAGGCTGGAGAAATTAGAAATGAGACTAGCCCTTAATTCCAGATTTGCTGAAGGAAACCTTACCTCTGTCTCATATCCTCTGTATTCAAAAGCCATTTTTATTTTCATATAAATCATGTCATTTGCCATTCTCTGCTGCCATTCTAAAACCCTTGCAAGGGTTGAATTGGCACAGCACACTCAAAAGAAAAGGTTACAATGATGTGGGAAATGCAGTCAAAATAAGAACAGTATTGTTAGCATATTGCTTGACTTCTAAAAGCCCATTGTAAAATAAAATAAACAGCATCTGAAAGTGAGACAGATCTTCAGACACGCTCCCACTTTTAAATCTGAACAGTAATCAGGTGTGTAAGTGACCTCAAGCACCTCTGACACCAAGGTCTTAAGAAAACCATGATGGGAACAGATTTGTGCTGAGCCACTCTGCCACTCTCACTGGAAACTCCAAAATGTGGTCTGAACCACAATTTGTCTCTTTTGAATGTCTGATCTCTAGTAGAAAACGGGGAATAGGCTGTAGGTGGTGGAGACTGCTGGCAGGAGGGAACACTTAGCAGTTGTGACAAATGTGTCTTGGTGCTACCTGAGCCTGGACTTCTGTTGTGGCTTTTGCCCGCTCCAGGCTCTCTCCCACCCTCGTGACTGCCCTTCAGAGGCTTTGCATTTCCCACCACATCTGCTGGAGTGTTTGTATGGGACAGGCATAGGACAGGCAGTGATAAGAAAACAAGAGTCCAAATGAGGGTGAGACAACAGAGAGAGATAACAAGAGGGAGGAGGAGGCCAAATGGCAGGCCAAGAGAAGGGGGAGGCAAGGGGATAAGAGGTGAGATAAAAAGGGACTTTCTGTGCATGAATAAACATGAATATGTGAAGAGGTGGCAGTAAGACCCCCCCCAGTTCCAGGAAGGCAGAAAATAATTACGGGCTGGAGCAGTTGATTAGAACTACAAACTGCATGAACTTGGTATAATTCCTTCTTGCCTATGAAGTTACCCTAAGAGAACCTGACTAAAGAAAGTGTCTTGAGCTATTTCAGCATCTCTGCTCCCAGGCACTGTACAACGGGGCTGGCAAACGAGAATAATCAGCTGGCACCTCCCGAGTTCCCACAATGTTTGGGCTGGCCTTCTCAATTCCCATTAAAGATAAATTGCTCTCCTTCATATTAAGATGCAGTAATGCATGTAAGCACACTCTTGGCTACTAGTATGGAAACTGTCCCTATTAACTATTCAGGCCCTTGAAGTGAAGCACTTGCTTGGATGCCTGGCTGAATCAGGTAGGGTCTAATTAGGAGGTAGACAGCCTTCTATCCTCATTCATCTCTCTCTCAGCCTTAATCCTCCAGTCACCTAAGTTTAATTTAAAAATCTGTTTTCAGGAGTTGAGCCCAGATCTGTCACATCCAAGATTGCCACTAATTGCTATGTGTCAACAGCATTTAGAAAAATGAGCAATGAATCAAAACCACCAACCCTTCTGCCTGGATGACAGCTTTATCTTTATACACCAGCTTTTCAATGGGATTGCAATCTCTTTACTCACCCAGAATGGAAAATTGCATTGCCCAAAATCAGTCAGAGATTTCTTCAGCCAGTCTGACCACTTCCAAAGAAAAACTACTCATCTCGTAGATGAGCATGCGGTGTAACACCCAAGGTGCAAAGGCACTCCAACCTAGACCCCAGGAGGTAAGGACACCCTCTTCCTCTGGCTAGTCTTGTCAGATGGTTGTGGCATTAGGGGATGGGAAAGCAGAGAGTCTCAGGAAGATCAATGAGGATGTGAAGGTCACAGATGACACATGGCTGGTTTCAAAACCTCAGGAATGACAGCAAAGAAAGAGGTGGTGAAGGAAGAAGGGCAACAGAGCCAGCTGTAGAAGTTGCCAGAGAAATGTTTTGTTGGAGGCACAGCAGAGGAGGAGCAGGATGATGCAAAGAGAAGCAACTGAGTAAAGCCCAGCGTATGAGCAGTGGTGTCCAGAGGGACTGCTTTACTGGATGTGCCGGTCTAATACTGATGTAATGAGCTAATTATGAAGCAAAAAGTCACAATTTGTGTGGGAGGGTTGGAGTGGCACATACTAGGTATCTGCTCCCACTAGAAAGGAGGTAAGCTAGGGCTCCTGCTGAGGGTCTGTTAAGGGGATTAAACAAGACACAGAGCAAGACTGGACATGACCCTGCTGAAGCTTCTCCACTTTGGTGACATACTGAGAGAAAAACTTGATAGCAATAATGATCTTCCTTTCTTCTAAAGCAAAACCACGACGAACAAAATCAGGATGAGATAAAAAAGTAGAAAGCTACCTGATCAAGGACGGTTGCATCCCCTAGGAATGACAGCAGAACACAATGCCATCAGGCTCTCCCCCAACTTTGCCGCTGCTTAATGATGTCGCTCGAGCCGTGCAGTCTGTCTGCTCTGCCATACACGTTTCAGAGGCAGAAAAACAGTGATGCTGTTTTGTACAACCCCCTTTTCACATGCTTGTTGAGAAATATTTAAAATATGTTAAGTGCCTCTTAGATGTTATAGAGACAAGTTACTACTAATCATTATTTTACTTGGCTGAATTTGACATGTATATTTTCAGAGATACCTCTGAAATGCCTGATATGTAAGGCCTTAACTAAAACAAACAAACAGTCTACTGCAGGTTGTATTAGCAGGAGGGACAAATAAAAGGAAGGGGATGGCAAAACAATGGAGAGATAGTGTTGAGATTGAAGTAAGGAACAATATAAACATTTTGGCTGAGACAGAAGCAAAGTCAGCTTGGAGGAGAATTAAGGACAGTGGAGGCAATAGTTTTCAGATGTTGACATACATTTTCAGAACAAGGAGGACAGAAAACAGATAAGAGAAGACTGTCAGTTTTATGACAGTTCACAACTTCTTTACGTGACTGCTAGAGGAAAATAGACAGGAAAACAATCTGAAGATTATTTTTCCTTGAATGCTCCCATTTCATTTTCATGAGTATTAATAAAGGCCACATATTGACATTGATGAGCAAAAAGATCCTTGAGGAAGGGAAGCACATGTTTCCTCATGCAGATATCTGAACAGTTTACAGTCACAGGCAGCTCTGAACTTAAGAGTAGGAAATGAAGCTTGTATGAAAACTAAAGTGGAAGTGTGGAGCATTTAGGGGTTTGTGATCATGGTTTCATTAGACTCTAAATGCTCTTTAGGGCAGGAGCACTTAGAGGAGTTCAGAAATGTTTTTGACTTTAAGAAAGCTGACTTTGGGAGAATGTGATATGCCCCAAGGAATTTTTACTGGAATCCTATGAAACATGGGAAACACAGAGCTGAATTTTTAAAAAACATCTGAAGAGACTGAAATTTAAAGCCGTCCTGCTTAATTCCAAGGAGGAAAAAGGGTAACTGAGGCCAAATACAGTTAAGCAAAAATGTAAAGTTTAGTATAAGTGACGCACATAAGACTTGAGAAGTCGTATATATATCACATATGTATATATGTATTTCATTTATATCAGTGCTAGAAAGAACTGGGAGAAAAATTGCTTAAGGCATATAACAAAAGGAAGAAGTTAGCAAGTTAGCATGCCCTTTTTCCTTTGAAGAAGAATAATAAGAGGCCAGATGACTACTTAAATATTAGCATCACATTGTGACAGCGTTTCTAGCCTTTCTTAAAGGAAGGAAATTTGCATTGATGATGTATGCACATCCTTAGAGTTACAGCCATGCCAACTCATAGCAAACGTGATGCATGGATTCAACCTGCAGTTCCTATGCCAGGCGAGCTGTAGGACAGCTGCAGAAACAGGTGGGAGAAAAGGGGAAGAACTCTCTGTAATACATGCAGAATATTAGATTCGGAGAAAAAACAACATCTACACATGGTTGAAAGGCTTCTTTTATTTTCCCCTTTCAAACAGTGATGTAAACTCCTAACTGAGAGATATACACATCTAAGTTCTGTGATGACAAGACAGACCAGTGAGACCTGGAGTTAATCTTCACTGTTGCAGGAAAATGCAATGAAATGAAGCAAGCTCCTATAAAACTGCTAGCTTAATTTCTGCCACGCAAAAATAATAGAAGCACTTTAATTCAAACACCTTAATGGGCAAAATTTAATTAGAAGCAATTGTGCAATTCTTGGGGGAAAATTTATGCATACAAATAAATAGTAATTGTCCTGCGGAAAGATAAGAAAATTAAAGACAGACCCTAACTCTGTAAAAATTACCCAACTTCTGGGGCTGAGAGACCTGATGCTTATGACATTATGTGCTGCAGGGCTGCTAGTTTCCAGTTCACCAAGCAGCTCATTGAATTTCAGTTTTAACTTTTGAAAAAAATTTGAAATTATTTTAACATTATTTTTTGTGAATGCCAAGTAGATTATTTAAATCCAAGTATACACTAAGTTGCCTATGTACAATATGAACATTCTGATTGTAAGCAGAAAAGACTAGTGAGATAATTTCTGAAGTACCTACATTTTACAGATGAGTAAACTGTAATGGAAACTGATTTTTACATGCTTAGAGCAGAAGGTGAATGTAAAACATCACTTTTCTAGCCATCTGCTTACAAAGCTTGCAAAATAAGTGAAACCACCTTTTGTAGTGTATGAAGTTCAGTATAGAAAGCGAACTTGCCATGAAGCTCCTGTGAAAATTGTTGATTTTAAGAAAGGAATAAACAAAATTTTTCCCCCAATCCTTGCAGCAGGTTAGCCTCCAAAAACATTTAAAACAGGGTCAGAAAATATACTGATAGGAATTTAATAAAAGCTGAAAGAAATTATACTGATAGGTTTGCATTTGGCAAGACACAAGGAAGGAAGGAGAGAGAGAGAGGCATTAGAAGCATTAGCAGGAACAATTCCCAAGGCCAGTAAATATCAAGGGGCCCCACAGCAGTCAAAAGCAGAGTGAAGAGATTTAGAGCCCAGGCATTCAAAGGGTCTACTTAGTTTGACCAGAAGACTGTCTCACATTTCAAGGTTTCTTCTTCAGTACAGCTAAGCTTTTCAATGGGAGGCCTTGACCCCAGAGATCACTAACTGAAGAAAACAAATGTGTTTTCAAATGAATGTATTGGCACTGTCAGAACTGACTGTACACAAGATTAAATTATGTTTATTTTCAATTTCCAGAATACCATGTTAAATTTTAGAGAGACAGACAGAAATGTTTCCAAATAAGACATGAGAATCTGACCATCAGATTTTCTGTGTCAGCTGTGATTCAACAGCAGAATTCCTGTTGACTGAACTGGCTAAGCCTCCTCCCAAAATGTCAACCTGAGGCCCTCTTGCCTTCAGCAGTATTGGTACAAGTGGCAGCGGGGGACACGTGCTGTTAGTCCATTTTAGTTAATTCATTGCTGTTCCTTGCTTTCTTGTGATGGATTGGGTTTTGGTCTAGTATTTTGAATTGCACAGATGTGATTCCCTGAATGAAACAAACAGTAGTTTGCCTACCTTTGACAAGGAATGAAAATCGAATTAGAATTAAAAAAAAAAAAGGAGAAAATGATTCTGGGTATCCATCCTGAGACGATCTAAAATGGAAACTGATTGCAGAAAAAGGGTATCATATCTCTTCATAGAGGAGTTCCCTCATAGTTCCTCTGCACGCTCCTTAAGACAAAGGTACTTCACTTTGTGCTTCTACCTTGATCATGCTTGAGCAGCCTCACAGCCCTGCTGGGTTCCACAGGAGCCAAGTCAGGACTGCATTAAAAGCAAGGCAAGATGGGGGTACTGGAAGATAGAGATGGAGCCCTCATTCAAAGGAAGGCCTTTCATTGCCTATGAGAAAGCAGGTAATTTCAGATAAACATCAGACATCTACTGTGGTTGCACACAGTCCTATTTCAAGCCCACATTCCACTCCATATTTGAATTCCTCCCTATTCTCATGTATGGAGCCACTAGAAATGCCGAGTATTCCTGAGGGATGTGTGCTTATGCACTGTCCCAAAACAGTAAGTACAATGAGCAGAATTTAAAATCCAGAAACTGTGTTCCCAGAGGAAGACCAATAGAGACAGAGAGGAAGAAGACCATGGGCAGCACTATTTCAGCAGAGAACATCTGAGAACATGAATAATGTGAAACTACAGCGAGGACTTCCAAAGAGCTGCATACTAATAATGAATTTTGAGGAGTGAATATGTACTTGTTAGTAAGAGGTATGACAAAGCAGGAAAGTGGGTCTCACATAGCACAGACTTGTTGGGTCAAGTGTCCTTTTCCTGTTTGGCAAGTCCTTTTGTCTCTGTCCTCCTTATCATCCTGACACCTTACCACAGCACAGAATGACAGACAGCTCTTAATGACTTCCTAGCATTTGATTCTGATACACAGGTCCTTTTTAACGTAACATGAAAGTCTCTATTCCCCTCTGAATTTCAGTTTTAGAACCCATGCCCACTTCCAAACACGCAGCCCCCCTACTCCCACCCTGCAATCTGTGTCAACAACACAAAAGTGCTCTTGTCACCCCCTTGCTTGAATCACACAGCTCTTCTGAATGGACACACGGACAGATGATGCTGTGTCAGCAGCCAGTGGGGCTTGTGTCACTTTCCCCAGGAGAGGAGAAATCCTCTCCTGGGTACACCCACTCCCACATAGCAAAATTGGGGCTACTGTTCCCTGTGTCCGGAAACCAGGCTTCATCCTGTACCATCTCAGTGCATTGCCACCATCCCGCCTGATGTGGAAATACTGTTGGTTTTTCCCCTCTCCCAGAATTCTCATTAGGTGATTGGAGCGCAGGGGTTAGGGATTTGATCCTGCCAGCAGCATGTGCTGGTTTAGCACCCCTGCTAGATTTCACTGAGGCATTCCTGGGAGTAAAGATGTGTTCTGCAAATGAGCATTTGCTGAGTGAGACCCTGCAAAGCCCACGAGCACATCTAAACCAGCATTTTGCAGCACCCACAGTTACAAAGATGCCAGCTTGACAGGAGATAGTGGCTGGAGCTGAAACACCACCGTGAAACACAGAAGGTGGTACTTCATAATCAAGCCCTCCTTCTTCTGCTTTCCCTACTTGCAGCTGGAGAAGAGATTACCACATTCCCACTCACAAGGAGCTGTTTTATGCTTTGTCTTGTTTCCCATATGATGTTTTAGCCTCCTCAGCGCTGCCTCTCCCACTCAGGGAGGGTGACCAAAGAGGAGCAGCGTCTCTGTGAGGGGGCCATCCGCTCCTCCCGCCTGCTCCTTGTTTCTTCCCAGGTAGCTGGCTGCGAGGGGCCAACAAGCAGGCTAATTTAGAGCTCTAAAAGCTGGCAGCGGGAGTGCAATTAAGCCGTTTTCACAGACTGCTGGCCAAATGCAGCAATTTATTGGCTGAGTGATTGGATTATTCATTTGCAAAGCTAAGAGAGGGCATTTTCTTACCACTTCAGTTGGCCTGTAGTACTTGTGATTGACTGTCACATGAATCTTGCCAGTCTCTTTGCATCGTCCCACTTCATTTTCATTCTTCCCTTCCCACCTGTAAAGAAGATAAACATTTAATCAACCCATAATTACTTTAGTGCTCTGATCTTACCAACATTTGGCCTGCTTTCATTTACTTGAGGCTGGTGTCAATTCTCCCTGCAGGACAGTATAAACTCATTAGCTAAAGGAACAAAGGGAGAGTTTAGACTTGAATAGAGTAACAATGGCTTTTGAAGTCTCTTTGTTTTGGTTTTTGATTCAGTGGAAGGTCTAAAATACAGGACTTCCAAATTAAACACTTAATGCTAAGGCAAAATAAAATGCCCTGATTTCAGAATGTCTCATGTATCTGCAAATAAATATGACAGTAAGGTTTTTCATTTGTGGATTGGTTCAAAGCTGTTTTCTTAAAATATTTTTAATTCTTGTATTTTGGCCAATACTTTCAGGAACTCTTTAATCTGTTAATTTTATAGACGTGAAGCTCTGTTTGAATAGCATTAAGCTGCATAATTTAATTTGTGCTCAACTAGAAAAAACAAAACAAAAACAGTTCTTGGGTTTTCGGTCCTACCTCGACATGGCACTCCCCATACATGTATTGTAAACTCTACTTGCTACCTGTGAGCTGAAAGCCAGCTCCCTTCCTCCAAATTAGTTTCATATGTGTTGAACAGCCTGCAATTTGCTGTAATTTACGTGATCTGGTTGCACTGTGAACTATTTTCTTAGGGACTGTCCTGGTTTCAGGAGCAGCAGAAGAGGAATGGTTTGGTGGGTGACTAGCTCTGCCTTCAGGGAGGTCAGGCTGCAGCCTGGAAGCCTGGGGACAATGCTCCCACTCCAAATAAATGCTTCAGATGACACGCGTAGGAACATACATCGGTGCATCAAACTTCATCCACTGAATATACAAAATCCAGAATTATGATTGAAATTCTATCCTCTCTTTGCTTTTTGCTCTTAAGTATATATATACACTATGGGGCTCTGAACCAGCTTGGCTTAAAAATGTAATGATGAAATCAGCTAGCATTTTTTTATGTTTAAGTCAAATCTGTATAAATTAAATCAGCACTGTGATTTAGACTATTTAGCCTCAGTCACCAGCAAGGAAAGAAAAGAACCCCTAGCCTCCCACTTAATTTTTTTCCCAGCTCTTGGGGTTTTGTTGCAGATATGATTTCTCCTTGCTCCCCTGCCCCCTCAAGTTCCTAGAAGAATTTAATTCTTTGACAATCTCAGCCTTCATTTTTGAGTTTCTAGCCCTGAGGGCTAAGGAGAAAAGTCTGAAAATGTGACCTTTGTGTACCCATGAAGGTTTAAACACTGAAAGGCAGAAGGAAATACCAAATATGCATTATTGCAAATCACAAATTTTTAAGCACAGCTCATGACTTTTGAATGACTAGCAAAGCCTGTAGGATGCTTGATACTGGGAACATTTCACATTGAAATAATGTTCTACAGATAATAGTGACAGTGAAGTCAGCTGTTAATGGGCATGCCATGATGCTAAAGATGATTTATAATTTAAATTTTCTTTCTTTCTTTTTTTGCAGTTGCTCTGTTGTGAGCCTGAACTGCAAAGTTTTCATTCAGAAGCCAAAACTAACATTAGTCCCTCCCTTTAAAGGGCAGAGGGTAAAAATGTGCAGGACTCAAATGAGCTTAATAGAAAACTAACCGTCACCAGTAAAACAACAGGAAGAGCTTAGATCAGGAGACGTCAGCTGTTGTTGGAGGTCACCGAGCAGAGAACCCCATTTAACACCCAAAAGGCTCCAGAAGGCTCAGCTGAGCCAGCAAAGACTCACTTAATGTCCCTATCGAAGTTATATAACAATAGAAATAGCTTAAGAAGAAATCTCCACCCATTTTGTTCAGCCCAGTAATGTGAAAAGTTCACAAGGAGAAAAAAAAAAAAAAAAAGAAGTGCTTCTCATTGTGAACAAAGTAACATTTGATAGCTGCACTTCTAATTACTGCTGGCACCTCCACGCTCACAGCTGGGATCATCATACAGCTGATAAAAGGGACTGTGTGGGGGCCAGCCTGACACCAGGACCAAGACATCCATTTTGCCAACCAACCCCCCTTCCCCTCTCCCTCAAACTGCGAGGCAAGAGAAAAAAAAACCCACCAAAATCATCCTTAATTTACAGTCAAATTGCAGTCAGAATTGTTAACTGGAAAATGTCATGGCAAATTATCCTGAAGCACGAGCATAGTGGAAGGGGCACGGGGAACCCTCATGTGCTGTGGTTTCAGCTAGCTCCAGCTACAAAGACTACCCAGCTTTCTGCTCCGCAGGGCAGATGCCCACACAGGCACCAAAACAGCCTTGTGTTACTTGGGGGAAACACAGAGGATGCCTGGCTGGAGAAAGTTTGGCTCATCAGGACTGGGGTAAATTTATAGAGGATGGGGAGTGGATCCCCACGAGCCCAGCTGGTGCCAAAGCCCAGAGCTCCCACAAGGCACCTGCTGGCCTGGTGCAGGCTTTGCACAGAACGCCGCTCCTCGAGCCTGCAATGAGCCTCTGGCACTGAGCGAGGCCACTGCCTGCCGCACGCCGCGCAGCTTCTGCCTCCCACTGAAGCAAGGGACGGGTTCCTGTCACAGCTGATGGCCTCAGCCGTGTGCCAGCATGTTCTGCACCTGGAGAAGGATGGGTGAGACCACGGAACTGCTCCTGACAAAGCAGGTTTGATGCCCTCTGCACCTACACTTCCATGTCGAGTGCCTCGCTGATGGAGACGGGTGCTTTGGGATTGCTGGGGGTCATAGTCAATGGTCAGCTCTGGTGGATTCCACGGCTATCAGTGACCTCACAATTCTCCATAAAATTAAGATTCAAATGCATGAGCAGGTTTACTTGCTTGAAAAGTTCTTCACATCAAGATCTTTTAAACTCTGGATTTACAGTG
Organism: Promerops cafer; assembly: GCA_013398275.1. Taxonomy (NCBI): domain Eukaryota; kingdom Metazoa; phylum Chordata; class Aves; order Passeriformes; family Nectariniidae; genus Promerops; species Promerops cafer. The sequence continues at coordinate 588,648 of VZSE01008174.1, read as the reverse complement.
GGATGGATTGCATTTAATTTAAGGCTAATATAATATCTATTATCATTAATGTATCACTACTGTTACATTATTATCAGAGTTGATGAATGCTTCTTTGGCTTTTTCATTTTTGGGGGTTCCAATTATTTTTCATTTCCTATAACTAGTCAGTAAGAGAGCAAGCTTCAAGCAATGAAAAGTCCCACAGGTATAGAAGATTTTATGAGGATGAAAAGCTGGGGTATCAACCTGGTAGGGTGTGAGGTGGGCAGGAAAGGAAACAGGGGAGCCAGGACAATTGAGGAGGGGTGGGAATAGCACTGCAGTGGACCAAATGGTCCGGCTGTAATTGAGGAGGAAACAAGTCAAAGAACATATATTTTTGAGGGGGTGAAGAAACCAAATAAAAATGAAAATTTTCACAGAAGCAGAGATAAACTGAACAAGTATATGCATTTCATCTCCTTGCTTGATCTTTACACAGAAATAAAACCCATAGCATTTAAAAAAAAATATTCAAAACCACTAGAGGCTACAGCTGCTCAGCTTCCTTATGAAAAATAAAACTATCACCTTTATAATGAAATAAATGCCAATAGAAAATATTTTCACATTTGAAACTGAACAGTAAATTAAATAAGAATAAAGTTCTTTGAAGATTTTGCTTTCCGTCTACAGCTAATATGATAGACTGTTTGTGTGGATTTCTCAGATTTGTGGCCTGATTTCTGCTACACACAAAATTAAGCCAAAGCACTTCATTCTGCCCTGGCACACTATAAACAGCAAAACTGACACTATATAACAGACTATTAATATCTTTTTGCAAGTAATCTTTTTAGGGAAACTTTAAATATGACTCTTCATATGTTCTTTTGCCACCAACTCAACCAGCAACCTAGCCAGCAGCTCTGATACATTAAAGTAATCATAGATACAGGGATAGCTTAACCATGACTTTGTGCTTAAATCAAAAGCATGCTACCATAAACGAATGTATTAATTTTTTTTTCAAAAGCTCTGATGAATCAAGTATTCAATGTTTTTTTTTTTAACTAGTCCAATAGTCCGAGCATCGTCAAGATCAGATTTTAAAAATTTAATTGCAACTCCCCATATTACAAAATGATAAAAAAGAATACATGCTAGACTCCCTATTTTTTGTTTAGGTTTTTTTTTTTTCTTCTTTCCAGTTCATTGGAAAGCTTTTGAAGCTCTGTCCCTTTTCTCTAATTTGTGAAAGTTGGTGTTGGGACGAAAATATTTTCTCAAAGAATATTAATGCTTCTGAGAAAATCAAAGCATTATGGAAAGAAAAGTTTTAGCTTCAAGTAAGTTCCATTAGTGTCAGTCTGATACAAAATTATATTAATAATATCTAAAAGAGGGGCTTTTACATTTTCAGAATGGATTTTTTTCTTTCTTTCAGAATGGCTTAAAAAATTCTAACTTAAGTTATTCTTTCTTTAAGTGGAGGCTAGGAAAAAACCAAAGAAGTCCAGCTGATCTGAAATCAGGTATTTTTCCAAATTGCATTTGTGACAGATATTTTAATTTAATTTCAGGAGTGGAATATATGGAATTTCCCATGAAAAACCATATTTCATTCTTACCTAGTCTTTCTATTGGAGAAACTCTCATACCTCTTACCTAGTCAGATAATTATAGTCTTCTACCCTTAATTTCACTTCTGAAACCGTTATTGTGTCTGCCTGCAGATAAAACCTTGTATCAATGAGAATAATGAGGGCCTGATCAACTGAAAGAATTAATTCTCCAGTTGAGGTGGGTTAAATGCCACCTGAAATATATACTTTGTTTTGAGAATGATGACAAAACTGGTGCAGTCCTAAGTAAAGACACTTTTTTGTGAGGGCTCATCCAGCCCAGCATTCTTCACTGACATAGCTGGGTTCCTTTCCACTACCTCTCTTCAAAATGCCTCTGGTTGCTTTATGAGATTCTGTCCCCTTCCTCTTCATCTGAAAGCTTCTTATTTTCTTTTCTGATTTAAATACAATGCAGAGCATTGGCCAGCCAGCAATTTTTGGTGGGCAAAAGCCAGATCTGGAAATAGCAGCTGTTTTGCTGGTGACTGCTGATGGCTCCTCCTCCATATCCCGCATGCTTTCCATTCTTACAGCAATCCTTCAAATCTCATGTGTTTCTGTAATCCAGCCTTCCATTTTAAGATAAAAAGAAACAAACAAAAAAACCCCAGCAAACAAACCAGAAGAACTCTTCTCCCTTGGTTCAATCTCAGTTCAACCTTCACTGTCAGTGAAGAGGCCACAGGAGTTCACCTCGGAAGACCTTATAACTTATCTGCAAACTTCCCCATTTTAGGCTGATATCTTATAAGACCAACTAGCATGTTAGTTAAGATAAAATTTATATGTAGAACCAAATGACTAGAGTAAAATATTCTTTTTTTTTCTGAATTAATTCTGATCCTGGAAGCAATGAATATTTCTGTAACAAATGTGCATGCATTTTTATATTAATAAAAACCACAATAAATCTTTCTGCAGCTTGAACAGTTTTTTTTTCTTTTTTTCTGTTTTGCTTTTTAGTTTCCACATTTGCAGACAGGAGTCTTTGTAGCAGTCTGCAAAGAACTCTGAGTGCTGTAGTGGTTTCAGGCTATCTTTGCAATCCTGTTCTAATTTAATAAGATTAATGGCAGAAAATTAGTCAAGACAAGCGTTTGCCTGTTTCGTTTACCCTGCTGTAGTTCAAATTATAGGCGGGAAGTGTTTCCCCCAAGTACCACTTAATTAGTAATAGGCAGAAGGGAAAGTAAAAGAAAAAAAAATGTAATCCTTACAGGCGAAAAATATTTGTAGCTCTGAGGCTTTCCTGTTAGTACAAAGGACTGAATTTGAATGATTCAGAGGACTATATAAATATAATTTGAAATTTCTCCCTTGAAAAAGAAATGTAAGAGGAAAAAAGCTACACAAGGTAGATAAGCTTCCATGAACACTTTATAGTCCATTTCAGAGAGAGAATCAGTCTCATTGCAGCTGTACATTTCATTAGTTACAAAAATGTGGTAAAGTTCCTCTCTCTCTTGTTTTGGCTAGAAGACATAGTCCTGACATGTGCTAATGACTGGCTAGGACAGAATATTATGTTATGTTCTTGGAAAGACTTTTTAGGCTGTCCTGGATTTTCAGCTGTACAAGTTAATGTGAATTGATAGGAAGACAAAAAAACCTAAAAAAATAAAATCAATATTTTTAGTTGGTTGATGAAGCAGCCAGGATCTCTTTTTTTCCTGTTCTCTACTGCAGTATCATGATGTGACAGCTAAGATTTTACGTTTGCAACTTTGCCTGACAAAGCACAAAGTAGGGATGGTTAAGAGCCCCTGTACATGTGCCCAGTTTTCTCAGATGTGGTATGAGCTCTGCCAACTTTTGTTTGCCATGACATCCATCCTGGACATTTATGCCATCATTTCATCAATTTTGAAAGGCAGGTAGTACAACAGTATTGGGAAGCTGTGCCATTGCTTATAGCAGTGGGAAAGGCTGCTGGAAATCGCCCAGGTAAGTTCTTGAGGTTGAAAAATTTCAGAATTCCTGCAATCCTGCAAAAAACCCCCAGAAACCTCAGACAACTCAACCAAACTTTGAGGAGCAGTAGAAGGAAGAAAGTAGCCATCCTTGTGGGAACTTGTTTAGCCATTGCACTCTGGTGCACTGGTTTTTAGGTGCTTCATAAATTGTAAAGTAACAGGTCAATGGGACTCACCAGTGGGGTTTCACAATGATAAAAGGGAGGATTTCTCTGCCAGGCTACTCCCAGAAGGAGATATATTCAAACTGGAGAAGGTGGGAGTAGGAATTCGTTGGGGCTTTCAAAGAAAGGTTACCAGACAGAGGTTACCAGACAGCTGGCCGGGGAGTGCGTGTGTGTGCTGCAAAAGCATGGGTCAGGCTGACACCTGGAAAAACTATGGAGGGTCCTAACAAAACTTCCCAAATCCTGAGGAATATTTTACATCTAGTGCAATTTGAAAGATCAGCAATGGCTACAGGATGAGTAGTGGGTGTGTTGTAATGTTATTCTCACCTTGGGAGCAGGGGGAAAGAATGGCTGGTTTATCTGAACAGGCTACATGCAAAATGTTCAGAGTTACGCCACTGTCAAAATGATCAGCAACAAAATTATCACTAGCACTTAAAATGTCACCTCAGTCCCCATATGTATAGTTATTTATGTATCACTTGTAAATGGCTTAAGGAATTAAAATTTATTCATAGGAAAGAAAAACTTCAGAAGAGCCAGGGGGACTAGAAACCCAAGCCCCCATTTCTAAAGCAATTTATGTTCCTAAAAATCCATGTCACTAGGCGTCATGTGAGTTCTTATACAATTTTTGCAAAAATTACTGCTATTGATTAGTAACAAAAATAAGGCAACTATGCCTTCGTACACGCAAAATACCTGCTCAACTTCACATTTGCAGTTATACTGTGAAGTTTTTCTGAGAGACCAGATTGTGACTGATTCAATCCAAATCCTGACTGCATTAAACACCAACATAAATGATACACAGTCTACCATATGGAGCCATATGTGAACAAAGAATTAAACTAACACAAAATTTTGAGTGTTTGGAACAACTAAATCTAAAGTAATTCTTTAATATCCCCTCTGTTACAGAAGCTATTAATAGAAGTACTTTCACTTTTATTTCTGGCCTTTTCATTTTCTTTAGGTTTCCTTGAGGACTTAATCTGCTTTCCGAAAAACACACGCTGATTTGTCACTCTTGGGAAATGCTGAGATTCTTAGACCAACACCAAAACAGGGAGCTCAGTTTTAAACTAAGGGATAAATTTAGTGACATCAGAAGAAACAGTTATGTGGTGAACATCTGCAAATAAAGACATCCATCTAGGTACTGACCTTTACAGATCAGCCTCTAATTGCAGCTAATTAAAATTAAAAAATTGAAAAAGTTTTTCACCAAACATTCATTGTTGCTGTGACAAATAAAATTAGACAAGGTAGTGTAGTATTAGACAGGGACACGTTATTCTCAAAATCACTAGAATTCTTACTGATACGGAGCAGTTGAATCTGCAGGATTTTCCTATCCATTATTAATAGGTAGAATTAGCTTATAAACACAAGAAACAAAGCTATAAAAAGAGAAGAAAAATTAAGAAAGACAAAGCAGTTATTAGAGCTCCTGATAGCTCCCCTTTAGCCTCTCAAACCTCACTACTGTAAAGGTAGAGGGGACAATGTGTGATCACAGGGACATCTTCTAATCAAGAAATGTGAAAAATATGGAGAAAAGCTTATTCCCCAAACTGAGCTTTTGGGTTAGAAATACTATTTATACGGTCTCTCTCTCCCTCATCAGAATTTCTTTTTCTGGAAGTTGATGCCAAAAATTGAAACCAGACTAAAAACTCATTGAGGAGAAAATGTTATTACCTCCCCAGCCACCCACTGGCTGTTCAAATAATATTGTATATATCTGTGCACTTCTGCATATTTATTGAATTTGTCAAGTTTTTGTTCCCAAGTAAAACTTATTGGCCCTGTCAAAAGTTCACCAGCTGCACAAGTGACTTTGATGGCCTGAGGAACAGCCCTGGCGCTAGCGTCATGGAAGAGCCTGTGGCTTTCCTCTCCCTTTTCCAGCTGAGATTGGTATGTTGATGCATGGGGCCCAGAGAAGATACAGAAGGAGGGAAATTGAAAAAATAATAAACAATAAAAATATAAATTACAGAAAGCGCTCACCAAGCCATCCTGGTTTTATTATACGGCCTTGGGAAGGAATTTTGTATTTTCAATCAAACTATGTGGAATATGCATTGTAAACATTGTGCACCCACTGCTCAACATTTCGATGGCTTAGAAAAGCTGATAGGAATGTAGCGTGGTTTGCTACATAAGCCTTGTAGGGTGGCTGATGGGCTGTCACCTGGAAAGAACAGGGCTGGTAGGTGTCACCTCTTCAGATCGCAGAGCGTGGGAGAAGGACTGTGGGGATCTGGGGCACAGATTGGATATCTGGGCAAAAAAGCCCCTCTTGCAAGAAGGTGATGATCAGCACCCTGGTACTAACATCTTTGGAGGGACTTCCCTACCCCAAGACAGGAAGAACAAAGAATGAAGACTTTGATAAAAAAAATTAAGATGAACCCATCTACCTTTTTAACTTATGATCTAGAGGGCAACACTAGACATGGAAGGTCTCGTATGTTACAAGCAGAAAGTGAAGGGGGAAAAGAAAAGAAGAATGTAGACAAAAAAATACTCTGTTTTGTCACAGCAAATGTGAGAGGCTAGGAATGTTCAACCTGTGGCTACTCTCTCATCCTCATACTTACACAATGGTTTTCCCAATGTGTTTAAATGACTTCTCCACAAATTCACGGACACTGTGGACCTCCCCAGTGGCTATGACAAAGTCCTCAGGTTCATCCGTTTGCAGCATCAACCACATGGCCTGCAGAAAGATAAACAAAGTCAGATTCAGTGCACATGTAAGTGGCCTCTTTGGTACATGATACTGAATTACTGCGTTTTTGATTTGGAAATAACTACATGTACACACACATACCCCAAGCTGGGGAAATTAGCACTTTCTTTACACAGTGGCTATTAACCAGTTCAGTGCAACTTTAAAAAGAGTTCAATTATTTCTTATTACAGAAAACAATGCTGTATTTGATTTGCAATTTGTTTCACAGCAGGAGTTTCTGCAGGGGAGACTTTAATATGTTTACTTTTGAACACTGAGACTTGGTTTAGTGCTCATGAGCATGGATTCACTTGTTTAAAGCACTGCATGAATTGACATCGATATGGGGAAAAGAGCAAAATTTTGTAATGTTTCAGTCCAGAGTCCTGTTGTCTGTCTGCTACGGAATGATGTGAAACACACAGAAGCATGAAAATATGGATCCTTTTGGCTGTTTCTTCTGCCATATTTGTTTTGCCTAAGCTGCGATTTTAATTAAGAGTAAGTATTTAAAAAGGTATTTAACCAAGTTAATCTGGTTTCCCTGCTGAATATGTGTTGAATGTTACATATTAAAGAACTGTAGAAGAAACTTTTGGCACAGGAATGAGAAAACCCTGGTGGAAAAGCGACAAAACCATTAACATCAGTTTCAGAGGAGTGTTCATGCAGCAAGAGTTCCGCAGTATCTTTTGAAGCAAAACTTCATCAGATTGTCAACATATTTGCATTTCATGGGACAAGCTTTTAATTCCCACAGCAATGTCTTTCACAGAATCCTCTCCCACAAACAAGTAATGATGGCTGGGCAACATCTCAGAGGGCTGGCCAGCTAAGTCAGCATGAAAGCCGGAAAGCAGATGGAAAAGAGGTATTCAAAGACATGTGTGACTTGTCTGAGATATCACTGCAGGTACATTTCCATTTTCTGATGTGCAAGGCAGTGCTCTAGTGGCTGGACTGTTTGACTGCATAGGAGCTGTAGGTGTACAGAATAATTATTGCTTTAGATCAATCAAAATGATGCAAACGCTTCATTTCCTTTGGAGAGGGAAAGGGAATACCTGTATGGCATGATCCTCATTTAATAAATAACCAGAAAAGGGAAACAAAATAATTCAACTCTCTCTCCATATGGTAAAAAGGACTGTCATCCTCTCACATTGTAATCCATGATGCTATTTGCATTGACCTCTTCACATCAGCTTTAAAGAAAACAACTTTAGGAGGTCCCTTGGTGGTAGTGGATACTCTGCAAATCAGATTAATAAAAGCTTTGGGATAGCTCAGTTTCTCTTGGTAAATACCACCTGAAATATTCAATTTTTCCTCTCTATTCTCAATAAATCAGTGTCCTGCATAGCAAGGCAATACACTCCACTTAAATGGTTCTAAGTGCAAGCTATTTTTCTTTACAGTTATTATTTTATGCATCTTCCAAAGTTTTGACAAGATTTTATTAACATGTTCCTTTTGAACCTTTTTTACTTCTTGAACATGCATGGAAGGCTCAATTTTGGGCAACTGCTGTGTAAATCCTTGACATAAATTATAAATTGTACTTCAGGGAGATGACCTGCTGGGCAGGACAATGGCAGCAACTTTATTTTTCCTTTCCAGGATTGAACATCCTAGCCAATGACGCAGAAATACCCAACTGGCTGATGAAACTCATCTTGTGGGGAGGAGATGTCTTAACTTGTATCTCTCATATGAGCTTTTTTGAGACACTGGGGTTTCCCTGCTGATTTGAGAGGTCACTGTAAATCACCAACTCCTGTTTCTTCATGACTGGACAAGCTTGCAAGTTTCACAGTAGCAGCAGCTGCACAGAAAGGTAACAGGAGTATCTAAAATAAGTGGTTGATAGTTTTGGTTCTCCCAGCCTAGTCCCAGATTTCACAGACCTTCAGGCTTCCTTAAGCAGTCTAGCTGAAAAGAACACGCTTCCTCATATGAAAGGGCAATATTTGGGCAAATAAGGATTTCCAGCATTAGACAATCAGTCAATCAGGGGCAGTGGTTCTCCTCCCAACTTTGGTGGATGTTTGCTGTACATAATGAACTCCTTTTCTTGCCTCGACACTGTCGTGTCAGTTACATTGGAGAGAGATGTGACAACAAAACCTGATTTATTGCTAAAAATCCCCCCTTACCCAAAAATGCTGGGTTGGTTGACTGAATATGCAATTAGCATAAGTACCTGCTATTTACTGTGACTGTTGGTAAAGTAATATTAATATGTCTAAGCAGAAGCAGGATCAGACTTCCAACAATTTTTGCCACCCCTCCACTTTTAAACAGCTCAGTATTATAATTCCTGACACAGTTTCAGTGCAGGCACTTATTCCAAGACATTCAACAATCCAGCGAGTATTTAAAATATTTACACATTACTTTTTGTATTAGTATGAGATAGAGTTGAAAGTTTCTCTTTACTCTAAAGCACACCCCACACTGAAGGAGGCAGCTGCAAAATCCTAACAAAAAACCAGCCTTTGACAGTGAGCCCAATGAGGTTTTATGCATTTGGATTTATCACTTGTCTACCATTTCAAAAAGCAAGCAATCACTGTCTTAGCAATGCGACTTAAACTGCAGCAAATTTCAACAGGATCAACTTAGAAATTATCAAACAATGCAGAAGGAGTTGCTAAAAGTGATTTTTGTTTCAAATCCTACCAGGAAAGAATGCTTAGACTAATAGTTACTTAAGAATCTATCACTATGGGTTCTTTTATTTTTTCTGGCATTCACCATTGTTGGCCCTTAGAGTTACCTCAATCCAATCAGGTATGAAAAAAATTAACATGCTAAAAATTACAAAGTAAGTGATAGCTCTGTTTTGCTTTGAGGAAGTTGACCAAATGCTGTTGCTTTGAACGAATCTGCATGAACAGTCTGCAAAAAAATGCCAAGGCAAGCCAGAAGAGAGAAAAAACACTGAAGTTCCACAGTCAAAATTATATTTCCTCAGGTACAGCTCATGACAACCAATAAGACATTCATGTACAGGCAGTAGCTATATCCTTTCCCTACATCAAGTGCCAGGAATGTGATTCTCCTCACATCAGACTAATAAAGGTCCTTGACCTGTGAATTTCTAGGCATTTCCTTTAAGAATTCATATTGTACCAGACTTGAGACTGGGAGCGAGGGGAAAGGGGCTGATAGAGCTCCAGGTTTATTTGTCATTACTGAATGGCTTACTGGTTTTAACAGAGGGGAAAAGCTTTGTTTAAATTTCCACTGAAAGTAATTAATGGTTATTGACTGGCAAATGAAGAACAGGTGACACTCTGAATTAGAAGATAAATGATCTCATGTTCTAGCGTGATAATGGGTTAGTAATTGCTACAAAGCCTCAGACTAGTGCGTCCCATCATAATGCTAGATCATGTCCAGAACACAAAGGCCTCTGTGTGAGAGGTATTCAGCCGTTCACCTCCCGATCCAGCTGCAGAGTGATTTGCTCCATTTATTCTCTGATGGACTGCACAACTGAGGCAAAAGTTCACCCATTCTCACCTTCCTGTTCACATGCTGAACCACATGACCCATGACATGGCTGAACTGGGATAAAAACATTGCCCAGCTTTGGCTCTTGGCTATCTTTTAACCGTCACAAGGTCATATATTTTAGGAATTTTTCTTATGCAGGAACTGAGAATTGTGGATTTTCCTGTATTTCTTTGTAAAGGCTTTTTTGGATGGGCTGACAGCAAGTGAAGAAAATTACTTTTGTTCAGTTCTGCCACCCTCTCCCTAATTTTTTGCTCAGTCCAGATAACAAAATATGGGTAGATGTTGAAAAGAAGGACGAAACTACCACGGAAACAATTCAGACTTTGACTCTCTTAGAGTAAGACTCTTCCCTTAATGGCAAAAGTGACAAAACATATTTTCATATTTGAATTTTTTTTTGCTTTGGTCTAGCAAATCACAAAGTCTAAAGGCACTTCTATGTCATTTACTTTTAAAGACAGAAACCTAACAGGAGATACCTAACTAGTCTAGCAAGCAGACACACTTTTATGATTATGTGGACTAGGATATCTGTTCTGCATGCCTAAACTCCAGCCTCTGCCAAAATCTTTCCTCTTTCATCTTTCCCCTCTACCCTTTTCTCTATATAAACCCCTGCCAGTCGTAAGCACCATTTTCAAGCAACATATCCAAAACATGAACCAGTCTTCTCCCTGCCCAAATTTCTTTGCTTATGCAGTTTTTGCACCTGGGCTAGTAAGTGGGAAAACCCAAGTTTGACTAACACAACCCCCACACAGATATATTTTGTGAATGCCACTGCCACTATGGTTGTGATGTGTCTGCTTGTCTCAAGAATCTAGAGTATGTTGTAGTTGTGTTTCACCATTAACTTCCAGTCTAGCACCCCAGTAAGAAAACATTTATTAACTGGGCTGCCATCCACGGATAACAAAGACCCGGTAGCTGAGGTTATGTTTAACTCCATATATTTGAGACTTTTGTTTCACTGTCTGCTCTCGCACTATGTATAGTTAAAATGGGCTCATAATCAGGTATCTTCCTATTCAAGAGCAAAAATAAATACAACTTTTTAAGATTTTAAATTACAGCTGACAATTTCTGCTCTAGAAATAAAAGACCTTTTCTTTTTCTTTTTCAAAAGAATAAGGCCTTTTCATATGTCTCATCCAATTCAAGACCCAAAACAGATATGACTGAACAGGTCTCACAATTGGATAAATAGGAAATGTTCCTGTTGGTACTAATTACTATCGCCCTGCACTGCTACATAGCAATTTTTTCCAAGACCTATACTGTAAAAACACCAGTTTCGTACATATTTCTAGGTGTTATACAGAGAAATTCTGACTTTGTATTTGCCACACATGGAGAAAAAAAATCAAACCAAATCAGTGATGTTTAGTTTAGGAGGTGGAACAGATAGTTGCAGCCTGATGCATGGTGCATTGTCTCTGAGTTTCAGAGGCAAAGAAGCAGAGGCTGGTGAATGTCTAGCTCTACTTATCACTTCGGAAGGAATGGGTTACCTCAAGGCTGTCAACAATCAGGGAGCAATTTCTGACTAAGTCAGAAAGCATCACCACCTGGGGAGACCCAACAGTACATTATCACCATTTATAGAAATTCTGTCTTTATGGTATTCCATACTCCATTGTCTAGAAGTGGGCAGAAACATTCAGTGGGTTGGATACGGTACTCTAGTGATCCCAAACACAGCTATCCTGCTGGGGTCACCACTGAGAAGGAGAATTGTGCATTTTGGGCCAAAGCATGATGAGCCTTTACAGGGACGTGGGAGCAAAGGAGAGCCTTCTCCCCATATGGCGAGCACAAAGGCCCGGCATGACTGCTGTGCCTGTGTGCATCATGAGGGACTGTTCCATTTGTGCCTCAAACGACAGGGCTATTGTACCACCTCCCTCCCTGCATTGTCCCAGCTCAACTGCGCTGGCACTGATAGAGGCTGCTTGGCATCTCCCGTGCTGAGCGACGTGTGGAGATGTCATGCCCACGCACTTCCTGCCTGCCTGGGATGTGAAGCAGTTCCAGATGCCATCACCCGGCTCCTCCTGACACAACCCAGCTGACTGGCTGTGGTTTCTCAAGCTGCTACAGAACTGACCACAATTGATGATCGTGCCTTAGAAAAGTGAGACGGGACATTGACTCAGAACTCTGAACCCAAACCAACTCCCAGTTTATCTATTTACTCACTTTTGGAGGGGCAGAGAAGGAAGAAAAGGTGCTACACTGAGGGCTGAGTCACACACGTCTGACTGACTTCTGTGACTGTTAAAAGAGTAGGTGTGTCCTGGGTGTACCTGGTAGGCATCAGAGTGTGTTATATAAGGGGATTATATAAAGACTCAGTGAGACTTACATATAATACACAACAGAGGGAAGAAAAACATTCTCCTAACGCATGTTTTGCACACAACAGGGGCATAGCACACATGGCTGAAAAACACCAGTGAAGCTGAAGTGCAGCATAAAAGTGTTGTGATCAGAGTAAATTGCAAACTGCCTCTGCCTGACAGCCAACAAACAAAAGTGTTGGGCATGATCCCATGCTCCCTGCCACAATGGAAGTTCAGTCTAGAGTAATGACTATTGCTTTAGTACTTGTTTCTGACAATGTTATAGGTCAAGGCAAGCATGGCAGGGAGACTCTTGCCAAAGAAAACCACAGGGATGTGCTGCCAGGCATGCCGATACTCCCAAGAAGCCAGTGATAGCAGGAATATGGGAGTACACACAATCGATGTGCAACTATGCTTTTTTCGCCCTAAATTACAACCCTTCTTGCTCAGCTACTGAAAAAGCAAGGGTGCACACCCAGGAAGTAAGAATCTTACTGGGCTGTCACAGTTTGCATTTGAAAGGCAAACATAAGTTCAGGATTAAAGTCACTGTCTATCATTGCAATTGGTGACTTTTCACATGCTCAACCCTTTCTCAAAACCTCCAACAAAAGAGGTACTTCCCAAGAAGGGCAGGACACATGCCTCTTCCTTTCCTCTGAAGAGTCATCATCCTGTTTTCTCAGATTACCAAAAATCACAGCGTTGGTGCAAGATCTGTTGCTCAAGGAACCTCCATTCATGGAAAAACCCTTCTGAAAACCATTTAAGTATCTATCAGATCTCATCAGTTTAAATACATTTTGATATGCTTCTTCCTTAACTGTGTAATGCTGAACATAAGGACTCCAAAGTCTGTGTACAAAGTTTTTCCTTCAGCTGTGCCTTTTCTGCTCATGCAGAGGAGACATTGAGTACTTATGACATGGCAGCTGCTTCCATTCAGAAGAGCGACATTTGCAAACCATAGACATCACTGACAAAAAAGATATAAAATGGGAACAGATTTGAGATGAAAACATTTTTCTCTGAGAGAAGAAACACATCATTTGATAAGAAACAATGGAAAATTTACCTTAAGAATCCCAAGAAAGTAAACAAACAGTAAGTCTCCCAGGAGACAGTATGAGATAGGGACTCACTTTATAAACTTCCTCAGAAGTTACATTTGAGAAATTTCCAGAAACAATTTGAAGCATGCTTGCTGATTCAGTTAAATCCTATGATTTGGCTGTAGAGGTGAACTTGTTCAGAGCAGAACTGTGTTCAGGTCCATGATTTTTCTTTCAAGTTGAAAGAGTGTAGTTGATACATTGAAAGATAATAATCCAACAATTATAAAGTTACTAAGATAATAAAATACATGATAATCTTTGTGGACCATCTCAAATGAAAACAATATCAATGTCGTCTGAAACAAAAGCCCTCACATCTGTAGGAAATACTAGGAAATACTGTCTAACTTCTCTCTTGTAAGTAGATAGGCCAATTGTTTTACAGATCTCAGGGAGGACTCGTGAAACTTTAGTAGGTAGTCCTATTAATAAAAACCACAAGAATTATAATCCAGATAAACCCTAAAGGTCAACCTTCCCTGTTAATGCAACATGATGTTTCTCACATGGACCTCGGGTGAACACAAAGTTCTTATTGTGTTATCAAAAACTAGATTACTCCTTTTTTTTTTTCCTTGTGTCACTGAATGTCAAAATATTGTTCTTTCAATATGTGGAAGTATTTGTATACAGTTTTATAACTGATCTTTAGTTGCTAGCTGGAGGCAAAAAAGAAACAGTAAAGCTGCTTGTTGGGAAACCTCAACCAACAGTGAAAATTAATATAGTCCTTTTTTCCTGCCAAAAAGTTTTGAGCAGATTTTTAGGTCCACAATGGTTTGTTTATTCTTCAAATGGTTAGATTGGAAGTGACATGTGTGACACAAAGTAAATTAATGAAAAAATACAGAAAGGATGCACATATGCTCTGTTTCTTTAATTTTAATTTTGGAGGATATTGTCGCAACTGCCTACAAAGAGCTTCCTTAAATTCTGTTTAAGAGAAAAGGGAAAGAAATTCAAAGCTAAAAAGAGAGGGAAAAAAAAAAAAAGGAAAATCTAAATTGCAGAAAGTATGTGAGAGTTTTAACAACTCAGATTTGAATTACATAGACAAGACTATAGAACGAATACATGTTTCCCAGGCTCCACCTAGCAGACAATTCTGAAAGATATTTGACCCGCTTTCCCCTCCCTTTTTACCCTTCCAGAATTAATTTTCCCTGCTATTTTTATATGAATGTAAGACAAAATACCTCTTCACAAAGAGGCAGACTCCCATTTGACAGGATTACTCACCGCTAAAGTAAAGGGTTGTACCCAGGTTGCGGTGAGGGCAGAGAAGTCTTAGGGACCCATGCCAGGAAGGGCTGGTTGGGGCCATGATCTAACCACAAGAAAACAGACAAGGCTTTCAAGTCAAGTACTGGCATGTTCACTGAAGCAAAACTATCAGCCTCAGAATAATGATCACAATGTAGATATTGATCACAAAATGTTTACAGTGCAACATTTGACTATAAAAAGATCCGGGTTCCTGCTTCTAACACCTGTTTACCTCCTATTTCTTTCCTGGATTGCTTGAACACTTACAGCTAAGCACAAGCTGACTTGTGCTCCTTTTGATGGGGGTCAGAGGAACAGCATGATCTATGGGCCAAAGTACTACTGATCTCCACAGAAACAAAAATGCTGTTATCCGTACCACGACTCAGAAAATTATTTTCTCTCTCCAAATCTTCCTTTCCTTTCCTTTCCTTTCCTTTCCTTTCCTTTCCTTTCCTTTCCTTTCCTTTCCTTTCCTTTCCTTTCCTTTCCTTTCCTTTCCTTTCCTTTCCTTTCCTTTCCTTTCCTTTCCTTTCCTTTCCTTTCCTTTCCTTTCCTTTCCTTTCCTTTCCTTTCCTTTCCTTTCCTCCCATCTGTCAAAGCTGCCTCTGCAGCTTGCTAGCTTCTCTACTCCAGGTTTGTAGGTCTGCCCAGTGCCTATCCAGTAATGGGCCCCAACTCAGGTCAAACCATTAGTTGTATTATAAAAAAATTGCTAAGAGCAGCAGAGAACTGCCAGATCCCAGGCAGATAGGCCCAGAGATAATAAAGCAGCACTTCATAATGTTTATACATGTTTGAGGGTATAATTCGGAAGGAAGAAGAGCAATACTTTAAGACAGTAAGAGTAACAAAGTAAGAGCACTGAGACAAAATTTATGACCAGTGTTATTGAAAAAAAAAAAGCAGGGAGAAAGAGTGAGTTAATAACATAAAATTAACCTGAAATTTATTTCATAATTTACATTTGCCCATCAAATTTCCAGAGGTCTTGCTCCACAGTTTTGAACTTCATGTGTTTTCTCCTCCCACTGGTACGAGTTTCCAAAGATGTTACATTCCTGAACATTAATCTAAAGTAATTGAATTGAAATGTTAATTTACTCCTCTTGAGAAAAATATTTACTATTGATTGGGTTCTTAAAAATTAGAATCCTTGTCTGAATAATCTGTGTAAATAAAGAGCCTGCTATCTTAAACACATTACTGAACTTCACTTTTTGATTTTATTGCAGTTTTCAGTCCACTGGAGCTGGAAGTAAGAAAGATTTCCACCATTAAGTCATAGTTACTTATGAGACAGTGCTAAAATTGCACATCAGTCACCGTTTTACTAACTATAAAAAGCAAGAAGTCACCTGAAAAAAGAGAAAAATGATGCTAAAGTAATGTCATTCCTGGTACAATGGATTTCTTTTCTTTTCCTTTACCGGAACATTTCAGGTGACAACATTTTGGAATTTGATGCTAAATTCTCTTGGCTGAGTACAGACTGAGACAAGCGCACAACTTTGATGCCTCGGGGATACGGTAATGCAATACAGAGGGATTTATTTTCTTTTTTATTTTTACCTCATGTCACAAGTTCAATTTTAGGCCAACAGTACCCAAAACGGCCACCATGTGATATAGCAGCTTATGCAAAGAGTCTGGCGGTTTTAACCCAAGCCCTGGGACAGAGGAATCTGCCTCACGGACTTGCTGCCACAGTGTTAACACTACAGCTGCTCTGACCGAGTTCCGCCGTGCTCGGGGTCGGGTACCAGCTCATGGTCTCTGCCATCCCAAATCGGGTCATGGAAATCTCAGCTAAAAAAGGGCAACAGCAAAATGATCCCAGAAACCAAAGGACGTGTTTTAGAAGTCTGGCTGTGCTGCACAGATGTGAAAAGGCAATGTGAAGATTACTTTCGAGCACGCTCAAAAATACATTTGGAGGGCATTTTGCATTGACCTTCCCTTGGCTTGCTTTGGCCGCTCTGATTCCACCATCACTGGCAATTACTGTTCCTGCAACAGCAGTCAGTCGCACCAAATCCTGTGTTAGGGAAAGGGAAGGATCTGCACTGAAACCATAGATACTGCTGCTCTCCGTGGGCTAGTGTCAGAACGGAATAGAAAATTTTATTCAGTTTGTTCCCAGCAATAAATACAATCCTGGCATCCTGGATAAATCCTTCACATAACAGCATGTGTTCTTTTATGCACCCTGGGAGCGATTCTATTTAAAGCCATGGAATTGTGGGTGTGAGACTGTAAGCACATCCACTTACCCAAAACAAAATTAAAACCTGTCTTATATTAGAGTCAGGAGAGCTGTTACGAAAAATGCAAACCATATGAAGTTTTAAGTATACTTATGTTTTTTATCTGTCTCTGTGTAGCATATACAATTGACTTTCACTGCCTGAGATGAAGTGATGACAAGTGTTTTACCATATTATTACAGAATACCCCAGTAGCATTATCACACTTCAACTTTTGCTTGCAATAAATCTCTGCTACATGCATGTCAGAAATCATTGCTCATATCACATCCAGACAAATTAAGAGCCCTCCCTCCCCAGTGGACACGAACGAGACTCCACACACTAGGTATCCTGCCATTAAGGCTGGAATAACTCCCGCAGGTCAGACACCGGGAACAACGTTCCCACACGCATTACTTGGCAAGGGCCAGAGGTCTGTTCTCAGGCAAATAACAGTGGCACAGGCATGAGTCATTGCAGAATGCAATGGATTTATCACCACAATGACACCATCATCCCTTATATGCTGGTTTCCATATGCAAGTCTCATTCAATTTTTTTTTTTTATTCTTCATCTCAGAGATTTATAACTCAACTGCTGAAACATATTTCACATGAACTCAACTCTCTGTTCTGTATATTTTTTGTAGTAGCTATACCATAAACCATATTCTAAATACAAGGATCCATCTTTAGGTCCAGCCTGCTTAATGGTTTCAGTTTGGTCCAACCAAATGATGAGCAGTGTCCCAGTCTGAGCAGTGTTAATGACTCTCTTTGGGGCCTTCACTAAAGCCTTTAATCTTACAGCCCAAATTCTGCTGTCTATGCAGCTAGAGTCATAATATTTATGCAACTAGAGTGCCGTAAGAAAGTTAAGGGTAGCACAGACATCTCATGATGAAGTGCATTATTTGTTATATAATTAGATTTGACTTTTCACTTTTATAGTGAAAGGTGGGAATTCAAACATTCTTCCTTAATACTGACTAGCTCTGGACTAATTAAAGACGGATTAAAGTAGCAAGGAAATGTAAGGATGAGATCACACAGAAATCATTGTTAGAATACATTCTCCAAAATTCAACAAAATAGGCAGTTCTTGAGATAGTGCACATTTTTTATTATGATGTAAGAAATAATTGAGATAACTACTCAAATGATCAAGATACTAATAACCAAGCTACACTGATGTCTTTTGCTGTCTTGCCTAAACTTCAGAAAATTTATTTTTTCCCTTTTTGAAAAATAATTGAAGGAAACCTGTAAATTGACTTTTTGAATATTTTCCCAGAGAAATATTCTGTCCTGCAAACCATGCCTAATTCCAGATTCATGTGAAATAAATTTCAATAATCTCTACAGCCTATCAACATAAGAGAGGAAAATGGGGCGTGTAGTTCCTGTCATTGTAAGTAGCTCTCTGATGCCACAGTCTTTTCTGCATTTGACCCAAGAGGTAGTTGTAGAACCAGGTATGAAACAAACTGTTGCATCACATGGTGAAATAATAACTAAACTTACTATTAAACCTCCTCACTTAGAATTCTTCCCCTTTCCAGCACAAAGAAAAGAGCAAAGCATGAGACCATGTGGGAAGGAAAGGAAATAAAACCATCTTGCTGCACATCTTGGAGAAGCATCTAAAGCCTGCGACTACTGTATTCAGACCTCCCTCGAATCCTGCCCTCTTTAGCTGCCACCTCTCAGTCCCCACGCTGACCCCCCTGAATCAAGCCAGATGGGACTGGCAGAGACATGTCAAGGAAGTGCTGAAAAGGTGACTTGGGTCTCTGGCAGCTAGTCTGGAGCTCATTTCTATGTGAAATCTCTGGGGGCTCCTGCTTTGCAATTTCTCAGGAATGTTTAATTCTCCTCATCCCTTTGCTGAGTCTCTCTGGAGAGGTCATGGAGGCCTGTGACATCCCTGGAGGGCACTGCCTAACTAAATTAGCATGAGATAACTTTGGACTCTCTTCCAAACAAGAAAATACAAGGGAGAGAATTTCATTAAAAGCAGAAGACTAGGTGATCCAAGTTAATCCCAGCCCAGAGCTGCTGCAGAAATGTTCTCTGTTTATATTTTGACTTTACTCTCTGTTACAGAGTTCACTGACTATAATGGAAGCTGTGTTAAGTGCACAACTTGACCTCAGTTGACCAAATCTTAGTTTCATAATAAAGACAAAAAGTGGGTTAGGCAGCTCTAAAAGGTCTGATTAGTTACTTTTTTGCCTTTTTGTGTGTGACTGCGTAGGGCACTGAGTGAATGGTAAAAGATAAGCACAGATGTACTTTATTCTTTAGATGAGCTTTTAATCAAGAAACATGAATGTTCTAACATGCAACACTACCATAATGCATTGTGTGTAGGCTTAGCAAATACAACCAAGTCCCAAACTTGCATTTTGGAGTTTTTTGAAAGATTTGTGTACACAGGGTTTTATTTAGGTTCCTTCAATGGGTGATGGAAAAAAAAGACAAGTTGGAGAAGAGGGAATGGCAACATCTGCAAAAATCTGTTCTGCAATAATGCTTCCCATGAAACTCAAGGGCAGGGTAAGACACAAAGGTAGATTAACACACCCAGTGATACCCCACCTCATCTTCCAGCAGTGTAGCAATCCCAGCAACCACCACAGCAAATAGTTCCAAAACAAGGATTTGATCATCTGTATACAAACAGGATGGGGAGCAAATCAGAATTTTTTTACTTGGGCTGAGGTTGTTACAGCTGACACTAGGGAAACAGGAGATAAAACAGAAATGTACCCAAAAACCTCATTGCCTGAGCTTCATCTATGGGAAGACTGGGCTGGTGAGACCCAGGAATTCACACTTCAAAGTGTTGTTGAATATACATGTAGTAATAAAGTGAGACCACCTAACAGTACAATATGAATGAAAACCACATTATTCTTGAAAACATAAGATTAGAAAGGGAAATCCTTATTAAATGCTGTTTATAAACCAGTCCTGCAGAACATAACAGCATGCTTTGGCTATATTGGGACAAATCATCCTCCTTCTAAGAGGATGAGAAGAAAAGGAAAAGGTACAAAAGTTCATGCAGTTCACATTAAGGACAACCCAATGTGCTCTCTCCCTTCAGGAAGGAAATATTAGCCTGGCCCCTTAGCTATACTCTGAGGGCAGTGATCTGCTGGGAAACATGATTTCCAGTCAGCAGATCATGGGGCACCAGCAGGCTAAACCAGGGTTCTTACTCCTGTCATAATTGTCACTTTTTCACAGAAGGACTGCTGCTTTGCCATGGGTGCCACCGAGTTTGTACAAGTGCAGTTAAAAAGCAGATTTTCCCACTGAGCTTTTCCAGAAGCTGAGTGTCTGTTTAGTAAGTGCTTTTCCTAGTCTTCCTCAGAAAGATGAAATCATATGCCAAAGGAGAAAGTTATTCCAGCATGGGAGAGAGACTGGAGAAAACACACCAAAATAACTTCCTTCCACAGTGAATATTCTTACCAACTCTTTAAAGCTTGCTTCATCACCAAAATCACACCCTGAAATCAGGCATGTGGGCCCAAATCCAGCCCCCCTGGAGTCAGTCAAATCTTCACTATAGACTTCTGTGAGGATGGAATTTCATTCCGTAAGTAGGAGCCTGTCACGGCCAAAGGCGAAAAAGAAAGGGTGTTTTCCACGCAGGCTCTGCTTTTCTACTTTTGTGCCCCTTGGGAAACTGGTGCAATTAGATCCCTATTATTATATACTGGAAAGGCATATTTGGCACTGCACGTGAGTTTATGTACTTAAAAAACAGAGGGAAATTTCAAATATAACTTAGTCTCTTTCAAACACCAGACTTTATATATAAACAGTTCAAAGTTGCTACAGTCTGGTAAGTGAATAATTAGGGAAAAATAAGCATGTGAAATATATGATTAGCTGGCAGAGAAAGAGTGCTAAATAAGATTCTAACTCCTTTTAAATGCCAAAACAAGGGATAAAAATTCATATTTGTGTCCAAAAAAATAATCAACCTAACTTCAAATATTTGAATCAGAACCACAAGGAAGGAGACTTTATAGCTTTAGGCTTTTGTCTTTACTGTAGGACTACTGGGAAGGTGCAAGTAGGAAAATTAACCCAAAGAGACTAAAGGTGTGATCTCAACAAATCTACTTATACCTGTCTTAAACACATCCTTTGTCACAATTAGAGTTCCCCTTTTCATCTAACCAAATTCAGAACTTTCTGGTCCTGTGGACAAGCCCACATGGGGGTTTAATGCAACTGAATTGATTTGCTGCACTATTTAATCCAGGCTGATTTTCCTGGACCAGACCCATCAGCATACTGCACTATGAGGAACAACATGTATGATGAGTGATAGACCCTTGCCGTTCTTCCTACAAACATTGAATTGTCTTACTTTTTTTCTTTATTTACAGAGGGCTCTGTTTGTGTTCTGTTTCCTTAAAAATGTATTTTCTCCTTCTCAAGTTTTAACTGGACACATTAGTCTGCATTGTCCTAAATTATCAGCAACAATATTTTGAAGTATTTACCAAATAATCTGTTTTATCTCCTGAGAAAGCAGCAAGTTAATGGTGAAGAAAATAATTGCATTTTCAAATTAATCATGCACAGGAGGGCACATCCTCAGATGTCATATGCATATCCTGGTGTATCAATTAGTCTGTAATGTCTTTCAGATATTTCTGGGTAAAAGTATCACAGTAACCCAAATAATTTTCATCACATCTGAACTTTTACATGCCTCACCAGAATACACTTAGAGAGGAAGGATTTTGTCTTTATGTTGCAGGGCAAGAAAGGAAGATGCCCTTTTTTCCAACTCCCCCAGCAATTCAATGCCTGGAGGAGAAACAGGAAAGAAACCATGGTGACCTCTCTGAACTTAGGGAAGCAGCTGCCAGCTCAGCAGGAGTAGCATTGCTGATGGACTCTAGTACCTACCGCTGGAAGAAGCCTTTAAGCCTTTCTCACTCTCCCCCCCCTTTCTCTTTCTTTCTCTATCTTTGACATCTTCTACCTCTAAATTATATGAATGGAAGAGCAAGAGAGAACTTTCAGAAACCTCAGGAGTCAACTTACTATTAGACTGGATAAAGAAGTCACAAAGTTAGTTTCCAATTATCCGTAAAAAATCAAAACAACATAATTGCTGTATTGAGCAGGCAAAGCATAACTTTGTTTAAAGAATGATTTATGTATCATTTCTACTTTCTTGAACACTTTGTCTCTTGACATATTAATGTTATTGCGCTCTGAATTCAAACTTCTAAAAAAATGTTTATGCTTCTAAAAAAGATTTAAACTTGGCAGACGTGAAACAAGCCTATGTCTCATATGTGGGGAAAAATTTCACACAAAAGGAAAGTGCTGACTTTTCTAATTTTAAATTTAAAGGTACCTTTGAACATTTCTAGCTGGTTATCACAATGAAGTTCAGCAACAACTTATTTCCTCTACCTTTGAGAAAATGAACTTATTAAGAGAACAGAAAGCAAAATAAATAAATATGGTGAGGGGAGTATTTTATTTCTTGAGATTAAAAATGTGAGAATGTCAGAGAAACCAGAACACAGCTGACATCCTGATCCTGGTTATTTTATTACACAGATTTAACCTTATGCATCAAAGTGGACTCATGCACATATACGTGGGGGAAATACAGCCATGTTCCAGTACCAACACCACACAGAGATGCCACATGACACTGAAACATGACTGCTGCTCAGTTAAGGTTTCTTTTTGTTTTCCCTGTTGTGAAGCCAAAGTAAATGTATCATCTTAGGACTGGGTATGAAGAGCATTAAGTGAAAGCACTTACACTTGTGATGGGTTAAATGCACGCAGTGAATCTGCTATTTTGGATCAGCTACACAAAGCAACATGCAACTCTGCCTTAAGTGCCTGTTCTTGTTCCATTTTCTTTTTCTCTTTTATTTTTGTTGTTTAGGTTTTCTTTTTTTTTCTTTCCAAGCTCAAAATCAAGCAATCAAGCAGCATCATCAAGATCAGACCTTTAATGAAGTAGTTTAGGCTCTGCAGGTAAAGGAAAGAGTTTATATGGGACTCAGAGAAAAAGGCAGATGAAGAGGAAGGGGGAGGAGAAGAGAACGTTTTCTGGCATCTGACCCAGGTTTAAAACTGTGTTTCATTTTCTTAAACAAAACTGAAACACTCCTCCAACTTTGGGAAATCCTTAGAAAAACAATAAAAACATTGCTTCAGAAGGCAATTATGGTTGCTAAAATGACACATCATTTATGAATGGAAGTACTTAGAAGAGAGTAAACTAATTCTTAAGGACAATAGCAAACACACATTGGACCTAAATTTGCTGATTCCTTGGCACTGTTACACTGACAATTAAACTATTCAAAATTTGCACTACTGTAACAAAAAGCAGAGCCAAGACCATTATTTCCATCACTGACAAAAAAATACTTATATCCTAACTGTATACCTAGTTATACCTTAACTGCAAAAGTTGTAATAAAACCACAAAATGAATGATTTAATCAGTAAATGAAACACAGCTGATCAGAAAATTCCTAATAGTAGAAGGGGTAATAGAAGTAGCAGGAATAGTAATAATAATAACAATAGTGATAAGATTGTGGCCATACATTACAAACACACTAGGTTCAAAGTGATGCCTCTGTCTACCAGGTGTATAAGTCAAGAATTTTATTGTCTTATCCTGTTAAAAGTAGCTACAAAAATGTAGAACTCAACAACTGAATGCTTTGAAAAACTCCTGTAGTTATTTAGTAAATTAGCATAGGCTAATGTGTCCAGTTTAACAGCATCCCAATAGTACTGACATAGAAATCAAAATAATAGCCACTGAAACTCAACCAGTTCACAAGTCACACTTAAGACTGTATATTGTAATGAAAAGTCCAATTTTTATTATCTGGTAATAGTAATGTGCTCTTTTATCATCAAGATCACATGTAAGGCTTTCCAATGACATCATTTATAAGGACTCTGGTTTTGAAAGAAAGAGGATAAATACTTCAAAGTGCATTTCCTCCCAGTCCCCTCTACTGTACAGCCAACCAAGTTCACAACAGAAAACTTTCCCCTGCCTCTTACATATTTAGTGTAAAACAGACAGACACAACTTTTTTGTCTTGTTTACTAAGGCTTGTGCACTTCACATGCACTTGGTTGTGTGCCCAATAACTCCTGATTTCCTACTGCCTTATTTCCATCAAAATTTGGCAAAGGAGCAGCAGTACCAAAAAAATTACTGCAAGTCTGGCCAAAATAGGAGTTGACAAAGGGAGAGATAACCTGTTGGATGGCTAAGGAAATGGCCAAGCCTGAATGTAACCAGGGAATGCACACAGGAAGGAGCTGTTACAAAGGATCAGAATGTATGGGAAATTTCAGGCAGAGGTTGCAGTTTGTATGAAACTAGACACCCAATAGTGTTATAAAACAAATGGCTTGTTTATAGAACTACATCTTCCAAAAATGAAGTTCAGACTTGCCAGCTTTGGAGAAAGATTGTGCAGGACCACAGTGTCTGAGGTTTATTTGTTTGTTTCCTTTTAAATGCTGCTGGCTTTGCGTAACTAACACATAATACTTACAAATGGACAGGCTGAACATACCATGCACAACACACCTGACCAGCAGTATGAAATTTTGTGTGAATTTCCCCACCAACTGCTCCTGTCCTACCAAGGGAAGTGCATGGAATGCTAGCATGGAAACCCTTTGCTCTTTCCAGTCAGCTGGATACCTCAGCATCAGTGTCCCCAAGAGCAGACAAAGAGGGCTGGGAGAGGCTGAGGGCAGACCATGACTGGTCTGGAGGGCCACAACAATTGCACATTGCTTCCTGCAAGGGTTAAGCCAGGAAACATCTCCTGTCTTATCACTGCAGTGCATGCCGAGCTCTGCTGATAGCATCTGCTTGCTCACCCCTAATTCTAGGCAGCTTTATGCATCAATGGTGTAAATATGACACCAAGGAGGGTAACCACTACCCTCCTGTTTTAAGTGGATTTACATATAGAGGTTATTTTGATCAAGCAGGTGAGAAAATGCAAACAAGAAAATGTTGGCAGTTCAAACTGGCTTTCGTTTCCTAGCGTTCTGCGACAAAATTACTTGGGAGAGATCACTTATTTCCCTTGTCCTCCCCAAATCAGCTCAGAAAGCTCTCAGTGTTGACACCCCTAGAGGTTGTACTCATGGCTCTGTCTGTAAAGGCTGGACACTGGGAGTCTATAACATCCTGCAACCACAAGGGAAGAACAAATATCTGCCAAAGAGCTATATAAGCTGTCATCAAGGCACCTGGATCAGCCCTGATCTCAGCAGCAGGCATTGCTGCTCAACTGGAACACAAATGCTTTGTACATATGCCAAGACATTTCATCTCTTAATTGAAGTAAAAATGTCCATATATCTGGGTCTCGAAAGGAAGTCATTCTTTCCTTGTGCAATCCCAACATACTCCTTTCTAAGCACACCTTCCGTCATGACTCAGAGCTGGGAATGCCACTGAGGAAGAGGAAGGATGCACTGCAGCACAAACGCTTGCTAATCCAGCCAGATTACTGTGGGATATTGGGCAGGCAGTTAGAGGTACACTGGAGAGTGTATCCCGTCTTTGGGGTAAGAGAAAGCTGGCTAGTCTTTTATTTTATATCATATTGTGGTATCTACCAAAATCCCTTAGAAGAATTTTACAACTAGATACTATATAGCATTTTTCCATACATCAACAATGTGAACAGAAAATATTCATAGCTATTTGGAGCAGTATGCTATATTAGTGTCCTATAAAAAGCATTAAGCCATCATCTTTCCATAATAAAGTAGGATTTTTTTCATAAGTATTTTTCTTTAGATGTTGTCTGTGTGTGTTCAGTTTGCAGCTCCACACCATTAGAAGCATACAGAGGTTCTTGTCTCTTGGTAAATACTATGTAAATTTGTTCCTATGATTACAGCACTTGCTAAAATGAGCATAGTAATTAGGAGGCAATGCTTACTTTATGAATTTTCCATAGTAGGTTTGATGCTCCAAGATAAATCTCCAGTTCATCAAAATAGCTGTGCTTGTGCTTAATTTCAAACATACCTTTACTCCACCACAATTAAGCAAAAGACTTGAATACATGCTTGTTGCTTGAAGGGGATTAAATCTGTGGACTTTAATTAGGTTTATGCCCTGACTGAAGTTCTTCCCTGAACTGAGGCCTGTGAAGTACAGTGTTTTGAAAGAGGAACTACTGAATGAAAACTAAGAGAGATTATTCAGATTATCATTTGAATATGGAGTAATACTCTATATTTTTCATATTCTGCATGCATTAGCTATGTAAACCATATGTCATCATCCATCAGGAAGACAGTAAATGCTTTTAATTTATTTAGTATTATCCAACTCTGTTGTAAAAAAATCTCACATTTATATCAAGCCTTGTAAATAGCAAGTCAAAGTACAAAAAATCAAACACTTTCCCTTGTGAATTAGTTCTAGGAGAGGATACAGAAAGGCTGTTATTGATAAAATAATCATATGTTTCTTAGGCAATTACTTGTGGCATTTCAGGACAATTTCTTGATGGACTCATGAATCTATTTTAAAAGGTTTGGTGGTAACGTTTCTAAGCACATACTGCATGAAGTACCTTAAAAAATTCCTTTTAAAAATACTTTCTAAATAATGATCAGTGAAGTAACTTCCATAAGAGAACTAGATACTAATCATAATTTGAAATCAGGCAGACAGGAAATTGCCGCACCCTACATTAGTGAATGCATCCAGGTCCCATGGTAGTCCTTACAGTGAGTTTAGATTGTCTATGGGAAATGAAATCATGTGCCAAAGGCCAAGTAAACCCGAAATTAAAATTCACAGTTATGTCTCCCTGTTGCATTCATAATCCTGCTTATTGCCTCTTACATCATTACAAAGTGCTCTCCAGGAGAGAACAACCCACTGCTGTGCTATGTATACCACTACACGCTATAGGCTGTCCAAGTTCTGCTCCAGAGGCCAAATATCACCCACTCAGTTTTAAAAATCGTGCTCAGGCTCATCATTCATGTCTATGTGGTGGTCAGATTCGGGGATACTGTGTGCCCTGGAATAATCTGCTGCTAATTCCAAGGTTTGTTTTACCACAAGCCCTCTAATTCACTTTTGAATATTATATTCTATATGGCGACAACAGCACCTACACTCTACCTGCTATTACAGAAATAAAATGTGTCTCTTCAATTCTGTAAAAGTTATCACTGCAATCAGTTGTCATGACATTTCTGGACAATGTCCTCATGGACATGTGTATATATTTTATATAGTTTGCTGCTAACTTTTCTTTTACACATATTTGTAATACCTACCATCTCTCCAAAGTTCATATTCAGTGGTCTCAATTCCCTTCACTGTTGTTTGCAAGAATGGGAATTAGAAACTTTGATGACCTGGTGAAATCACTCACTCAAGAAATTAAACCAAACAATAAAACTAAGTAGCCTAAATATTGTTTAGCAGAAATGGCACCTGCAATCCATTACTGAAAGAACTCAGTACCATAAAATACAGTGATCAAGTTTTCCGATAGCACAAAAGATGTTAGTAGAGAACAAAAATAGAGTAAGTTTATTTTCCTCTGGTTCTAACTTCATTTAGATTTAGTAGTTGGCAGCATGTCAGCACCAACAGGCTTCCGGCAGGAGATCATTATTTTAAAACATTAACTCCCATGTTAATGTTTGATTTTGCTAATGTTTAAATTGGGATATATTTCTGAGCAGGAGAACAGAGGGGTAAAAAGATCACACACAATGCTTTTTCTCCAGTAAAAGTAGCCAGAGGTGAGTTACAGAAAAAAAATAAGCTAACATCATGTAACAGATATAATAAAATTCACACAGGTAACTGCTAAATCCAAGGTGCAGGAAAGACAAGAAAATACAAAGAAAGAGCTTAGTTAAACAGAAACAATTTATTTAGCATAGGAACCTCTGCCAGATTCCTGCTATCCCAGTATTTGAGTGAGGGCTCCTGCAGAGCATCAGCCTCATCAGCTGTGCGTCATTGGAGAAGCAGTGTTCTGGAAGACACCTAAACCTCAGCACCTGACTATCAGAGAAGTCATCAGAGATCCCACCATACTTTTAATAAATACAGAGGTATCCGATCCTGGTCAAGTAGCACCTGGGTTAAATAACTGGCAAGCTAGCATGGAGAGTGTGAGAGTGGAAAGTCAGAGATGAATCACAAATAAAAATGGATTGTAGAAACAGATATTCTTGCCTCTTGAGTTACTCTCAAACTTAACTCCATAAAATAGCTGGTGACCTCACATAAGTTCACTAATGCACTCATCAAAATAAGAGAGAAAATTTTTAAAAAACCCTACTGATTTTACTCACAAGGCACCAAGGAGCTCTGAAGTATATGAGCTAACTCTGACTTGGATACCTCAGGCATCACAGTACACAGGACCCACTGCGTGCAGTTCCCTACTGTGCCATCCACGCCTGCAGCCACACTTGTCCCCATCCTCCTCACACTTCTGACTGCATCACATATATTTCACTCTCTGGTGATAGCTTTGTGTAATACTACAGCCATGCCTCAAAATTCAGCTCACAACTCATCTACTTTCCAAGTTTTTCATAACAGGAAATGTGATTCATACATAGCTTCAATTACATGTATCAATGTAAAACACTAAGCTGTTGCAATAGCAAAGCCTGGCTACCAAAACGTTTCCAAAATTTCAGGGTGGTTTTACAGAAGAGAGGATTTCATGCCATGATTTTCCAGTGCCACTTTGTGTGGGCTTTAAGAAGACCATGTCTCCAATATTGATACATTTCTACGAGCAATTGTGGAGCGTTTGTCCTCTGCAAGGAGAAGTCTGACCAGAATTTCATACTTCTCTTTACATAACAAGCCACTCTGCAGAGAGATACTAAATTTAGATATAAATGAGGCTTCCTCCATATTTTCAGAGGGCTGATGTTGCTGAGTCATGCTTACCGGGCAATCTAACCAACAAAAGACAGTAGAAAACAGCAAACTAGAGCAACTACTTCTGAGATGACATGGACTATTCCCATTAGTTTTAGTCAGCATGATGCAAAACACAAACTTTCGTTACACTGTATCGGGAACAGGAGTAAATATTATAATTTTCTTTCTTAGCATCTAAAAGTAGCAATGCAGATTTTCATTCTCATTGTGCCTTTGCAATTCAACATGCCCAGAAATGACTGGTTATTTGTTGAACAAACTGGTGGGAAATTACAGAAAAAAATTTAAACATAGAGAGCACAAAAATACAGAATACTGCAATTTTTGAGGACTTTAATTACCACAGGTATAACGTTAGCAAGCTGTTTCTACTGTAAAATAACTGGTTTGCATAAATGCATTGTGTTAGCTAGTCAGTGCTTCAATTATTACTTTGTTGTCTTGGGTCTAAATATTGGAAGTAGAAGTGTAACTTAAAACAAGAAATATCTGTCAAGCAGGAAAGCTCAAGATACCTTTTAATAATATACCAGAGAGCTGCTTTATTGTGTTGCTGCTGCTGCTTCTTTTGAACTCCTAGATAATATCAGACGAAGAACATTATACTGTTCTATGCACATTTCCCTCACCACCACAGTATCTGAAAAGCTTCCAGTAGTTCATTAAGCAACATGACTAACCTCCCTCATTTGTGGTTTCTCCGTTCTCTCTCTCATCCTCTCTCCAAGGGAAGAGCTCTGTGTGCACGTGTGTGTGCGCACAGCGTTTTGGTGTGTTGTGCTGGTTTGGTGATTTTCAATTTCAAATTCTATTATGTGCATGCTACCCTGCATTTGTAACAAAGGGATACATGGCTTTATCTCAATTAATTTCTGCACTTGCTGTTCGCGTGCTGCTGAGCGGAGCCTGCATTCCTTGTCCTGCCTCTTTGCTTCAGCACACACTCTCTGGCTGCCTTTCCACACTCCTAAAGGACACACAGCAAGTGGATGCACAGCACAGAAAGGACCAAGCCAGAGGAGGAGAGTGGAAGGGCGGAAGGAAGCTCCCATAACTTATGCAGGCCATGACATCAAAGCTGCTGACAGGTTTTGCATTTTGTAAGATGAACTACTACAAAAAAATCTCTCTCTGCTGTTAAAGTGGATAGTGAGCATTTGAGAGTCCCCCATAAGGGCTTCTATGAAGTTGCAAAATCTGTCTACTATGCATGAGGCACAATATAGAGGGGTTTTGTTGCCACTGCACAACTGTGTGGATGAAGATGGCTTTTCACAAATAGAATGCAGACAGGAAAAACTTCAAAAAGCTAAGGCTGACTCTTTCCCTCCATTGTGCTAGCATAGGCAGAGCATAACTTCACTAACTCAGCATATTTCTGCACAAGAAGAGACCACATCTTGGTAGCATATGTGTAATTTTTTTAAAGCCCGGAGTGAAAGACATTATGATAGGTAAAGTATTTAAGTTAGAGTGCTGTAAGGATTGTGGAGAGCTATTGCAATTTTTATGCATTTGTCAAATTTGGTATCAAAACACTGGGGACAGTTTCAGTTCCCTCAGCCAAGATTTCTGGTATCATCACCTCTCCCAATTCAAGTTCATATGCATGTCTAGCTGTAATACGCACTATAAACATCTATAAAAATGCACTCAGTTTCTGCAATTTTCTCCCCCGTATATCTTGAAACGGATCAAGAAAAAGAAATATTTATTATTTTTTTTGATGGTGAAAATGCAAGAAAGAAACAGAATATGACTCTTCAAAGTCAGTCAACGGATCGGGCCTCAGCCCACAGTGAAACTTCAGGGCTCATACACCAGTCTGCT
This sequence comes from Promerops cafer, assembly GCA_013398275.1. Classification (NCBI taxonomy): domain Eukaryota; kingdom Metazoa; phylum Chordata; class Aves; order Passeriformes; family Nectariniidae; genus Promerops; species Promerops cafer. The sequence continues at coordinate 557,833 of VZSE01008174.1, read as the reverse complement.
CCCAAAGTAACATAGTCACACAAAAGTCTGTGTTAACCCTAAGAGAATCTGCTTTGGAATGAAAGGAAAAATTACTCTAATGTTCACTGGTGTAGACACAAAATTAGCTTGATTTTTTTTTTTTTTTTTTTTTTCTTAAAGAGAAAGTTCTGTGCAAGGTGTTGGAGATCTAGCCCAGTATTATCTGCTGTTTGACTGCTGCCATTCAGAATACTTGCAGGAGGATAGGAGACCCCATCCTCTCCTTCAGAAGGAGACAGCTAATGAACAACTGAATCTTTGTGTGTTGAGGATACTTCTGGAGGATTTTACTATCCCAACATTTTGAAAACAGGAAAGCCAGGGTAAAGGCTGATATTCCTTAATATGAAAAAGGCTGGGAATGGAGCTAAGCTGCCTGGCTGATGAGCAGGAGAATTTTCAGGGTTTGCTTGCTGCCTTCAGGCAACAACATGCCCAGAAATGACACAGAGACCTGTGCATCAGCTGTCATTGCAAGGATCTCACTAAACATTAAAATACTCCATGCATCAGGCAAATACAATTTCTGGTGTAAAACCAGCCACCCAAGGGCCACCTCAATTTCCCTTCAGCTTACTGCTGCCAGTGAGAGCAGATGGGGGTTTAAAGTAGGGGACAATTTTTCCCCCTCATGGTGGCTCTCTTGCTTGGGACTCCACAAACTGCAGTACAGATGTCAACAAGTGCCACAATAAACTAGAGCTTGCTCTTTCCCAAAAGCCAGCAAAGTCATTCTGATGTTTAGAAGTGTCATTTAACCCCAGCCAGCAACCAAGCTACCCCAGCTGAAACCATCACAAGAAGAAAATCAAGAAATTACATCTTTTGAGACAAGTTTCTTAATTACTTAGGTGTTTTTAGCTAAGCCTTCTAATAATTTGGATTGCTTTTCACCTTGAAACGGTTTTGCCTCTGAAATACTCTCCTGGTCATAACTCGTTTTGTCAAATTGGCTTTTTTTGAAGAAGAAGAAGTCTTCTTGGTCAAAGTATGTTTTATGGTTTTAAGCTGCTGCCGATTGCCTGAAAATTGAAGAGTGGGTAAAATTCAAGATACATGTTTCTTAGGACAAATATGTAGTTTGATATGTAGCAGGTATGACGGGGACTTTCACAGTTGTCTTGGGAACTGAGAATTTTTTTTTTTTTTTTTTTTAAACAATTGGGACACAATTATTTTTCCCATGACATATAACATCTCAGCCACTTACACCTTCTTTTGGTCTGCACATACTGTAGAGGGTAGGCCAATCTTGTCCTCTTATTCATGGATCAGACTTTTGTACCTAATGGAAAACAAAGCACTGCCTCCACCAAAGGTATCAGGAAAGGATGTTACAAAGATGACAAAGAAATACAAGCACAACCTCTTGAGTGGGAAACGTGTGTTGGTACAAAGCAGTACAATAATAGATGCACGAAAAATTGTTTTTATAAACAAGTAAGAAGAGAAGGGCCCAAAGTAACCTAAGGTTTCTTGTGGGTTGTTTCTTTTTCTTTTTCTTAAAAAAGAAAGAGTAAGTAACATGTTGTCCAGACATTTGCTGGCTTAAGCTTAAAGGGCCTGCGTGCAGAGTATTCACTCTGGGATTCTGCTCTTTTCTCTCAATAACATTATTTCAACTATTGAGTCGTGTTGCCACTGGGAAAATGTGAACCTTTCAACAAAGAAAAATAAATTGCATTTGTGTTCTCACTTCAACTCCCAGATTCTTGCTGGACAGGAGCCAGGACAGTGTTTCAAGGTGCTGACTATCTCCTACCAGCAGAACAGAACAGATGGGACAGAGCTGGGCTGGGACCCTGCAGCTAGATGCAAACATATATAAGTCTTGTATCAGAGTAAGGCTCTTTCCTCCCCTTACCCTCTCTATGTTGAGTACCTTGGATTTCAGAATATGGACATCCAAACACAGCAGCTTGGAGGGAGCCATGGCACATTTGGCTCATGAACTGCACTGTGTGCTGCTGCAGTTCAGACACTGTTGGGAAAAGCAAGGGTTGCTTCCCTCCTTTGCCACCTGCAACCTCAGAAAAAGCCCTCCACCATTCTCACATGAGCTTCCCCCCAGTGCAACAGGAATAATCCCCTCTTCCTGGGATACAGCTGTACACCAAGGGCTCCACGGCCTGACACTAATACTTCAAGACCATGCAAATGAGGGGGCTCCACAATTTGCTCCTGTGCATTTGGTGTCAGTGGGCCCTGACACCCTGCCAGCTTCTGCAAGATGTGCACAACCACCACATTTGTAAACACAACCCTAGTGCATAGCCACACAAACTATTCACAGGAGCTAGTTAAATAAAACATGGCATTTGCTGGCTGTAAGCTGTGGAGAGAGGGAGGGTGTGAAACATGAGCTTAATCGGAATTGGGGAGCTGGGGTGAAGAGGGTTACAATCCACATTTACAGAACACTTTTTGAATACCAAAAGCTTTCCTCTTTATAATACAAAAACTTCGTTCACTTTAGTTCACTCGCCATGAATAACGAACTGGGGAATTAAAAGCTTTAAACCTGTTAAAGAAGGAATATTAACTTAAGTATAAATATAGCTGAAATAATCCAGACAGTTTTATGACCTTACACCCCCAAATGAAGGTGAAATGCAGAATTCTTTCCCCAGGAACAGTGGTAAACAGAGCTAACAGATGGAAGAGCTGAATGGAAATTTCAATAAAGTAGGCCACAAAGAAGTATTTGTAAGTGCAGGGGTGCTCACTTAAAAAAAGGGGGGGAAAAAAAGAAGGCTAAAAAATGGAACTTTGTTTTATTTTGATAGAGTGCCAAAACAGTACTGCATTCCTTAAAGAGCAGAATAAAGGAACGAGTTAGACTGGCCTTCTCAACACCTCAGCAAAAGCCCCCATGGGTCTCATTTTGCTAGGATGACTATTTATATGACAGGTAAGGGAATAATTTTGTTGGATTCAGTTACACTAGGCCTCCCTGACCCCTGGGTCAAAAGAGCAAATGCAAAAGTGACAATGTGGATAATTGCCTGTTTAGGATAATGGAATACTGATTGAGGGTCAATTATTATAACACCTGAAAGATAAATGAGCTGATGTGAAAGGTTCAGCAGAGGTAGCAAACAAGAACTGTCTGCATGCACCATGCCATGGCTAATAATGCAGAGTACAGACTGCTGCATTTGATAGCAGGGAAGCATATTTCCTGAGCTGAGCTACTAAAGCCGAGCAGTTTCCAAGCCCTAAAATATTTTAGTTTGTAAAACATGCCATAAAATAGAAATTCAGCACCACTGCCCAAAGCTGCAGGATTAAGGTGATATTATTTAACATGCTACACAATTAATTTCCATTATAACCCTTGTCTGTGCCACATATCTCAGACTTATTCTTTCTTCTGTCTCCTGAGTGAACTTTCTTCCATTGCTACACAATTAAAGAAAATCGTGTTTGACGTCTGTATTTCTAAATCAACCAAAGGGGAAACACCATTCAGGCCATTACTACAGCAAGCCACTGTGGTTCATGGGATTTTTAAAAAACTGAATTTTGAATGTTTTGAAACTTGTGCACGTGACTGTTTTTGCTGTGTTGTTGTGCATTGCCTTTGCATGGAATGACTCTTGAAATGCTTGTTCCTCACTTTGGTCTCCTTCCTATTTCCTGTGTCTCACAAAAAACAAAGATCCTTCTTTCCTCCTCTACACATCATGATTGTATAGTGTTTAGGCTGGAAAAAAAACATTTTCAAGGGGAAAGCACAACTGACCCCCCTTTAGGGTTACAGTCCAATTAGAGGTCAGTCTCCAGTGAGTGTTTTGTCTGGAGAAAAGGAGGCTCAGAGGAGACTTTCACTCTCTACAACTACCTGAAAGGAGGCAGTGGCAACGTGAGGGTCAATATCTTCTCCCAGGCAACAAGTGACAGGATGAGAGGAAATGGCCAGGTAATGGGGTTGGATATTAGGAAAAAATTTCTTCACTGAAAGAGTGGTTAAGCATTGGAACAGGTTGCTTGAGGAAGTGGTGGAGTCACCATCCCTGGAAGTGTTCCAAAAATGAGTAGATGTGGCACTTTGCAGTATGGTTTAGTGGGCATGGTGGTATTAGGTTGAAGGTTGGACTTGATGATCTTGGAAATAATTTCAAACCTTAATGATTTGAGTAAGCAGACAGAGAGTGTCCAGACACCTAGAAAGCCCACCTTGGTGTGCAAAAAGTGTTTCCAGATAATTTGAAATGTCCATCTTCTCATAGCATGAGACGAATGAGCAATAAGAAACACATCTCTAGGAACAGCAGAGCTCTGATAAAATGCTCTCAATGTAAATATTCATGTCTCAAAAGTATGCCACAGCAAAAAGTGTAATTTGGAAAATATTTCACTCAAGTGAGCTGAAAAGGACTCAGGAGATCTGCTGCAATAAACCCACAACTCAATGTAAGCCTCTCCCAGTGCTCTTCCATAGTGACATGAGAGGACCTTGCCTGCTTTTTCTCCTCAGCCTGTGTGTGAACAGGGATCTTGGAAAGAGCAGGAATAAGCATGTCTAGATCTCTGTGACACTGTCAACAGAATACATCAGAATAAAACAGGCTGCCAAGAAAGTGAATAGATGAAACTATAGCACCTTCAAGGGGACTAGAAAGTGACCACTGCATGAGAGCTAGGGATACTGCCTAGTTTGGCTGCAACAGTGTGAGTCATTGCTGCCCTGTGCCTTTCTGTTAGATATGATTATTCCTTTGGTTGTTACATGAATGTTAGTCTTCCAAACTCGTAATCCTGCATTTTAGCACAAATCTATATTTAAAAAAAAATTCCAGCTGTCATGACTATAATGCAGTAGCAAATTAATTTCTCCCTCCATCTCTCCAACTGGCATATCACACTCTTATATTTCATTTATACTCATCATGTAAGCTGAGAAAAGATGAATGACCAGACCATGAGAGAAACTTGCAGTCAATTCTCATCACTATTTTATTTGATGGGATTATCACTACCACTTCAATACCATCAGCTGCAGGAAGAGTAACTTGGGTGCCAAGCAGAAGTTTAAAATCCACAATGAAACTCCCTTTTCTATAAGGTAAAGGATTAAAACTAATCAGCTTTATAACAAGCCAAGTGTCCTGCTAGAAACACCCCCTAATAGGGACAACAAGGATAGAGAGTAAATCACATGACTTCGGGTAAGAAAACAAAACAAAAAAATCCCAGCTCTGGGCTACCGATCAAACACTGTCTCACAGTGACTAATTTCTGACTAGAACCCTACTGCTTTGGTTTTCCTTTCCCTCAGACGAGATGAATCATTGCATGCAGGCTGACAGAAACAGAAGGCATCCTTTTCCTTCAGCTGCCAAACCCCTCAAGATTTTCCTGTATGACAAAAGTCCATCCGGCAGTGATGAGAGATTTCTGAAAGTAATTGAAGTCTCCAAGGCTTAAAAGATTATTGAAATCTCTTCCACTGTGGGGATAAGCTAGCTCTTATTTCAAATATGATGTATTTCCTATTCCACTGTGTTCAGCTTCTGCAGGGAGCATATCCCTCAAATGTTCCACAGTTCAGAAATGTCTCTCATTTTACACTCAAAGCTATTTATCTTCCTTGAAAATTTCCAGCCTCTGTGCTTTTGTTATTTAAAAGTTCTTGTAGCAGTAAAATCGAAACAAACCCAAAGGTCTACAAGCTGAGCTTATAGAAAGAGAGACACAGTTAAAGAAATAAATCCCATGATGTTTCCAGTTCCCATGCAAACATGGTGCTTTTTGTCTCTTTGTCCCACACTTAGGTGCTGGCACTCTGAGAGGCATCTAGCAAAGAGATACAGTGCAAATTTCATGGACACCCAAAAGTTCAAGGTAGGGCCCCTTCTTCCTTCCCACCTATGTATGGGGCACTCATGTTGCTAATTAGGCTATCCTAACAAAGCATCCACAAACAAAACTTGTTCCTGACAATAATTGTGAAGAACCATGCTGGATATTTCAAATTTTCATAAACTGTGCTAACTGTTAAACATGGGGCTGAATTCTCAGCAATTACAGGAATTGATTACTGCAGCAAAACAGGACAGAGACCTGTGGAAAGCACCATTATGTTTCCTTCTATAAAAGTCCCACAGGGGATTCTTGTTCTGAGGCTACTTGTACAACATAATCAAGCCTCCAAGAGTAGCTCTGTGCGACTACTGTGTGACATCCACCAGATAAAACTGGAAAGTGACTGTTACAATTACATCTATCTCTTGAAAGCAATGCTGCTGCTGACTGACTCGAGAATGAGGTGTGAAGACAACTGATTCATTAGCCCAGCTCCACAAATTGCAAAGCAAACTTTCCTGCAATAGCGAGACAAATAGCTCAGGCCCAAAAGAGACCAGCAGTGATTTTGCAAAGTATGAGAGAGTTGGTGGTGCTCTGATTTGGTGCCGCTGCCTTTTAAATAGCCATGCTACCTCCCAGCCTGTTCTAAAAGGCCACTGTCTTGGAGAAGCTGGATGTGTGGGTAGGTTGCAAAACCATAAACGTCAATGGTTCTCTCAGAGCTAATGCCTGATTCCCCTCTTTATGTTTTGGGAATGTTAGATTCTGCCTTCTTATTTCTCAGTTACTACCTGATTAACTTAAGGGGGATGCTGCTTATGCTGGGGGCCTCTGTAACAGGGATCTGGGGCCACAGGAGCTGCCTCTGAGTGTTGGCATTTTGGTTGATGTTGATTCTTTGATCAACAGCTCCTTTGCGTGGTACAGATGTTACAAATGAGCCACTGGCTAATGTCAGTCTGCTTGCACAGCACAATCCTCATCAACCTGAGCAAGCCTGGACCTGGGCTCTTTGCTTCTTAACAGATGGCCACAAGTTCCCTTCCATAGGAGGAAATCTCATCTAGTCCAAATGTCAGAAACCTTTTCCATGTTATCAGGGAAAAAACCAAAACCCTGAAGCTGTCTTTAAAGAGATTCAATGGAGGAAAAAGCCCTCTGGAGCAAAGGAAAGAAAATCTGGAGTGACAGCAAACTAGAAACCTAGTGTATGGACAGTGAAGGAAGCGAATGAACCCTTGAATGTGTCAGATGGAGAAGAATACCTGCTCTTTAATTAAGAATGAAAGATGAACGTGATCTGTTGTGTACAAGATACAGCTCAAGTGAGTAACTTTGGAAGAGGTTGATAGCAAACATATCTTTTGTAACAGCCAATGTAACTAAGGCAGACCAAGTGCTGAAAAAACATCAGGAAGAAACACCAGACTTTCTGCAAAACAGAAATAAATTCCTAACATTATCCCACCTTCAGCTAACTTACATTGATTGAAAGATGGAAATAAATCAAAATCAAACAGATCTTTATCAATAAAGAAATTGATAAATCTACTCTGTAAGATGACAAAATTCTGAAGATCACTCATGAGGCCTCAACTTTAGGAAGCCTCAAATTTTGGGGTTTGCTGAGTACACTGCAAAAAACAATTGATTAGTGTATTTTCAGAGAAGACTTTGCAGAATGATAGATAAGTAAAAGGGGCTTTTTTCTTTGGTAGTGGGTTGGGAAAATTCCTTCCCAATAATTATTTTGATGCTGTTTGGCTTCATTGTAATAGTAATGGTGGCAGGAGCTTAGGGTTTTTGCTTGGATGTTTTGTTTGGTTCCTTGTTTTTTCATTTCTTAATTGAATTGTCTCATTTACATTTCAGTGAACAGAAACATCCTTCGATGTTAAAGTTGAGATGTCAATAAGGACATTCCAGTAATTAACCTGAGCTCCAAAGTAAACTTACTAGAAAGAACCTAGAAGAAGAAGCTAAAAGCTGATCAGATTATGAACAAGAAAGTGAAAAATCATGGCTGAAAAACACTTTTTTTTCCCTGTAGTTTCTGTCACTGATGATTTTTCTCCAGGAAAGAACATTTTTGCAAGTAGAATCAATGTTATTGAAGACATAACTGAAGCTTCACAGTCTGTGTGATTAAAAACAAACTTACAAGCAGATTCCTAAACAAAAAACATGCTGTATTTATTAAAAAGGTCTCAAGTCAAAGCAGCATCCAGACTGTTTTTAGAATCGCTACCAATATTCTACACTTTTTGTCTTTTTCTTTGTGAACAGTTTGATGCTGTTGTTATGCTAAACTACTTACAAAACCCTGATAATAATGACAGAAAAGATACGACTGAGTCAAATGATTCTCAAAGTCACCCTCCCTTATGTGAAACCAAAACGCCAACTGCAGACTGCATTCCACTGTGAGAATTCTTAGTCAGCACCACTGCAAATGCACCCCAACAGCTCTCTAAATCTTCGTCATAAGAACTCCAGATATATTAATAAAGAGAGACACCTGGAACAGCATCCTGGTTTAGCTTGGCCACTACACCTTACTATCTGTCATCGCTACTGTCCCCAGGCTTATTTTACATGAGAGATTTCCCTTCTCAGTCTGAGTCTTAAAACTATACATCCCACACCCTCATACCTCTCCATCCTCTTCCCAGCCTGCCTTCTGTGATCCTTGCATCAAGGAGGAACCCAGAAGGCAGGATGGACAAGTGTGATCTAGAAAGGAGGGTTTGCCTTGCTGTGGTTGAGAGACACCAAGAGAATAAACTTGAATGTGACGTGCTGCAGAAGGGAACTTCTGAAACCAAATTTTCTGTTGTTTTGTGACATTTTATGGGTTTAGGGGCTATGGTGATTAGGAGAGAAGGAAGAAGCGTGAAACATCCCATTTTAGAGGAAAAACTAAAATTAACATCAATAGGCAAACCCCCTGATTAAAGGGAGACTTACAAGAAGAAACATTAATTAGCAGTTATAGTGAGCACTTGAGACTTTCAAGTTTTTAATATACAGATTACAAAGAAGACATCTTTCCTGTGCTCTCCATATGATAAATATTCACAGAATTTAAAAAAATGGTGACCTGCTCTTGCTGGGATGTGCCATACAAATTCTGAGAATGTGCAGGAGAGGGAAAAATTAATTAGCAATGAAGTGACAGCAATAGACAAATCTTCCAACAGATAGGCTTAAGTTTTCACTGAGGAAAGATCAGGGCTGTTTTTTTCTATCTTTTTCAAAGCAGTATCTTTAAATAGTTTCTATAATAAATAGGATATTGTAACATCTGAGATCTGGCTAGTATACAGTCTCCATTGAAATTTCTAAAATTAACAGGAAACTTGAAAATGGTCGGCCTGGGTTCCCCAGCCATGCCACGAAGCATTTTAAAACCAGCATGCTAAGAGGGACCGAGGTAGGCAGCGACATACTAATTTGCACTTCACATGAAGCTTAATCTGCCATACCAGAAAATGGTTTTTCGGTTTTCCTCTAGGGGTAAAAATATTTATTTTAACAATAGTCATTTACTTCAACAGGTCTGTATCAATCCCTTTCCTTATTTACAGAGAAATAAACTGCTTGCTGTTTAGATAACATTCTCTTCAGGGCAGGCGTAGCTTATCGGAGCTGCCTGCTGTGAGCCCAGTCCAGGCTGCAAACAATACACTTTTACCAACTCTACTGCCTTGAAATCTAACAACATAAAGCAAAGCAAAAATTACTTTCCGAAACTTTCTTCAACTTTCCTCGGCATAGCTGCGAGAGGCTTGGCCCATTTATAGCAAAAGTGAGACAGATCGAAAGTATGTGCGTGTCAACTGGCTCCTGCAGGGAAAATCCTGGCCATGGGCTGGGCATCCTGTCTAGGAATTTAACCAGCCCCTCACTGAGGTGTGACATATTCTTCCAATGGACTTTTAATCCATTCACTCAATAAAATGCAGGGAGATAAAACCAGCAGAAGCCAGGAGCAAGAAACCAGTATTTTGTGCCACTCTGTTCTTTCATCACTTTCCATTCGCTCACCTCTAACTCACCCTCTCCTGCAGACTTAACTCCATCACGGTGACCACGTTCAGTGAGCTCTTGGGGCAGGCAAAACAGCTTCGCTCAGTTGCTCTGTATTTGTCTGCACATGAAAACCTGCTGACGTGCTCAGCCTGCCCTGGAGGAGCTGCCCTCTGCACCCGCCCGTGTCCGGCAGGAATGGCAGGCAGCAGCGAGGCAGTGGCAGTGTCCCACCTCCAGCAGCTCCAGCTGCCACCAGCCACTGGAAACATCTCACAGATGAACTCCATGCTATGTGAACTGCCTAGTGTGCCTGTCTTTTTATCATACCATGATCTGGGCCAGGTTGGCCGCTTTAATTGTCATTTTCCCTTCCAGCTGGCCTATATCCCCTTATGTTTGAGGCAGCATTCTGGAGCAGTCTCCAGGTTTTGAGGAGCCAAATTCTCGCCATGGTTGAGAACTCTGCAAGGTGTCTCAGAAAAAAAATCCTGTGTAGAAACTCTGGCAGGGCAATGAAGAAGGAATTGGCCAGGTGGTTTCTAGTTGCATCGGCATTAAATTTAAGCAAACAAACAAAAGCAACAACAACAACAAAGACAACAAAAAAACCCCCAAAACCAAAAACCATGAAAAAACCCCCAACAAACAAAAACCCCCCTTTTCTTTTAGAGAAATTAATCTCAAAAGTCCTTGGAGGTCCTGCAGCAAAAGGCTCTGCTTCATGGCAAAGGCAGACACTCTGTAGAGCTCTCGTCTCTGCTTTGATAAACAGCCTGGTCTTTGCACCTCCTGTACAAGACTAATAAACTCTATAAAATATCAAAATCACTATTACCAGGGGATACACCAATAATCCAGGGATTTCACTGCTGGCTGTGTAGTGGCTTGGTGTGCTGTGACCCACTGCCTTCAAAATTATAATCCTTTCACTGAATGAGACACAATTAAAAATAATATAATATTTCAAAGGACTAAGTGCTCCCATATGGAGATCAGTTTTTAAGTGTTGTAATTTGCCAACTCTTAATATACTGGAATTGTTTTAATGAAATATCCTGTGCTATTATGTAAGTACAGTATTGTTTCCATTCACACTTCTGTTCTACACAACTATTCCAGATGTTCTACCCACCAACTTGAGATGGAAAAAAAAAGTATATACACATGCATTCATATTTAAATATGTATGGATGTACATAAATATATATGTGCATAAAAATCAACTTAATAAAATAAAACCTAAAATGAAATGTTTTTGCATTTGAAAGAAGTTCTCTGAGCATGTCTTAATCTTCTTTTAACAAACCTGCCATCATATAATTCAAACCCTTAAATTTTCACAATCCTAAATTGTAATAAAAACAAGAATAAAAGTTTACTAGAAGGTCAAAAACTGTCAAGTATAAGCAAAAGAAAATACAGAGATGCAGAAGCAGGAGAAAGGTCAAGTGCTTCTGAAAATATTCAGGTACTGTACCTCCAAGTATATTGCAGCAGTAGGTGACTGGTTACTGCTGTTTTATTTAATAAGAGTTCACATAAATTCCAGCTGCTAACCATGTGATAAGTCCATCTCAGAACAGAAGGGCTTCTATTCTCCTGCCACACTATGATCCAGACTTCCACCTACCTCACTGGGAATTACAGTCGTACTGAGGGCTGATCCCATGGACTGTTTTCCTGTGTTCACATTTGATTATAATGCGTGAGCTGTGTGAATGAACAATCTTAGGATTTAAGGAAAAAAACACCTCATTTTATGTAACCCTATATGTGGTATGGTAATAATTCTGGGGCTTGACTGCACAGCAATTTTCTCAGTGCTTTAATGCAGTGATGGCACTGTTTTAAAACAAAGAGAGGGGGGAAAAAGGAAAGAAAATGCACACAGGAAGAAGAAGAATAATGAGATTAAAAGATTATTCATAACTTCCGACTTTATCTCCTCCTGCTCGTTCCCTCATTCTCTTTTTTCACTGTATTCCAGTTATCCTGCTGCTTAATACATAACTCTTCAATCTGTATTAAGGGTTCAGTACTTTGCAAAATGCTGAGAGCCATAAACTTTCCACTTTTTCTGTCAGCTTTGTAAAGGAAAAATACTTCTTTTTCCTGGGCAGACTGTGCAGATGTTCTGTAACTCCTATGGCAGTGTCAAGTGGTGGTTCTGCCATCCAAAAAAGTATTTTCCTCTGCAAGTAGGAGGAGGAGGAGGAGGAGGAGGAGGAGAAGGAGAAGGAGGAGGAGAAGGAGAAGGAGAAGGAGAAGGAGAAGGAGAAGGAGAAGAAGGAGAAGGAGAAGGAGGAGGTGGACTGGAAGATCCACATGGGACACTCCTGTCCAGCTCTGACACTATGTAACTGATAGGCACATCAACTAAACAGGAATGGGGAATAAGAAACAATGCAGATGCTGGCTGATTAGCAAAAAATTGCTACTGTTTTGCCCTAAAAAAGAGTGCTTTTATTTTTGTCTCTTCAGTAGTTTTTTTTCCCTCTTCTATGTGTAGTTTTTGTACTCTTTGATAGTTGGAAATAAAATATTTACAACTGGGAAAATAAGGAGATACTTCCTGTTTTATAGTGGAGGTTTTAGAAGATAAAAGTAGTAACACAGTTTTAGTTACATTTTTCTCCATAAAAATTGTATTTAAAAATGACAATTCTGATGAAAGAAAAAGTATTCTGTAAAATACGTAGTTGTGAAAAAAAAATTGAAATTAAGTATTTACCATTACTGGATGCTTCTTTCAGAACAACGTAAAGGTATAAAGTAAATGCCACATTTCGTTTTACTCCTAATAAGCATACAGACAGTGCTGTATATGAAAGTGCTATGTAGTGTTTTTTCACTTTAACATTTTTAATCTCTTTGCAATGTTCCTTTTAAAGGAAAACTTAATTATTTCTCACACAGAATATAAGCCTTCCTCTGGAGACTTACATGAAATATCTGTAACACAAGCTGAAACTGCATTTAATAATGTCCACTGTGTGAAATTGACTCTTTAAAAAGTAAGAACTTTGAAATCATTACAGCTTTAGTGTTTAAAAAACACCATGTGTACTAATGGCAGGCTTTGTAAAACATTGGAAGTTTAACTTGTCAAGAAAGACTGCGACAGCCTAGGAAGGTGGGGAAGAAACCCCTGACCAGCGACCATAAGGTCACAAAGAAATCCAGACCTGGAGATTCATCTGTAGCCAGCTAAATGAAGCACACTAAACATGCAGGCATGAACTAAAGCATCAAAAACACTTGCCCCAGATATTTGTAGAAATAAAATAAAATAAAATAAAATAAAATAAAATAAAATAAACCCCAGGTGCTGTTCCAAATTCATATTTCTCTGCTGCAAGCTGAGTTAAGCTTCAGCTGCAGTCCTTCTGCCTCTGGACTCAGCAGCCAGGGAACACAGTTTTCATTAAGGTGCAGCCTCCACTCAATGCTCTCAGCATCTCTGAGTATGAGCATGGGCCATTTTTGTCAGGCATGATGCTCTTTTTGCATTTTTTTCCAGGGTCTGCACAGTGAGCAACTGCAGACCATGCAGTGACCTGGTGCAGAGTCATGCAGGGAAAGGGTGGGAAAACTGAAGGAGGCTTGCTGAAAGGGTGACCACAGTAGTTTGGGATGATTATACAAACGGCTCTGCATCTTTTGATGTTTCCTCTTTTCTAATAATAAGATGGTCATCTGCACGCTTTGCTTTCTGAGAAACGCTGCTTCATTTCTCTCCCATAAAAATGGTCTGTTTCCTCTCAGTAAACAAATTAGAGGAAGAGACCCACAATAATGTACAGTATATTAGACAGTTATTACTGTACAGTGATATAAAATGGTGATTATACTATGTGAGAACTTTGGTAAAATTAATATACTGGAAACAGAAGAGCAAATTGAGGTTTGATATTGCATGTCTGAACTCAAACCATCCAGGGCGACACATATAAATTCCAAATCCCAATCACCTTACTCATTCATGTAGTTTCATCATGATTATTCAAGCCCTGACAGAGCGTTCAGGCCGTAACAAATAAAGAGGATGAGAAATTAAAAGGCTGGCTTATGTGACTGTGACAGGCACCATTTGGCCTCCTGTGCCAGTGCATCATAGCAAGACTGTGGGTCTTGCTATCGTGGCCTTTGCATGCACTGAACATTTCTTAGTATGGCTTAGAACAGGAAAATAGGAGAGATAACTTGTTAGTCCCTGCTTACTACCAAAACATGAGAGGCAGAGCTCTGTTAAATGGGACCTGCTTCACAGAGCTGATAAAATTCAAGAGTTCAACAGTGTCATAGCCTGGCACCCACATTAAACTTTATTTTTTTATTAGTTAATGCATGTGCTACATTTTAATGGATGCTAATGTAAATAGATGGGCTTATTATGACTTTAGTGCACTCACAACAGCTTAATAAAGCATTTTTATTGTCATCATTTATTGCCACATTCTTTTCGCACTTAGAGTGGTGCAAGTCCAAAATAGCCCCCTAGAAGTCATGGGTTTACCTAGGTGTAAATCTGTGGTTACTTTAGATGTTTTTTGGCCTGAAAGGAGACTCTGGCTCATAGAATCTAAATATCACTTTGATTTAAGCGCTGCTGAGTTCAAGCAGACTGTAAGCAGATACTGAAGAATCCCTCTAGCTCAGGAGGAGAGAAGTAATAATTTTAAGTAGAGAAGAATTCTATTCCATTATATAGATGTTTTTTAATTTTTTTTTTTAAATAACATGTCTTGCTTTGACTATGAAATAGCTATAAAAGAAAATTCACTTTGACAAGGTTATCAAATCATTTGGCATCAGCCTGCAGCTCCTTAGTGCCTTCTACTTACTTTACCCTTGAGAAAGCAGAATCTGCCACAGACCCTTTTCTCCTCCTCATTTTTCAGATCAACTGTTGATACTAATAGCCCAATGCATTGAAAAAAAAAGGAGAATTTTCATCCCAGGAAGGGTTTGTACACAAGAATATGTAATGAAATATTTGGGACCACAAAAAGCACTGCTGAAATGCAACTTTGCCTTAAATGAGCACAGCCAGGTTTAAGGGGGCAAAATTGGTGTCAGAGGGCATTTTGTGGCCCGAAGAGAGAAATAAGGGGATCTCTCAGATGCATGGGGAGAAGAACATAAAGCACAGGAGGTCACACACAACTCCAAGTACAGCTGCAGAAACAAAACCGGCCTGACATTTTACAAAAAGTCATCAGATTGTGAGCACTCAAAAAATGCTATTTACACATCACAGAAAACAAATAACAACAACAACAACAACAAAGAAGCAACTCTAGGAGCGCTGTTCCCCTGAGCCAGAGTTGGTGTGCTGATTAAGAAGAAAATGGTACCAGAAGGTCAGATGCTACAGAAGATGGCACCTAACTGAATGCATGACTCAGCTACCACAGAACGTGTTTCTTGGAGGAAACTACTGACCACAGATGCTCACGAGAGACCTGAGAGAACATGCACTCAGACTGGCAAAGCTCTTAATATACAGGGACACAGATCCTGGAACAAATCACCCCAGCACAAATAAGGGCATGGCTCCATGACCTGCCAGCGGCACCCTGGAACAAGCACACACACAAAACCACACAGAAAACACTGTGTTGCAGTTATCACAATAAAAAACACCTACATGGAGGCATTTACCACAGAGCAGCTGAAATGCCGTGGGTATCTTCTGGTAATGCATCTATATCCAAGACTGGTGCTTTCCACAAAATGTTTTTCCATGTGTCAGCAAGCTCAGACAGAAGAACATGTTTTCACTCAAACCAGTCAGGGGTGCTTCTTGCTTTTTTCTCATTCAAGTTCGCTCGACTTAATAGCTCTTCCTTACAAGACTTCACCATGACTCAAAATTTATGAGAGAAGTTTTCTAAAGTAAAAGGACGAGCAGGTGCCTGGTTTTCACTGACTACCACCAGCACCTGGCTCCTACATGTGCTGTTGAACATCTCCCCAAACTGGCTTTGTAAGTGCCTGTGAAAAGCAGGCTGGAGAACAGACAATCCAGCTGGCATCTGCTGCAGCCAAAATGCCCACGGAGCTGTGAGAAACTTTTTCAGTGAACTCCCAGATATCCTATGGATTTCAGCTTCATTAAAAATCTGAATTTCAAGCCAAGTTTGCCAAAACATCTGCAGAGATCCACGTATCTTTTTGCAGACTTAGCTGAATCTAGGACTTCAGGTAAAAGCCACAAGAAAAATACATGGTTGCTGTTTCTTCCCAAAGCCAGGCAACTGCTGGCACCAAACCCGCAAGCTCAATGTAAAGTGCAAGACAGGTAAATGAAGGAATATTTCCTATCAGCCTCTGCAGTCCCGAGCTGCATATTGTTACATGCCTAGGAACACCAGTTTGAAAGGTAGGGAAATAATGAAATACAAAAGAAAGACAGGAAGCTGAGGTGAGAATCTTCTGATGTGCTAATTAATTCTTGATTCATTCTTCCGCTGTAGGCAAATAAGAAACTATTAAAAAATTGCACAAATGTTTGTGCAAGCTGTGGGCCCAAATTCTGGTTTCTGTTAATCAGGCAGAAACCATTTACGCTGATTATGGCAGAAATAAATTATTCAAAGTGATGTAAGCCCATGAGGCACAAACATGCCTTACCCCTGACAGAAAGGAACGCACTTTTGTTTTTGCTGTTTTTTTAAAGTTTAGAATCCTGAATTTGAATTAAATAAAAACAATGCGGAAAAAAAGCTTGTTTTCAAGAACACCCTCATCAGATTAATCTTTTAAGCAAGCTAACACTGTAACCAGACTGAACCTAACTTTCTCTCCCAGCTTTTTTTCAGAGGTAATACAGTAATATTGGACAGAGAGAGAATGTAGCAAATCCTCCAATTCTTTGAGCAGAGCAGCTTGGGAAGCTATACTCAGACCCTTTTCTTCTTGGTGGACTGGGGCTGCACATCTCATCAAAGCACTCACGTTGATTACAAGGCCTTATCATCCCCCTGCAGTCAGTCATCTGTCAACAACACAGAAGGTCACACCTCTCATCTGTCAGTAAGTGATGAGACTGAGGATTTCTCCAAATGAGCGATCTCCAGTCCCAGATGGAAACAGCAACCCAGCACTGCTTTGAACAGGCTGGTTTGCTTGCATTTCCTGTGCTGGCCCACCAGCTTCTCACTCCTGGAGTGCCACAGCACCCTGGTTCAAAAGCAGTTCTGAATTCAAGTCTAGCATGCTGTGAAAACTGCCCCAGACTCAGTGTACATTCAAATACACATGCAAATGGTCTGTTTGGCACAACACCTAAATGCCACTATCCCACAGCACAATTAAAAGACCTAAGGTGAAAAAGTTGTATTGATTCCTCACTCTCACACCTACACAGGTCTTTTGTGGCCGTAGCTATTGAAGGTCTGCCTTTTCAAGGAAATACTTTGTGCCTGAAACCCATGCTGCCTAAGAGGCACATTTTGTTTCCTCAAAGCTTAGTTACTCCCACACAAAGCTACAAACATTCCCTAAGTCTTTGGAAATCCCAGCCTTGGCTTAGCTTTGTAGGGACATTCTTGAGAAGGCTGCCATTAAAATGGAACACTCCCTTTTCAGAGACTCAAGCTGGGGACTGGAGAAACATAGATCTCTGTGGCCAAGTGGAGAACTGAATATGACCTCTACATTTCACACTACGTAAGCACAGCTCTCACTCCACAGTACCATTTTGCTCAGAATATAAAGAAAACACATGCCATTTATGCACAGATTTTGCACTAATAATTTCCCAGAAGCACACTTTGCCCTAGGCACAACACAATACATTTCTTCCTGCAAAGAGTCAGATGTGAGCTGAATCACTGGAGATAATTTCTGAATTGTTTACTTTAAAAATACTTCTTTTAACACAGTCACATGTTTTCAAGCCCAATTTTAGGGGTGCTTTCTGAAATTAATTTTAACAGCAAAAGCAACTTGGTGTGATGTCCATCACTTTCAAGATGAAAAATTGGTTTGCCAGATATGAAGCCTCGTAACACAGAAGTCTCTTGCATTTTATAATTTTACAAGCACGCATGTTTACTGAATCATGCCTACATAAAATTGAGCTGCAGAAAGAAAATATACACTTTTTTCACCTCCCATCTATCTCATAAATAGGAAAAAACCTGACCAAATCCACAACCAAAAAACTGAAAATGCTGAAGCTAATCACCCCTCAAACCCCTGCAGCCCACAGATTTTACCAAGAACCAAACTTTGAGTAATTTTTTTTCCCCACAGTTCAGCAGGAAGAATTCAACCAAATGTTCTGGTTTTCTTCCATGTCTGGGCAACTTTCCAGAACTTCTAAGCCCATGAGGCAACTTGTAGTTCCATCTAGGTTGCATTCCTTTGTGCTACTCACCTGATTTCTCCTTGATGCCTTTTGCACAAAATACAAAGGCAGTTGCAACAAGAGATTCCGTCACAGAAATGGTGCTGCAGTGCTGTCTTTAAAAAAATTGGAAAGCTTACAAACAAACTAAGAAAGAATGACAGTACTCCAGGAATCCAGAAAATAGGTACAGAATTTTGCACACTGCATATACAGGCACCTTTGCTTAACCAGCTGATTCCTCATTTCAAATAACTTCCTCTAGTCAAAACAGTTGCAACACCTCCTCCACTGACCAGACAGAAGGATGCAAAACATCATTCTACCAAGCTTTACCTCCTTGTCATCTGATTATTCTAGGATCTAATTAGACCTTGTGTGCATAGCAAAAGGGTAGCATGCACGTAAGGTGGCAGAAGTCAAAAAAAATGAATGACCTTGTTTTTACAAGGCGAGCACAACCTAAACAGCTCAAATGAAGACAATATGTAAAATCAGTGCTCCATTTTTGAGCACCTCTAGAATTTTTGAGACAACCAAGACCTGCACAGAACCCTAAGACAGCTAAGGAATTTTCTTCATCTCATGATTCATCTACATTTTTACTCCTCCAGCTTCCTTACCAGGTTTCCATGTGCCCGTTTCACTTTTAAAAACTCCTGTTCTCCCAATAAACAGCTTTCTGTTTACACACCGTATGCCTCAAAACCTTTTCTTATGACATGAAAAAAAATTACCAACAGAAAAAAATACTCTCCCCTATATCCATTTGCTTCTAAGATATTTCATCTTAATCTTTGTAATGGTTCTCTTCTAATCCAAAACCCTTGAGGCATTTTAGAAGGTAAATGAGTGATTAGAGGCATTCCTGCTGTAATTTATACACTTTGTAAACTCTAATTGTTCTGAGCCAAAGATTTCTTTTTTCCTAAAGTGCCAAGTTTAGTAGGTTTCAAGGTGTACAGCAAGATGTATCCAATAGGTCAGACTTTAATAGATTCTGGCCTATCTCTGTGTGTGTGCTGTGCTTGTTAATTCAAAATAGAGACATGTCAGTGGTTGGGGGAAAAAATAATGTTTTCCATTACTAACTGAAAAATGCTTTTCATCAAAATGAAAATTATATTTTGAATTCACAAAACCCTTGACCAGCTCTAATGTTAAGTAATTTCCCTGAGGTCATTTTAGAGGCAAAGATGAAAGAATACAAATATTAGTTATTAGCTATTAGCTATTAAGTTGTAAAGCAAAAAAATCAAAACCAAAACCAAAACATAAAATGTATGTTGCAGATTCACTGACTACACAATGGAGTAGCATAACACAGGGTTTTCAGTGGCAGGTGCTTGGAATGATCCATAAGGGCTCACGTGAAGCTACTTATGAACAGTAGGGTCATTTTAAACTCTGGCCTAATAAAAATCTTTATACTTTGTCATCATGCATTATACATGTGACTAAGGAGAAAACTTCAAGCACAATAGAACTGTGCAAATCAGCAACACTAGGTGGTGGTTGTATGGCAAGAAGAAATTAGTTTGCATGGAAATGTACACATAATTTATGTACACAAGCACACACAATGTATAAAGACATGAAATACCTCAAACTAGCATGCAGGAAATGCAAACAATTTATGTTTTTGCTATAGGTGCAACACACTTTTCTTTCTAATTATTGAGCAGCTGCAATGTTGTTTCCTCAGCCCAACATAAGTTCATGCTTAATGTACAGGAAGAGAATACCCAATGACTGTCAGAAGAGAGAGAAAATATGGGCAGTATAACAGTATAGGACCTGCTACTCTGCTGTTTGGCAACCAGAGGGGCCTGTGTAGTTTCTACCCTTCAGTGCATCTGAGTAAGATTCCAGCAAAAACACATGTTAAGGGGGAGAAGAGGGGAGGGCTGGGTGTTCAGCTGAATGAACTTACTGTTACCTTTTTTTTTCTAACATAAGTCTTCTTTTTCCTGATACTGTCTGAATTTGAAACATCTAATTTAATACATTGAAGGGCCCCGTCTTCCTTTTATTTCCTGTCTGTACTGGAGCAGTCGCCTGTTTCAATTATGACTTTCTCCAGCTCCTACATTTTTCGTGCTCCAGCTGGCTCCAAGTGCACTTCCTTGGAAGGTAAAATGCACTAACTGTGCTGATCAGAGACTGATAGCTGGAAAGCCACAATCCCAATATTTAATAGCTGAGCTGATAAGTGTAGGGGTTAACAAAAAAAAAAAAAACAAAACAAAAATGCCCCAACCCCCCCAACAAAATTTTGAGCCTAAACAAAAGGATATTATATAGATGCTATTCCATTAAGGCCCCATTATATATACATATATATATACACACATAGAACTGCAGACTGCTTACATAAATTCATACTTTTATGGTAAATTTCATCCACTTCTATGCATGTGTGTTAAATGTTTCTTTCCTGCTTTTCAGTCAGTTAGTGCTGACTGGGGACTAACTCAGTGCAATTATTTCAAAGAACAGGATTGTGGGATTGATATGGCACTACTGCAAAACACTGTCCAGCTAAAAATAAGATTGTTTTGTAGTCAAGATAGAGGGGGAAAAAAAAGTCTCTGAGCTGTAAACACCAGTGAATGTATTTTTTTCTGCTTTATGAAAACCACAAATCTTTTTTTTTCCCTTTTCCTTCTTAGTCATAGAGCAGTTTAATTGCAGTTTAATCTCTTTCAGTAAGCACCCCTTGAGACCTTATTGTCAAAGTACTGTATTATCAAGGCTACAGCTACAATTTACTGCAGTAGGTGGGGGCTCCCTTTAGAAAGGCCAGAAGGTACCAAAGAAGTCAAAAAAAAAAAAAAAAGAAAATAGAAAAGGAGTAGTTCAGTTACTTTATTATTAACTAACAGTGCAAAGCTTTACTGGGCCCTAGAGGTCCTAGTTCAATAATTAGGGAAACTCTGTAAAGCCAATGGCCAACACTCCCCCTCTGTAACACGCTTGCGTCAGTAAATCTGAATGAAAACGAGAAGTTAACAAAGTTGTTCAGTGCTCCATTTGCTGTGGCACCTTAGGAACATGGGCTTGGGGAGGCAGGGGAAGACGTTAATGGGGCGTGTTGTGAGGTGTGAAATGCAAAGCAGAGATATGTTGGTTTATAGGGCAATATTGAAAATAAGCAGGAACTAGTAACTTAAATTAAAAAATCATCTACAGATCTTTGCCAACTCTGTTTTTAAATGAATTTAAAGGTATTTCCCCAAGATGTGAGAATGACTTTGTGTGTAGAAAACCAAACTTAATTCAAGCTAGCAATGCAGAGGATGTTGCATCAGCTATTTTCTCCTGCTGTTTATATTGGTTCAAGTATTAAGAAACAAATGCAACTGAGAAGAGAAATGGTCCAGTATGAAATTGCTCATGTTATTGAGAAGAGCACAGCTACCTGATCTTTCAGGTACAGCATAGGCAATCAAATGATAAACAGTGCACATAGGACATAAACATGGTGTAGTAAAATCTAAGTGATGCGTTACTAATATCCAGGAATGACATCTTTCCAATAATTTTTTAGTTAAAAAACCCAACTCTACCTTCCCCCGTCTGCTCTCTCACAAGTGTTTACTGCACATGGCAGGAACTTGTTGCCAAGCACACAGATATGATATGGTATGTAGACAGTGACCTAAAGGGAATATTTATTTCTGTGCAGTGTAGTAGGTTATGCTTACAGCTATCATGCTGTTTCAGTCACTGATTTATTCACCCAGAAGAATAGAAACAATATTTTTCTAAATCTGTTTCCTATTAACTTTTCCTCCCCCCTGCCACGGCCACCCCCCTTCAAGATTCCTAAAATGGATGAGGTCTCTTCTTTTCTCAGCCACAAACCTAGGTATACTGTATATAAGGATTCCCTCATCCTTGAGGCAATGATCAAGGAACAGGATATCCTGGTTAATACTAATGCAGGAAGAAGGTTTGCTCATTCTCACAGACTTTTCAACCCACTGGTGCCTTCTGAATCAGCCTAAGGTATGCCTTCCTTTTTGTCTCTGGGAAGGAAAAAAAAGGGGGGAGGGCAAAGACTATTTTAAAAGCTGAATCTGCCATGTGACAAGGTAGAATGGCACTGCAGACCCATGCTAAGTGACAGGACACAACATATTTGATGGCAGCAAAGAGACACGTTGTGAGTGCTGCCTGTTTTCTGAGACCCATATGTATTGGTATGGTGCCCTATCCCTGAAAGTGCTGAAGGCCAGGCTGGATGTGGCTCTGAGCAACCTGGTCCAGTGGAAGGCTCCCTACCCATGGCAGCAGAGCTGGAGCTAGAGGATCTTTAAGGCCCCTTCTTACCCAAGGCATTCCATGGTCGCATGATCCTTTGATTGTACGATTCTACGAGCTGTGTTCCCAGAGCCTGCACCACTTCTGGACAGAACTGCATCTTGAGGAAAATACTGCTAAAAGTAATAGCAGCCATGACAACAGAAGATGTTCTAATATCTGTTTGCAGAACGTGGAGAAGCAACCAAACACCCTGCAAATGTGGGTGACAAAAAAAAAAAAAACCCTACCAAAACCGCCCCAAAAAACCATGCACAAAAACAACCCACAGAATAGTAAGACATCTTCTAGTCCCTCTGCTATTCACATGCACAGAATTGGCCTCTTAAGAAAAAGCAAGCCATACAAAGAAAAGTCAGTAGTACAAACCAGTGCAGGCTATCCATTTTAACACATACAGACACATACCTCACCATTTCAATATCCACTATCTTCTTGTTCCCTCACTTCTGTTAAATTGCCATCAGTTAACACAGATGTTGAGGAGATAAGGTTTTTAATAACTGCCTTTATTTCCCAAAGCTAATGTTTATGCCAGTAGCACAACACCTTGTTATTTTAATTCATTTAAAGGCATTATGCAAATAGCAAGATCTAATCAAGTGACAAATATGTTAGCCACATGAATAACCAAGCAGCTTTTGGTCTTACTCCTCTTTAACACAGATGATGCAGGGGGGCTTTAGTTATGCTTGTTTTATATTGGTATAATCTCACTAATTGAAAGGGAAATAATCCTGATTTCTATCCACATGAATCAACCACAATCATTTAGGCATGATAAAAAAACCACCACAAAAACCCCAAAAAACAACAGGAAAGTTTTTCCTGCTAGATACAAATGACTGTGAAAGAAATGAAGCCAAACTTATTTACCTATGCACACAGCTATGAACTCATACAATGAGATTATATTAATTCCCTGTAGTGTTGCAAGACTTCCTTCGAGTGAGTCAAACAACTGCATTACGAGAATGTAGTCAAGGTGAGAAAGGAATTAAACTTCCACAATCAGTTCAGGAACAGTGCTGAATTCATTCTTGCTTATCGCAGGGTCATTTTGCACTAGTAATTTTTTTCCCCCTCTATGTTATTTTCCAAGATTTTTTTATGCTAGCGTAAGCCACTAATATTTTGGCCATTTTCTGCACTGCATAGACCTACTAAAAACCATGCCTCATAAAATGAGGATTTAAATCTTCCCAGAATAAATGCCTTTTATTTCTCACCCTGCCCCCTCCTTCCCCACCCAAGGTTTCTACAATAAATGGCTGGTAACAGCTCAATCGAGAGCATAAAAGCAATTGAATAAATAAAACTATGAAGTAAGTGTAAAATATTAGTGTCCAGACATGCAAGATGTATGCAGGTACTACGAAACTTCCACAGCTGTATGTGCCTGGAACTCATGTGGTGCCACAGGTTTAACAGGACCCGCTACCAATAAGAGTTTTATTTGCTTAATAAATTACATTCAAAAGCACAATAGTCCGGCCTCTTAGCTGTAAAATCGCCAAATATTGTCAGTGATTGCTCTCTGGTTATAAATAGTAAAATAATGTACAGCTCATTAGATTTTTGATTCCCTATGCAATTCTCTCTAACCATTACTCAGAAACATATAAAAAGCAACTCTACATGACATTTTATAGAGGTTATAAATTGCTATGAGGAGATGACATGGGATAAATCTGTAGGCAGGGTGAAAGGGACTCAGCCAAACCAAATGTGTAAATTAAGAGCTCGGGCAAAGTGTAGGACTACATGAAACAATACTGAAATCGTAAAGACAGACGGATAAGGATTAACTGCAGCAAAAAGAGGTTTGCACTGATGGAAAAAACACCAACAGACCTCTCTGCTGGTAAGAAGATAGGTAAGTTAGCTGTGCTTGGTAGTATACAAAAGTCTTAAAATCAAACCCACTTCAAGCAACTTCAATGTTCAAAGTAAGATTAATTAAACCTGGAGAAGCTTTGTGCAATGGCCATCTCACTTACTTGAGACAAAATTGCAGGATTCTCTATTTACTTTTCAAGATGGGTTTTGGCAGCTCTACAATAATTTTACTGGTCCATAGGGAAGATAGTTATTTCACTGGACAATGTTCCCAGAAAATTAAAGAAGTTTCTTGTTTCTTTTTAAATATAAGATCTATTTTTTTTTAAAGACACATATAACAATGATTTTATTATTATGCATTTACATACTTAGTCAACATATGAAGAAATACTTTGGAACTTCCCAACACAGGCTTAGAGGACCCATCACAGTATTTCCTTTTAGCATTTAGAAATCAGGCAGAGAAGCTTTTCTTCCAGTGCACATCTCAATCTCCCTGAGTGACAATAATATCCAGAGAATACTGCACAGCAATTCTTGCAATCTTGCAAAATTCTGGGTGCTTTTCAAAGACTAGAATTGCCTCAGCTCCCTGGATGAAATCCTGAGCCTGTGCTCATTTTCTCACACCTTAACAGAGGTCAAAGTCAGAAGGGGCATCCATAAGGGACATGTCCATAAGGTTCAACAGGAACAGGTCTCACCTTAACAGCGAGGCACTCATGCCAAGCCAAGTACTGAGGTTTGTGTATTTGGTTCTCACTGGATATTAAATTGAATTACTGAAATGCAAAACTTCCCAGAGTAGCAACTCTGTTGTATCCCATGCTTCTCAGAGAGACTTAAAAAAAAAAAAAAGGGGGGTTTCCTTCTCTACATGTAAAAAAAAAAGCATTAAAGCCCTCTTTGCTAGGGCTGAAGTTGGCATTTTCTGTTCAAATTGCTCCATGTCCTAAATGCTATGCAATAAACATGAACCCAAATATCTTGGTATATGTATTTCACTGCTTGGACAGTATCTAAGAAGCATCTCTTCACTATGAAATGTGGCAATTATTTTGGACAAAAACCATGGTTGAAAACTGGAAGATATTTTGACAATTTCATTCAAAATAAAAGACTTCACCAGCTTATATCATTACAGCTGTAGTGGAATGAGAACAAAGCAAGATATAGTTTTTAAGGAGAAGATACAGATTTTATGAAGCCAAATGATTCACTCTGAAAAAAAAGACAAATTAAGAAGGCCTGGGAAACACATTGCCAGTGCAGTTGCAGCAGCAGAGTAGTCCAGTGGCAGAACAACAGGCTGAATGTCAGGAGACTTTGTTCTGTGTGTAGCTCTGCCATGATTTGACCTTTGGTACCTCTCTAACCATTCTGTCTTTCATCCTTTATCTGGCCTGTCTATAACAGATTGACAGTCCTTTGGGGCAGAGTCTACTCTCTTCCTACATATTTGTGTAGTGCCTAACACAAAGGAATCCAAATCTGCTTTTAGCACTGTGCAAACACACAACTGAAAATGCAGCTTCTTCCTCTGGGACCTTGCAATCTCAGCCAAGGGACAACAGAGAGATACGTCAAACAGATGAAAGACACAAGTTAACTCAGTGCTGCAACTGGTCTGTCTGAAAAGGAGAAGCTGGTTTGCTTTGCAAAATATGGCTTTTGCCTGATTCTGAAGGCTGCCATTAAAACTCTCTGAACATTCCATCAGTGGCCATTTTTCTATGCTCTTTAAGTGAAAGTGAAAAAACCAACTTTATGGTAGAATAAATGGGAGTCTTTCTCAGAAGATTTTTATTACTTGTAAATTTGCATCATGGAACTTCAAACTGAAAATGAGAATTATTTGGTCTTTTTCTATTTGAGCAGCCTAGTTCCAGTCTTACATTATACTTTGTTGATGGTTGTCTTCATCTGCTGTCTCTTAGATCTAATCTGAGAAGAGACTATCCTGCTGTTGTACACATACTGTGCCCAGACACCCAAGATCCTGGACTGAGAGACAGGTCCCAAAGTACCACCTCGACATAAAAAAGAAAAGGCAACAGTTTATGAAAAAGCTCAGTGAAATACCAACCACCATTCTCGTTCATACACATGTGATAGGGAGCTAGATTTGTGTCATCTGAAAACAAACGAAGCATTTGAATTCCCTAAGAGCTACAGTGGTTATCTGTAGATGTCTAGAAAGTCCAAGATACCTGACAAAGGAAATCATGTGGAATGTATGATAGATTTATTCTAAGGAAGAAAACCCTAAAAAATATCTGGTGTGAGCTGTTACATTTCCTATGCTTGCACACATGCCATGAATCCCAGCTGAGTCAAGGGCAGCAGTAAGGGCATTTCTGAGGGAAGAATTTTGCAACCTCCTAGTCAGCTAATTTTCTTTTTTCCATGTTTGAAAGAATTGGGTCCTGTCACTCTAAGACCTCAAAAAATCAGGGCCTTGTAGAACTTGTTGACTGATGTCTTTCTCATTCATGAAAAGTGTAATCTGCTGGGCCAGTAAAGAGCTATAAATATAACTTTTACCCTGCTTCTTTTTCATATTCCTGGCTCCTGGCCACCTGGATTTGAATAAATCCATCACCGGAAGATTCCACATGTTTGCTGTTTGAGCAAACATCTGTTGGTTAAGCTGCTGCTCCCCTGGGAGTATGGCCTGGCTGTTCTACCACTCAGTTTGGTGGCTTGGTTTCCCTTGTATGCAAATGCATGCTGTTTTTATGAGCTCATTCCTTTTCTCTCCAGCTATGGCAGAAGCCACATCGTGCTCTGACGTAAGCCCAAATGCTTAGCTCAGTCCTATAACTCCTTTGGAGGACTGCTATCTTGTTGATGGCCCTGTTAAGGATTTCACTGACAATTATTTTTTCATCAAGTATTTTCTGAAGGATTTACTCTTTTTTAATGCCAGGGAATAATCTAGACCAGAAGACTTTCTGTCAACATGGTAATTTTAAAAAATATTGTTTTAATCAATTATATGTAACTGAGTACCACATGAAGTCTTCTTTCATGACTGCTCCTAAGGTCTTCATCCCCTCTTCTGTTACTCCACTTCTCCACTTTCCCTTATGATTCACTTGAGGCTTCTTGCCCTTTTTATCTTTCTGCTCCTTCCTTTACTTTCCTTGTAGCCTAGGCTCTCAATAACCATCTCCCAACATCTAAAATGATTGGTAATGAAGCAAGTAAGGGTTGATTACAAAATCAACTGTTGTACAAGAAATCTCAAATGAAACACACACATACATGTGTCTTTTTGAGCTATAGCTTCAGGCAGTTTGCAGACCCAAAAAGACAGGGTGGAATTGGTTATAGGCTGTGCATTCATGAGTCATATCAGTGGTCTAGACATCATTGCTTTAAAACTTTCCTCTGAGGATTCAGCTGTCTATGAATGAAGCTAGTCTCTGTGTACACAGCAACATCAGGCAGACATAGCACAAAGGCTTGTACTGGCTTTCTGGTAGAAAGGAGAGGATCCATTGAGAAGAAAATGTTAATTTTATTCTTCAAACTGATTCTGTCCTCTCTTTTATTGAATGATCTACATCTGCTGTCAACGTACAATTTCTTCTCCTATCCATTCTATCTTTTCCACATACGCCTGCCCATTTGAGAAAGTTCTTGTCCAGAGAATTATGACCAAGTTTCTAAGGATGAAATACCTACAGCATCCTATTTCAGATAATGGATCCTCCATCTCCCATTACCCAGCATGATTTTCAGGTTTAGAAACATGCTGGAATATTTGCTCATTACAGCTGGTTTGGAACTACTGCAAGTGTCTTAAGAGAAGTTTTTAAAAATGCATCTTTTTCTCTTAGTGTAGCAATGCTGGTTATTGTAATTTCAAGGCAAAAGATGATGAGTTCTTTGCAGAGCTGCTTCTGTTTTATTTTAAAAAGCAATGATGGTCCCCTTTTGAAGACATTTTGAAGGGAGGAGTCTTCACAATGGGAGTCCCCGAGGGTCCTCAGATCAACCTGCATTGGAGCAGTCACAAGATAAAGGCCAGAAGCACCGAATGCAGAATTCGTCCTGTCAGTCAGTTTATCTAAACAAACTCTTACTAGAGTTTGAGAAGGCCAAAGAGCAAGATTTTATCTCTGTGCAAGAACTACTTTTCTGTTTGTAAATTTTTTTGTAGCAGAGAAAAATCTGAAGGAAAGTAAAACACATAACTTCAGTTTCCCTTTTATTTTTTCATCTACTTTCAAAACTTTAGTTTCTGGGTTCTTCAGAAGAGAATAGAAAACAAAGCAAAAAATATTCTACCAACTATTGATTCACATTTCTTCTAGCTGTCAGAAGACATTTGCTATAGCCTGGAAAAGGAAGCTCGTGTATCTGTATGAACACTGAAGGAAAAATCACTGAGATATGTATCCCTTTGAGAAGGATGCTTCCCCACGTGTTCCTTTAGACTCATGGCCTAATTTGCTGTTCAGCAGGGAGGGACCTCCATCCAACTTCAGCTAATGTCTGCTTGTCACAGTTTTCGTACAAGGAGCCAAAAGCTTTGGCGCCCCACCATTCCTCTTTTTCATGTTAACTCACTTTTTGGCAAAGGGTCTTACAACTGAGCAGAAGACAGTACATTAACCAGACAATTAGCTGAATTCCAGAACTGACTGCGCAGGCAAAAATGAAAATTAGAAGTCCTCACCACCAGCAATGCGTTTTGTGGGCTGAGTTGTCCATTAAGCACTGTGGCCACCTGGGTTAAACTGCAATGAGTGCTTGCTGCCAGCTGGCCTTGTCATCACTTTCCCTCTGCGGAGCAAGCGCTGTGCAGCCGGAGGAACAGACAGATGATAAATTGCAGAAAGAATTAGAGGACCTGTTGTCCCAGCAATTGAATTTTTTCAGGCCAAATAAATGAACGTTTTTCTCTTTGAAGGGAGCAAGGCAGCACATCTGCTTCAATCTAAGAGCAAGAATAACTGGGAAAACCTCACACCCTCACCACACATACGTGGAAGGGAGGTGCATCTATCAATCAAACACAGCTGTCTGTGCTGAGGGTGGGAAGCTCCAATGGCTGACTCAAGGAGTCTTTTTCTAAATTTATACTAGGTCTTATACTATTTTAAATAAGATCACTGTGGCCTTGGGAGCTGAGCAGCTTTAAACCTATTTGGCAACATACTCCCCCTCCACCCATTTAGGGCCAGACCTAGCAAAGCATTTCTGCTTGCACTTCTCTTTAAAAGTCTAATATAGGTCCCTTGAACTCAGCAAACTGTTCTTGGACTTAAATGCTTTGCTGAATACCAGCTGGAACAGCATCAGCTCAGCATTGATATGGTCCTCCAAGGGCTGCGGGGGTGTAAGTATAGCTTGGCTGCTGGCATTGCATTATATGGACTCCTGGTCATCCCTACCAACATGAGAAGTCACCAGGGAGTCAGAAGATGAGCAGCTAATTTTAAGGGCTACAGTTATACATGGTTAATTGGTCACTACTCACACTACACCTTATACTGCTGTCAGAATGTTATTTTTTTGCCTGGACTTCTTTTTCCAAAAATGCTTTGGCAGAAAATCTCCCAGGTTGGAAAGAGACACAGAAGCAATGGAGCCAAACTCCTAGAATCCAAATTCCTAAAAGGTGTGTTATGGAATGAAATCTTAGAATAACAAATGAGTGTGGCTGCTTTGGAGATACTTCCCCACAGCTTGAAACGGGGATGTGGGAATGTCTTTGCTTGTACTCAAGCTGTTTGCATGTACATTTAGTAGAACTCTAATATTCATCACTCGACAGAAATTGGGCTGATATTAAAGCAAATATTAAAAGAGAAGATTTATGCCCAAAGCTGCTTCTACTTAAATTGTTTCTAAAATATGAGTTCATTCACCACGTGCCTAAAGCAAGGACCAAAATGAAACAGCTGGTGCAGGGGCCAGAGGAAAGAAGCACAGGCTCAATGAGCTGTCCTGCATCAGCACTCTTCTACATATGACTCTGCACTTCTGAGCCTTTTGCCAGAGATATGACACCAGTGGTGTAAATTCAGGCTGCTTCTGCTTGTCTGATTTCATCAGAATTTGAGATGGGAAGCCAGAGAGAGAAGGAGGAAGGTGCTACCATCAGCCCCTTCTGTCACTGCAGCATAGCAGAGAATTCAGACCAGAGAGATTCCCACATATTGCAAAATGACAGACTTCCTTAAGCTTACAGCTGAAACTGATGCGAATGATTTCATCTGCAACAAGCCTTGATCATTCAAAATGAGCAGAAATCCCCTCACAACTCCCTTGTGGTGGTGAGATTTACAAGAGAGACATTAAATGTGCATACAGTGCCAGGGTCTTACTCATTTACGCAGGACTTAAACCTGGCAAATGGTCCCGTTAAGTTGACAGGGCTGCTCACAGAGCAAAGCACACCATGGGACAAGGACCTTGCCTCACTTCTGGCATTAAATTATCTTGCCCTGTTTGATTATGCACAGCACCCCTCCCCATGCACACCACTGGTAAAACACTGGCTGATTCAGTAGATGGGCACACCTCTCTGCTATCTTTTATAATTATTCTCCTCATAACATCCACCAACAACAAAGTTTTTCCAGGTTACAAGTTAACCACCTGCTGAGTGACCAAAATGCTGGCCCAAAACTTCAAACAGATTCCATTACTTTCATATGTGAGTAATTTTATGCTCAGAAATAATGTCACATGAGTCATAATATCCTTTGAATTCACTGTCTGAAGGATCAGAGCCCAGAAGTATCCTTAAGTTCAACAGTTGCCATGTTTTGCTCCCAAAGAAAAAAACAAAAAGAGAAGAATGCTCTGCCTGTTTGCCTTTTTCAAGAGGTAAAATGGCCAGAAAGACTGGGATTTTTTTATACTTGACATGTAATAATAACTAGAAAAATTCATCTTGTACTTGGAAAGGTTTCCTCTTACTTATATGGATAAAAAGATAAAAAGAGCAAATTTGATTGCTTTTCTTTAGCACATAAAACTCAACTCAGTTTCACATATTAACACAGAAACAATTTTTCAAATTAATCCAGACAAGCATTCAACTTATAAAATATAAGTTACATTGGCATTCTAATGGGAAAACTTTTAATAAAACCATGATATTAAATACTGGAAAATCAGCACTATGCATGCTTGTAATGACCTTTATTCAATTGTTTTTTTTATTTCCTGTAACTTATTTGACAAGCTGGAGTAGATCTTCTTATCTGAACATAGAAATATAACTATTCAGTGCTATTTCCAGACCCTTAGTAATACAGCTTGTACTGTGAATTTCAGAGCAGTAGTAAGAAGCTGCAATTAATGGGGAAAAAAATAAATTAGTATAGTTCATGTGAGAAAACTGTTCCAGCATGACCTGCCCTGGCTCTGATTCAAGTAAGTCTTCAAACGTGCACTTAAGTGCAAGCACAGATGTTTTTGTAAATAGGAAAGGAGTAGGCTACCCCATGAGAAATGAGTAAACTGCATTGCCCAAAATTAGAAGCATTTTCCCTGATCCACACCACTGCAAATACAGAAGCTGGGTATCTGGACCTCTAATCCAGCCATGTCTTCAAAAACAGGAGACCAGGCTGACCATCATAAGAAAGTTTGAAGGTTTAGGGATGCAGCCACAAGGACAGTCTGTGCTACAGAAAGCACAGGCTATTTATAGACAAAACAGCTACAGCAGCTATTTCTTGCAAGAGTTACTCTGTTCCTAGGACAATCACGAGGTAGAAGTTTATTAGCCACACATTCTTTTTAATATCTTCCGGACAGGTAGAAATGGCGATATGGATAGTTATAATTGACTTAGTTACAGGATCCAAAGAAGTGCCTCAAATCAGTCATCTGGAATACACCTCACTGCTTAGTTCAGCTAGGTCTGGACTTCTTCAAATAGAGAAGATTTGGAAAAAATCTGCCTCTTTGCAATGTGTAATACCTTGAACAAAAATAGCTTTCCTCAAAGACTTATTTTCTTCTCTCTCACCACAAAATGCACAACACAGCTTGACCAAAGGAAAACTCTCCTGCCTAGGATGATGATTTGTTACTCAAATCTTTTGAGTAAAGCTGCAAGTGGGTCTTCCAGGGATAGAAAACAAATCACTGATTCTAATGCCTTTGAAACAACTATTTTTCTCATTTAATTTCAAGATTTAAATCAACAAAATATTTCAAGAAATATACCCTTTTAAGTTTCACACAAATTAAATGCAATGATGTTCTGTGCANGACCAAAGGAAAACTCTCCTGCCTAGGATCATGACTTGTTCCTCAAATCTTTTGAGTAAAGCTGCAAGTGGGTCTTCCAGGGATAGAAAACAAATCACTGATTCTAATGCCTTTGAAACAACTATTTTTCTCATTTAATTTCAAGATTTAAATCAACAAAATATTTCAAGAAATATACCCTTTTAACACAAATGCAATGATGTTC
This sequence comes from Promerops cafer, assembly GCA_013398275.1. Lineage (NCBI taxonomy): Eukaryota > Metazoa > Chordata > Aves > Passeriformes > Nectariniidae > Promerops > Promerops cafer. The sequence goes on along the minus strand of VZSE01008174.1, from coordinate 524,996 downwards.
TGTGCATATTGTCTGAAGACTTCAAGAGGCTTTGTGTTTCAGAGATAAGTTACAAGTTTCTCTAGCACTGGCAACTGAAGCAATACCTAAATAAAAAAAAATTATAATTACAAATGAAAATTTGTAACAGACATTTTATTTGTAGTATAACCGTGTGACTTCTTCTGCCCCACTATGAATAAAGGTTTTACAAGCCAAAATTCACCAGCAGCCTCAAAAAACCCTAATTCACCAACAGGCACACCTGAATGGCCCTAATACTCAGCTGTGCCATCATATTAGTGTCTGAAGAGGATGACCTTACCATCCAGTAGATGCTTCCAAAGTTTTACAGCATGTTTAAATCTAGAATGAGACAGCTGTGTGAGACAGACATGCTTGAAGTTGTTTAGAATGATGCTGACAAACCCTCGGCCAACACATACACCAGACTCTAGAGAAGGCACAACCAAGGAAGTTTAAAGTCATGTTTGTGGTAAAGCTGGAAGACAGAGTACCAAACACTTCTAACACATTTGTCTCCAAGGCAGAATTCACCTTCGTGTTAACCAGTGTACCCTTGAGAGTACAAATGTTGGTATCATGCATTCCAGATGTAAGACAAGACTAACATGCCAATTCTGTGATGCAAGCCTCACTGACCTTTCAAAAAATGCTGGGAGGACAGGGGGTAAGTAAACGACTAGCTAGCATTCTTTCCCTTAAAGCTAAAAAAAGACCTTCCAATAGAACCAAACTTCTGATCAAATTTAACAATCAGCTACAGTCACTCTTTACCTAAGAGAGAAACTAAGACATATTTGGAAATAACATAATTCATTTGTCAAGATGTAGCATTTTAATGTTGCCAGTTCCCATGGTTTTCCTAAATTAAATGACTGCTCTAAACAGCTTCTCTGAATGCGATATCCTCTGAAGTTTGTAAACATTTCTAGTTCTGAATCATAGCATTGCTGGATCAATTTTATGTTTAATAGTGATAATATTCAGTGCTACTTTTTTCCTGTGTTTTATGACAGACTAATTTCCAAACACAGAGAAGTACAACTTCACAGTGCCTAGCAGACAAAATTAACATATGAGAGTCAGCATCAGAACACACTATCAACTGATTATCAAATTAATTCAGGTTGTCTTGCTTTCCCCAAAATTCAGGCTTTGAAGGGCTTAGAATTAGTCCCAGTAAGTGTTCACATTGAAAAGTACATTTAAATGGCTATAGTACCCTGGTACCCCTCCAACAACTTCCAGTCCAGGTACTGTAACCTGTGCAGCTTTATTGGTCAGGAGCTGCACCATAAACACCCAACCTAGAGCTTTATCAGCTGCTTCTAGCAAATATCCCTTGCATAGCTCCTACGTGAAGTTTTAAGTCCTCAAAAACTATTTGCAAACCATATTGAATGAATAGCGAAACTTGAAACTAATTTTCTGCTATTGTGTTGATATTAACAAAACTTAAAGTGGAATTAAGAGCCTCCCTTTATGACCCAGAGACCAGGCGTAGTGCTATCATACAGTCCTACAGGTCATTAACAACTGTAATAGATAACAGTGGCTTTGAAAAACAATACTTCATGCACATATGCTAGCATGTAACTGTTCTACACAAAATGCAACTGTGCCAGAAAGAAAAAGTACCTGTGACTTAAAAATTTAAATTATATGCTTGAGCACAGACAGAGACATGAACCAGCTTAGCACAAATAAAAATGCAAGACTCTTGGTTTCCATTTTACCAACAAAAAATGGAAAAAGAAAGTGTGTTCAGGTCAAACTGTACAAGAACTTTTTTTTTCCCCCACTTTGATCACAGTGAATGAAGAGAGCATTTTGTGACCATTTAAGAAATTCCCTTCTTTGCAGACACGTTCAAATACTTTTGATGATTGTCCTGAAGCTGCAACTCTGTTCTTGTCTCCTTCATTTATTATTCATCTGCATCTACTTGTATATTCTGTGCTTGAAAACTCTGAGTGTTTTGTCCTTTTGTACTTAGTTTAACAGTGCAAGTAATGGAATTCTGTTCCAGGAATGGGTTCCAAATACTACTATGAAACAAATAATAAATAAGGCTGACTGACTAGAATAGTGATCTGAACGAAGTTATCTGCATGTTCAGGATGTGGCCCATCAGATATAATGCAAAATGAGATAGCATGTGTTATCATTCTTCAAAGTAATTTATTCCCCTACCCGCTGAAGAAAAAAAAATAAAACTCTTAGCTTTTTGTCTCTGAAATTTGCGAGATTATGCAGTTTATGCAGGGAAAATCCAGATTGAATACTTTGAAAATAAAAGATTCTGCAATTTATAGAAAAATAAAAAATCTGAATGAGAAGGACCTTTCAAAGTACAGTGCTATTTTTCAATGGGGGATCACTAACATTACTTTGTCCCTGCTAGAGCCAAACTTTACAAGTAGTCATAATGCAGTGGACCAGGGATGATGGTGATGACCTTAGTAACAGCCACAGTTGTAGGGAAAACTTGATGATCAAACCAGGAAAATGGATGGCGCAGCAGGCAGGAGAGAAGGGTGAATATGGAACAGATGTAGCAGGAAAAGATCGACATATTTTTGAAAAAAAAAAACCAACCCAAAAATCAGACTTTATAGACTCTAAGAGACTTTGTGAGGAACTAAAAGAGGTAATTGTTCACATTCCAAACATTTCAATATACAAACTGCACAACCATTGCCCATGAATAGCTCAGCTGTTAACAATTTTTTCCCCCCAAGAAAATAATCAGGCTTCATGCCAAGCAACTTTTCTCAAGGTGAATAATATTTTGAAAGCCTGTTCAAAACATAGCTGTGACATAATAAGATTTTAAAGAGTGCAAGTGACTCTAAAGAGATCCCAGTCTGAGTCTGAAAGAAGACCCAGTTTATAACCCAGTTAGGAAGAAAGCACTTTCAGACTTTTGCTCTAGTGGAATTCTCAGAGAGTCTCCCTGCAAAAGCCAGTCCTGCACGCACATCTGTTTCCAGTGTGATGCTGGTATGCAAACTATTGTCTATTGGAAGCGTGTTGTGGTAACGTTTGCCAGGGTTAAAGACTGGGTCAATTTGATCAAGAAGCTAAAATTAGCTTCTGTGTGTTTTCCTGAAAAGAAAAAAAAATACTGTAAAGCTCTTTGTTTTCCTTCAGGTCTTGTTCTCAGATTTCTTTTCGGCTGTGTGAACCACCATAAAGCAGACGGTTCCAAAACCTACTTCTTTCTTACTTGTTCTTTTTAATTGATGCAATAACAGCAGCAGCCATTAGCTTCTACAGAACTGAACAGTCTGATTCTGTATTTCATTCATCACAACAGTTTAAAATTCAATAAGGCAGTCAAAATCCCTACAGTAGTAAGACAGATGCAAGGGAAAAGTTTTGGCTAGTGAAACTAAAACAAACAGAATAATTTTAGCTACTAACAGAAGTGAGAAAAAAAACTTTTACATTTCTGACAATGATAAAATTGCTCATGTTCCTGGAGATGTTTTAGTGCTTTGTCTTTTAGTTACATGCACTTTGAACTACACATCACTTGCATCTGCTGTACTACAGTCATATATATACAGGAACATTTTTATGTCACAGAATCACAGAATTGTTAGGGTTCAAAGGAACCTCTGGAGATCATCCAGTTCAGCCCCCCTGCCAAGGCAGGGTCACCTTGAGCAGGTGACACAGGAACACATCCAGGGAGGTTTTGAGTGTCTCCAGAGAGGGAGACTCCACAACCTCCCTGGGCAGCCTGTTCCAGTGCTCTGCCACCCTCAACATAAGGAAATTCTTCCCCATGTTGAGGTGGAATTTCTTGTGGTTTAGTTTATGGCCATTGCTCCTCATCCTGTTGCTGGACACCATGAGTTTTGTACCATCCTCTTGGCACCTGCTGTTGAGATATTTATATGTATTGATGAGATTCCCTCCCAGTCTTTCCTTCTCCAGACTAAACAGGCTCAGCTCCCTGAGTCTCTCCTCATGGAAGAGATGCTCCAGGCCCCTCATCTCTGCTGGACCCTCTCCAGGAGTTCCTCGTCTCTCTTGTGCTGAGGAGCCCACAACTGGACACAGTAGTCTATTTTCATATGAAACACATCAATTAATTTATACTTAGAGAACTCAATTAAAGGAAACTTTTTAATATGGAAATACTTCCTATATTAAACACTGGTAACACTGTACCTGTTTATGAAGGCCTTTAATTAAAAATATTTAAATTACTTAAAGGTAGAAAAATATTTTAAAAACCGCACCAAAACTGTACTTTTCATAGATCATTTGGTTCAATTTTCACTGGCTTCAGAATAGCACATTGAGTTTGTGAAAAGGATCCCCCTTCTCCAGAAAGTTAAAAAAAATTAAGGCAAAATAATATGCACAATTTTTTCTTACACACACAAAGTGAGGTTCCTAAAATGCAGACAATAGAAATGTTCATTTTAGAGCATCATAAAGACAAGGATGAAAGAATGAGAACACACAATAGAATAAAAAGAGCCTGAGGTTAAAAAAACTCACCAAAGGTCTTGATCTTCTAAGTAATGTCACCTGAATAGTTTGATAAGAATGAATAACCCCAAGAACTCGAGAGGGAACTACTTTATATGTGTAAATATTTCTAAGTTTAATGCATCAATGCACATAGTGTAACAGTAAATAATTACTGTAAATACTTATTTATTGGTTGGAATTTTTGTGATTTACAAGACAAATTTTATTCTCTAGAATATGCCCTATTAAAGCAACTGCTCTTTAAACTGGCTTGAAATATGTCAGTATTAATGGCCACAGTTTTTTACTAAAGACTAACTAATCTTTTAGCACTTAAAAATTGGTCGGTTCTCATAAGGCAATGTGCCCAATATTCAGAAATATGTCTATTTCTGAAGAAGCAGTAATTTAAGAACTCATTTGCTAACTTAGCACTTACATGGCAGAACAAAGAAAATGCTAGTCTAATATTGTCACTAATATTGTCAGTGTTCAACAGGCTACCTTGAATTTAGTGAAGATATTTTTATTTAAACAGCTCTAGAAGCAGGACCAAACTGAAGTCACATGAGGAAAAGAGAGGTCTTTTTAAATACTGTATGCTCATTAACAAGTCATTGTGTTTGTTTTTGCATTAGCTGCACACATTGGCATACCTCAGTTGTTCCAAGTACAGACTTGTCCTCACACACTCACAAAAATGTATATAAACTTTCCTAGTTTCCTTTATAGACCTTCAAAATTTGCAGCCAGTCTGTCTTTTAAAGATAGAGAATGGGTAAGAAGTTAACATCTGTTTTTTCTGGCTTTTCCTACTGTATATGCTCTGTTTCCCTAATATTTTAATTTTTACTCTAATTTATGGATATCCAAGTCTAGTGCATGGATGTGATATACTATCTATCTTACCTTCACTATCCTTGAAAAGAGAACTTTAAAAACCCCAAAACATATACTGTGTTCTGTTTTGTAGTTTCAAATTTACTCCAATGAACTGGACACAGAAAAGTTTACTCATCAGAGATAAGGATTCTACATCTGATATTGCAATTCTGCCAGATCTGTGTAAGTCCTTTTGTGGTGAGCATTTTATGGTGTACCTCCTCCTATTTCTTAGATACAAGTTATGCTCTCCAGAGCTGATTGTGTAAAATCACAACACCCCTAGTGAAATCAAAGGCCACTTGCTTAAGGGCTTGAAGCATCTGGCTCTACATGACACATCTTCCTGCAGAGTTTTCCATGGGCTCTCTGGGCCACAAATTGTAGCTGTGGGGTGCTTTTCCTTGGGGAACAGAAATGCAGGCAGCTTTTTGCTTTCCTGGGAACGTTCACCATGTCCCTGGTTTTGCTGAAAGTAAGCCTATGAAAGTTAAGAGAGCCTGAGGAATTCTGTGCTACAAAGAGCTCAGCTACATGCAAATGTCTACCCAGAAACAGAGCAACATCTTCCAATTTCCCCTTTCAAGATACATTTCAAGCAAGAGATTAACTGTCATTTCTATGCCTGGGCATGGTGTAGAAAAAAAATCTAAAAAATATATTATGCATAACATCAGTGATCTTTAAAGCTGCTTTTAAGAAGAGCTTATCTTTATCGAAATTAAAACAGGGTATAGCACTGATGGAAAATGGGAAACCAAATGCACTCTTTCATATTTGGGAATGAGTTTGGGTACATAAATGATGTACATCCCATTTTCCAACACAGTCTCAGTTCATCTATCTACCTGTAAATGGGGTAAGGAAATCAAGGGATTCACCTTTTTCTTCCACTGGTCTCATCACTTCAGGTAATCTCAAGACCTCTACCGGTTTCTTTCAGGGACTAAAATCACACACTGGCATAGGTACCAGGGACAGCTGTGAGCACTCAAAATGCTCCCTGGTTGCTTGGAGGGGGCATCACATCCCTCAGCACAGCCCAGGTGCTCTATGGTTCATCTGCCTGGAGAAGTATGCTATACCAATGAATTTCCAAGACCATGAATTTTATGGAGATTTTCAGGACCAGATTTTCTTCTAGACCCCACAAACAGCGTACTTGGAGTTTCAAGGCTCAGCTGAACTATTTGCAACCACCTTTTTTGTGCCTGCAGAGCAGGGAAGTAAGAAGAAACCTTGAAACTAGAGTAAAGCCTTTGCTACTGCCTCCAACTATACTAGCTTGCCTCAGAAAAGCTTATCTATACATGCAGACCTAGTCTAAGCTTCAGTTAGTATTTTAGGTAACAAGACATTCCCTCACGCTTTCTCCTGCATGTCATTATACATTTGCCTCTTTTTCAGCTACTGAGGAATATGCAGCCATTATATGCTTTGGATAAGATACCTTCTCATTGTGCATTTCTCTCTGTGTGCATTGCCCTGTTATTAAGGTAATTTGAAACAGCCACGTGCAAAGTAACAAGGGAAATCTCTCTCAGTCATGTCCTCATCCTATGGGCACAATTGCGTTCACATTATTCAGGCTGACTATTATGTAATTACAGAAATGTTCTTGTTCAAATGAAATTCAGTGCTTTTTCTTAAAACAGACAGGTTATTAAAAAAAAAACTTTTTAACTACAGTATTGGCCGTCACATATAAATACTAAAAGGAAGGAGAGGGAAAAAAAAAGATTTCTAAATTAGATTTTTTCTATTTAGCCAAAGTAAAACACAGTGGAGCATCAAAGGGAAAGCTAATGTAAAACCTGCTGAACAACTCCTGTAATAGCATCATTTGATGAGCTTTTTGTGAAAAAAACATTCTGCAAAAATATTATGTGCCCCCCACCAAAAAAAAAACCCCCCCAAAGCCCCCCCCCCCCCCAGAAAAAACCACCAGAAGAGGAGAGAGGCTATTATTTTCTAAGGAAGAAGAGGTAACATTTTCTGTCTCCACAGCCACAATTACAGATTACCTATTTACACAGTAAGGTGTGAGGGCCACACAAGGAAGGAAGTCTTCAGCTACTGAAGATCATTAGCAGCAGCCAGGGAGGCCACTGTCAGTCGCTTTGGACCAGTTTCTCTGGATACTCATACAAAGCATGGAAAATTATCGGCACCACTGGGCCTCTGCCCAGGTCATCCTACAGCTGAACACATGAAACGTTATGCCCTGAGAATGAATGCCCTGGAAGAAGCCCAGGGGTGATTTGAGCCCCTGCACGCATTAATCACCCTGAATGTGGTCTCATGCTGGGATTCACAGCCAAGGCAGCCAGCAAGGTTGACTCCTCTGAGAAGGGGAGGCGTCAGAATAATATTAGAAGCATCAAATGTCCTCCCTTTCCCTGGTATGGAAAGCTCATCTAGGAGGTGTAAGGATAAAACATGAGAGCTGCAGTTGTTCTTAGAGACATGAAGGAGTGATTCACTGTTTCATGGCACAAGTGGAGGAGGAGGCTGCAATAAAAACTTTTACAAGGTGAGATCTAAATCCTGAACGCAGCAGCACAAGATTACAAAGCCTTTTTGTCTTTTCTCAGGAAAAAAATACCAACCAACAACTGAGAGCGCTGAGTGTGTTGTAATTAAACTGTAAATTTCTTGAAATGAAAGCTCAAACTGTGCTCCTGACACACCTGCTTTATGAAAGTTACTCACATGCATTTTTGTAGATCTGTACTCTCTAAGAAGGAATCCAAAAGACATCAACAGGAAAAGTATGCTGCAAACTGCTACCCATGAATAACCACCTTTTAATTATTAAGGAAGTTAACAAACAAGATGGAATAAAGCAAACATAGTAGCATTTCCTTTGCGTCTCCTGGAAGAAAAAAAAGCCAATAACTAAACCCTTGGTAAATATAAAGTTCTGAGAAAGAAAAATTATTTAGATTTTACAAATAATAAAGTATAACTGTGGTAGTATACTCTTTACAAATATATGGTAATTAGCCTTTTTTTTTTTTTTAAGGTTCTAATAATGGTAAGACTTCCAATAGGATTACTCAAAATGTAATGGGTAAAGGCAGAAATACATCTGCCTGACAAGACCTGATGAGCCAATAATAACATTAATATTTCACATAAACATTCTATTCATTCAGCATTTCAGTCATTTAATGACAGCTAAAAATCATAGGAAATCATCGCAAAATGACAAATTACACAATTAGAGCACTAAATTTTCCCAGGAAAACAGAACCAGAGAAGGAAAAAAGCTTTTTTTGTGACCTGAACATGTTCCCTTTTCCAGCAACAAATTCAGGAGTATTTCTTACTTCTGCTGTCCAAGCAATTCCAATGTCAAACAATTCTGTCTTGTCCAAATCTAACAAAAATTTAGCATGAAGCCAGACCTAACTCCCACTTAAAACCCCAAAGCTGAAATGTGCTGAGACACCACTTTGACTTGAGTATAAGCAGGAATGTTTCATTGATGAGAGAATAGTGCTTTTTGAATTAGTGAGGGGTAGAACTGAATCATATCATTCTGTGCTTCATCGAGCTGCAGAATAACTTAGGATGCTCTACAGTGTTCATACAGTTAAAACAACAACAACAAAACCAACAAAAACTCAAAAACAACCCCTCCCCCACAAAAGAAAAAAGAAGAAAAAATGCAGCAGCTCATATTCAACATTTGTTGCATGTGTGCAGTGTTCTTCAAGATATGTATATTATTTAGTTATATATTAGCTTTAATGACATCTCACTCAGACAAAAAGTGTTTTACATGAGATGCTCCTACATCTGTTTTCCCTGCTCAAATAGTCTTCCAAGATCTTGGGTACAAACAATTATGTCAATTTTTTCCAGTAATCTCACAGAGATTTAGAAATATAATTCCATATGTAAGTGCTGAAACAACGTCTCTGAAAAATTCACAGACACTGCACACCTTCCTCATTGTGGACATTGGGAAGGATCATTTCTAGGCTTCTCTTGTTCCTATGCTCTTTTCCCAAGCTTTCATTATTTGCCTCTGACAGTGACAGGGTATGCTTAGCAAGATGAAATTCTGGTTTGAGCCAGCATGGCAGTTCCTATTAATAGTTAATACACTGTTGAAAGTTCAGTATTTTCATACTAGCTACTCTCAAGATTTTCTTGCAATCCTCTGTGATGGGACATTTCTCTAATCCTTCTCACTCCATCTGTAGACCAGCTGGAGTCTTAACCTGATACATCCCTGGTCTGATGTTGCTTTAGCATATATATAAACTGACTTGCACACAAAGCTTTTGCTGACTGTTTTAGTTCATCTCGCTGTATTTTCCCTCTGGGTAGGAAAGCACTGTCACTTATATCTGTCATTCTGCTGTCTTCGTTCAAGCAGGTTTCCAGAAGAATGTTCTGGAAGCCAAATGACTGACTTTGACTGCAGTGAGTCTTGCTCCTACCTCCCAGCAGAAAACAAACTCTCTCTTGGCTCTTTCTGTTTCCTTCCTGTTTCCACTTAGCTTTTTTTAACATTCCAAACTTTTCAAGCTGTCACTTGCTGTGTTGCCAGGACCAAGAAGAGATGGCAGGACAAACAAAAGAAACCTGGCTGATGAGTAAATATTTATGGGTCCCAGCTAAACTCTCACAGAAAGAAAAGGCTGCTTTGGGTGATTTAGGACTGTCTTAAAGTCCAAAACCTGTTCCCAGCAACTGACATAGCTGACAGAGTTTTCATCCCACTTCTAAACAGGAATTAAGCACCTTTGAACAGCAACAAGGAATGGAGCACAAGGAAAGACTGAGACAGGAATTTTAACAAAACAGAGAAAATTCAAACAGAGTCAGAAGTGGTATGGATCACAGGATTGACATCCTGACAGAAGGGAACAAGCAATTCTAAAATGACTTAATTATTTTTAAAATAGGACCAGGACAGAATTGCACTGAAACATTTTCAGACTTCAAAGTCTCTCTTTGGGTGTGATTACCCTTTACTAACTTTATGGATTTTGTCCCTGAAGACCTCTAAAGGCCGGAGAACTGTCCTCAAATATACATCTGAACTGAAAATGACAAAGAGTTTCAAAAGAGGTTCTTGGCCTCAAGAAGTCTGCAGCTGGAGTTTGGCAGCCATCAGCCCATAACAAATGCTACATCTGTTGAAGAAAGTTTTCAAATGAATAATGTAAAAATGGTAGTGTGCAAAAAAAGGCAAAGCTAACACAATACTGATCATTTGACCCCTACACGATGACAGTATTATGTACTTTAATTTTATGAGCCATACAAATACTATTACATATTTTAAAACATGCTAAAAAATAAAATTACACTGTGATGGTGACAGTTTATTGTTTGCAGGTGCAGAGTGCTGGAGGGCCTGGCTCTCTGAATTAACAAGTGCCAGCACAGGCAGATACAGACAGCTGTCAGTCATTTTGCCTAAACTAGGTAAGTACCCCTGAGATGATGCAACTAATATGACACAACAGCCAGAACTGAAAAGCACAGGTGTACTCTAGAAAGTAGATGCACAGAAATATAAAGCTCTAGGAAAAGTCTTTTTTTTTTTAAATTTTGGCTACCCTTGAGAGAATGTAGCCACAGGAAATGTTAACTGCTCAGCCTGGTATTATCCATATTCCTATGTAAGGTTACAGTCAGAAATCACTAGGCAAGTGGCAGGTATGGTCTAGGTTGTCACAGCCTTGAAAGGTGTGATAGTCTCACAGCTGACAGGAGCATTTCCATGAAGCATGAAGAAGACATGCTGGTCTCCACGATTCACTAATGTGAAGTCTACCCTTGCAACAATATTTCCTGTGAGTGACAGAATTAATGATGCCTGTCTCACAGATTTATAATTTTTAATGTCCTTCACCATCTCAGCTGTTTGATTCCTCCCTCCTCCAAAAGGTCCTGTTCTTCTCACTTTCACTATAGTGGCTGTCCAGGCAAGGACAGTCTCTGCTAGAGACAGGGGAGAGCAAAGGCGTGTGCCATCTGACTGGGCAACTCCTGTTAAACAGAAGGGACAACAGCTAACTTGTACTTACCATTCCCTCAGTGGGGGCAATAATTTCAGTTCCTCTTCCTTCCCTGGCCACTGATTTTCAGACCTGAAGAAAATTACCTGTCTATGAGACTCTCATTTGAAATTGTCTAGCAAGTTCTAAAGCCCCCAGGGAGAAGGAAGGCACAGAAAAAGTGTGATTGCCTAAGCCATGTTTCCTTAGGAAACCTGCCTAAATGCACATTCAAACGAGAAACACCAACTACAGTGGTTGAGAGAAGCCTACAGGCTTCTTCTGGTCTGGTCTCTTAATCAGCAAACATGAATACTTACATGGAAACAGAGGAGAGTGTAAAGTTAATTTCCAGGGAAGGTTATCTCCTTAAGACGCCACTACTGTTCTTGGCCTCTTTGACTAACAGCAGCATCAATACATGCTTCAAACAGGTCTTGCTTAGAGCATATTTAAAATTAGACAACTCTAAACACACTCAAAAGAGCTGGAAGGCTAACTGGCAGATCTGGGTGAGAAATCACTGTCTTGTTACTAACAACCTTTCTGCAATGCTAAAACGTTTCCACCTTACACCTGTATGAACACAAGCCTTTTGAAGCTGACAGAGGGAAGGCAAACCAAAACAGCATCCCCTGGACACATCTATCCCAGAACCACCTGGTGCTCAACACGTAGAGAGTCTGCACCCATCTCTTAAATCCCTAGTTCACTGGAAACACATCAGGGATTTGAACCCTCCTAGTCCTTCAGATGTGTTGTTTAAACACCTTAGGGATTATTCTCAGGTTGTACCCGTGCACCTTTTTTGTTGGAGTTATGACACCTTTGTATACATATTTTCCAATTTTTGGACCAAAGAGCATGCAGCTCTACAGCCCACAGACCAGACTTTTCAGGTGACATGTGGGAGGCCAGGCTCAAGTACTTGCCTGCAAAATCATTCCTATAGAATAAATCTGTGACTAGACCTGTAAATACCCATTTTAGAATGTTCAGTAATATGGTAAAATGTACTGTTGTAATGTGAGATTGAATATGTGGATCATTGGTCTATAAAAACCAGTGCTGGTAGAGGTAATGAAGACTTGAACCTCTTTTGTTGATTGCCACCAGAATTTGCATGTTCCTGCAAACATTTGATTGAACAAACCAATGTTTTTTTCTGTGATAACATATTTTATCAGAAAAATCCTGAACTCATCTAGTAATTTGAAACTGCAATAAAAACCAATGCCTTCTCACCCCAGGGAATGAGGGTAACACTTCTCCAGCATTCCCATGCTCCTTATGGCACTGTTAGAGGAAAAGTCCAAGATGTAATTTGATTCCTCCAGGCCTGAATGCTGTTCTAGTAGCAGATCACTCTGCTGGCTTCAAATTTAAATTACTATTTAAATAAATTAGAGACATTTTAAATAAACATTTAGAAGTTAAAGATTAATCACATCAGTTTATCAGGTAATGAACGAGACCATGTGCAATTTTTACTCTAACAGGAATGCACCCAACAGATTATTTAACTTTAATACACACAGAAACCAGAAACAGATTTGCCATCAGACACCCTCCCTGAACCGACCAAAGTAATGATCTTCTTTCACTGACATGAAATGAAGGGAGAAGGGATGATTCAAGGTGGGGCCAGGGAAAGGGGAATTATTAAAGTCCTTGTATAAATGCATGTTTTTTTGCACTGAACATTTTTTAAATTTCATTGTTTTTCCTACCATAAATTTCTAATGACTCTACCTGTAACACCACCCCCCCCCCCCCCCCCCCCCCCCCCCCCCATTTCCACCACAGTCATGCTTTATTTCAGAATGGAAGACACCAAATTTACATAAATCTCCAATACAAAGAAATATTTTGTGTGCAAAGTAAGAGCTGTCATGAAAAAGGTAATGAAGAAGAATAGCTCATACAGAGGGCTCTAATGCTATCCAGCTGCTGCTATATGGCACTCACTGATAAGACTTTGTTTTAACTTTACAATAGAGAAAGTTTGGGAAAGGTTAAAAATCAAAATACAGGAAGTAAAACTCTTTATACTTCATCTGTTACATTTCCTCTTAAGTAGCAGTTATTTTCTTACATAATTTAGCTTTCCACAAAGAACATGTATTTGTGCCTTTTGTTGTTTTTTGGTTTTGGTTTTGGTGGATTTTTTTTTTTTTAATAAAAAAAGAAGAAGCATTTCAAGTGGTGCATTTTAGGTACATGCTTTTTGGCAGCAACCCTATTTTTCTTGGGAGCTCTAAAGGAGAGGATTGTGGAAGAATGGAGTAACAAAAACTCCATGACAGCTATGCTTTTGGGATATTCTCATCATGACAGCACTGTGGCACTGCTACCATCCTGTATCTTCCATTATAATTTATAAAATTAATTCTAAATTTAAAAATGCCAGGAATGTGTAAACTGCTATTATTATGCTTCTTTGTTTTTGCTGTTTAGGCAACAACCACTGGGAACATCTTGCTGGCAGACATTTTACCAATAACTGTGTTGATGACTACATTCATAAACCAAATTTTTCCAAAGAACCATAGAAGTAATTTTTAAAACTATGTATGACAAATAAGCACAGATGTTAAAAGCAGATAAGAAGGATAAACCTGGCTTTTCAGTTTTACAGAGGAAATACTTTCATGTTAAAGTGAAAATGCAGTAATGTGCTGCCTGGCCATAAAAAGCTAGGATGACCTTGATTAGAATCAGTCTAGAAACAAAAGTGAAACTGAGTAAATTATTTTTGTTTCCTAGAGGGGAAAACCCTAAAAAACTGCAAAAAAATGCCCCTAGAGAGAACTTGCAGTGTTAGTATTTCAGTGGCTATATCATGAATACTTAGCACTTTTAAATATGTCTAAAATTAATCATCTCTGCAAACTGCCTACCCTATGCAGCAATGATAAATCCCTTCCCCCTATTTTTTTTATAACTGATGCTTCTATTAGAGAGGCCAGAAGAGGCAGATACCTATCCTATGTCAAAAATGACACAAGCTGACAGCAATTGCCAGGGAGCAATGAGAAGCTCGATTCTTCCCTTGCAGTGCATATGCAGTATGCCATTAATGTTAAATATGTCGGCTGAAGGAGAGCAAAGCCTCAAGGAGGAGAGCAAAGTACACTCCAAGAAGGATAGCATGCAAACCCCTTCACACAGCACAACCATTAACTGGTAAGCCAAGCTAATCTGCTGATACCATCCTTTAAAACACTTTTATTAACCATGGTGACACTAAAGACGTATTTCCAAATACTCAAGCCGACATCAATAATCTCTGAATCAAGCTCTACTAGCATCACCCTGGGGAGGAGTGGGAAAAATGCTGTTGTAAGGACTCTCAGTGGCAAACCTCTGCTAGCAATTACATCAAGATACAATGAGCATTTGGCAAAAAAAACAAGGCAGCTTTGCTGGGTCAGCTTAATGATGTAGCAGTCAAAGAGTTAAAGTGAAGCTGCAAAGTCGTGCAGAGCACTGAAACCTTCCTGTTGGGAGTTCCTTTCAGAAGGACTGGGAAAGGAACAGTATTAATAGCTATCACTGGGCTGCACTTTCCCACAGGTCTGGACAGGATCTCCACAGCAGCTTTTGCCTTTCTGAAAGGAAGACCTGAAACGACTGCAGACATTGGAAACCTGTGGGCCTCACAAGGAGGAAACAGGAGGACCTGAAAGACAAACCAAGGGCTGCACCAGGCATTATGACTGCCCACAGCTGAATGGCCACAGAGGAGAAAAAGGCAAGGGGGAGGGGGTGAGCAGAGAGAGAAACAGTGAGGAAGAGGAAGAGAAGAAGGCAGCAAGTGAGCAACAGCCGTGCTGATGTCAACGCCAGGTAGCTGTCACTAGGAGACCACTCAAACAAACCCACTTGTCCCTGAGGAACCTGCAGAAATGTTCTGTCTCAGCAGGAAGCTTGCTGGTACAGGAAAGTATTAAAAAATCCAAGAACCCTCAAACCAAACAACATTGCCCTAAACAAATAAATAAAATTGCTCAAGTTTGTTACACATCACCTCATTTTGCACAGCTGAGTCAAGGCTGTTCTCAAAGTTTTAGCTCTGTGAGGCAAGCAAATGCGAACTGTGTCCTTTTTATTACCGCAAGTAGGAGGATTCTGACAAAAACTATAGAGACCTGCGAGCACACAGAGATTTACTTAAATTTCTTCATGGTGACAGTAAGTTTCTTTGTCTTCGCTGTCACTTACATGATTACCACTCCAGGTAATTTAATCCAAGTTGGAGCTGCAGACCTGCAAAGCTGCACAAGTTGCCAGGAGGAACTGCAGTGTCAAACACCAACACGTCCTACTCAGTTACAAGCAGCAGTCAAGCTTTCAAGTCACACCCCTGTCTCTGCCATTGCTGGTCGCCTTGGGTATGAAGAACTATACTTAATAGTGTTGAAAAGAGTCTGGAACTTTTTCAACACTAGACACAGATACCTTTGGTTAGCTTTTTATTCATGAAAATTACTTACGATTACACGAATTTGGCCTAGTTTGCATTCTTCCTCTCAGACCTGAATATTATTAAGTTCTATTTGTCATACTTGTGAAAAATTATGTTTCTTGTACCCAAATATACAATTCTGTGTATGATTACATGATTACAAGAAACCCTTGGTGATGCAAAATTCCAAATGAACTGGAGTCAAAGAGAGAGGAGGCAGAACAGAGAATTTTCTCTTATGAGTTTCTCAAAATAGTGAGACCACTTGATTAAAAATTTTTAAAGCTCTGTGCTCTGTTCCAGTATTAAATAATATCCCCACATCTGCTGTCAAATCTTGCAAATTAATCTTTTCTCTGGCCAGATCTTGCGCTAAGCACCTCCTTCTGCACCTCCTTCTGCTGAGAAACATAAAAACTATTGAGTCCAGATAAGAAGAAATTGGTGTCTAGGTTAGGAGAACACCTGAAGCACAACATAGGAGATTTTGCAATTAATAAATGATGCACCAGATCTCTACATCCTTTTCCAGTATGCAAAACCATGTTAGTTATCAACCACAGTTTTAAGTGTATCATCTTAAAAAATTTGGCTAAAATGTTCCATAAAAGCAAGACCTTAGCAGACCACCAAAGAGAGCTTAATCAAGACAGGATTATTCAGTGGTAAAAACCATCTTGAGAGGGGGAGCAGGGAAAGAAAAGAGTTTGTCACAATTATTAAATTCAGACATATTTGTCCCTGTTGATTTCTAAATGTAAAATAACTCAGAAAAATACAAAGCCATTTTTCTATTACAACTTTAAATATTTCTTACATTTAACTTCAGGGAAGAGTTGAGGACATTGTACCACGATTACCTTCACTTTTGAGATTTGAACGGGAATAGCCTAAGGATGTTTATTTCAACAGCAAAATGATGAGTGAAATGAAATGAAGTCACTGTAACGATTGGGGGGACTTCTTTTTCTCTTTAACATACAGAAGATACAGTCTTGCTTGGTATTGTGATGTCTATGAGTAAGCAATCATTCTACCCATTACTATTATGTTAACAACTGTAAACCACCTACAATTACTAGCATGATCCCTAACCTCTGAGAGGTGGTAATCCAGTATTGGTTGTTAGCTGTCAAATTTATTTCCCTTTGGTGAAATATACCCTGGATTTAATTACCAGTCATTCTTGATACTTTATGGAGTTGAGCTCAAGTACTGTGGCTCTGACATTTAACCCATGACCCTTAAATATTTACCAGCTTTACTGGTTGTGTACAATTATCCCTTCAAGTATATCTCAGATCCATCATTCTGCCCTTGACTTACTACTCCAGTCACTCTAAATCAGATACACCTTCTTCCTTCCAATGAAAGAGGAATGCTTAGTTTCCACTCTAAAACATGAAAAAATTAAAAGATACATTTGTAAGGACCTGTGTGGTGTGGCCAGCATCTGCTAACTGCACTTTTACTATGTTGGAGGATGCCTTGCATCAGAGGGACAATAAACTTCACTCAGTGCAATGTTTATTAACAGAAGCATCAAACAAGATTTCTGTTACTGATTATGAGCTCAGTGTTCCTCTCCGGTAACAGGAGTGGAGTGCAGGGTGAAAAACAACAATTCTCTGACATGCTTAAATGATGACACTGAGCCCACACACGCTTTTCCATGAGGTCATGTTCCCATGGGTGAGACGATGACAGTACCAGGGAGTAGCCGTACTTCAAACAACACAAATAACTTCTCAGAGTTAATGCTCCTCCAAGTTGTAAAAACTCTCCAGATGCTCTGCTTCTCTAGAAGAAGCAGCTCATGGCCCTAGAAGAGCCATGAATGCAGGAGGGAAAGGGTAACATGCATCCTCCCAGAGGCAAAATCCACCTGCAAGGCCTCCAGGTCTGGAAGCAGGGTTTGCAGCAGATACCCAGGGCCTTTCCATTGAAGCCTCCCAGTTCTGTGCAGAGCTGGACACAGAATTCAGGTGAATAAAATCTTGCGCAATGGCCTGGGTATGTTTTGCCGCCTTCAAAAGGATATTGAGAGTCAGTACAAGATAATTTTAGCTGATAGGGATAGCAGGTTACTAGATAATCTGAAAACTTCCTTTGTTAGCAGCCAGCCTAGTTTAAGATACACGAACTTTCCACTGCCAGTGTTGCTTTAGACTAATATAAACGTGAAGAACCTGGCAAAAAGCACAGAAAAATACTGGTCAGCTATAAACAGAAATTTTTAAAGTGCAACAGGTGACAATGTTTGCATATGTACATGTACATACTCAGCTTCTCAAGCAGAATCTGAGTCTGAAAATATTTACAATTACCCTTGATTTCACTCAGCATGAGTTGTCACCTCGAGGGGAATGCTCCCATGGCACAGCATTAAGCATATATGCAAGTCTTGGTAGTGGCAGAGCCACTGCCACACATAAGGGGATTTATAAGTAGTGTTCAGCTTTGGAATATTCCTCTAGCACAGTTAATCAGCAATCTGGCTCACAACTGTGTAACCTAACCTCACTGCTTCCCCTCCAAAATCCAAGCCACTGCATAAAACACATATTAAGAAGTTTTCAAGTTAAATATTTATTTGCGTGTAGTTATCTTCCTTCCAGAACTGTTTAATGTACAGGTAATTTGCACTCTATACAATGTATTGTAAACAAGCATGGTAGTTTAGCTGGCTTTAAAAGTTGCACATTCCTTCTATGCATTACCTCTGAAAAAAAAAGCATTCTAAAATAGTTTTTCTTCTCTTATGAAGATAGATATGAAGCTTACTTCTAACAGGTAAATGAAATGCCTCATGACCCTCAAACAGACATACATACTTACCTCACATGCAAATGAAAACAAAAATTATTATTCAACAGCACTGAAATGTTCCAGAGAATTCAAACTCAGATATTCTCTGTTGAGTGACTATTCATTCCTCCCTTCAGCTATTTCTAAAAACCACAATAAAGTTTAAAAAACTGTAGAGCAAGATGGCTCTTATCCTACTGAATTAGTATAATTTCTCTTCTTAATATACGGCTTCAAGGAATTCCACTGTATTTGAAAACATGGTTTTAAGATGCAGAACAGAAATATAAAAGGTACCTTGTGTGTGTACTTCTTCAGAAGTAATTTAAAGAATTGTTCAGGAATCTGTTCTTCAATGCAATAATTTGAGATGTAGGAAACGACAAGCTGGTTATCAGGGACATAACTATGGAACTGCAAATATTTATAGGCTCAAGTCTTTCTGTTGAATCAGACTTCCTGCAAATGCTAATGTAAGCCTCACTCCCAGAGCAAGAAATCATAGGATGGAGATTCAGACAAAGGCATGAAAATGCTATTAAAAAAATATTGTATTTCATTTTCCCAAGGAACGCCTTTCATCCATCTCAATGGTAGTTGGTCCAATGATATCAGCAGAAAAAACCCAGATCCTTCTAGAGCAGTGCAGCATGACTCAAGGAAATTTGCCCACTCTCTGCTATCGACAGAATAAGTTCCCTGTAAGACAAGGATCATTAAAACTACCAGTGCACTGTGCACTTCACAACTTCAGAAAATATAAACAACTTTGGGTTCCATTCACAAAATTATCATTACATGAGCATTCACTATACGAATGATGCTTCAGATCCCTTGGAAAAACTAAAGTAAAAAAACCCAAACAACAAACCCCACATTTATTTTTTCTAGACTTCTCTGATTTTAACTAAAAATACAGCCTTCTCTTGAGACAAAAAACAAACAAATAAAAAAAAACCAAAAAACCCCAAACAAACAAAAACACAAAAAAAGAAAAACAAAACAAAAAACCACCACAAAAACCAAAAAAACCCTCTATTTGTACAGTGTGTGTCAATCCAATGCATTTTTATAAGCATGAGTAATAAAGCATTTAACAGTGAACAAAAAAAAAAAAAAAGGCAATTCAATCCTTATTACTAGCATCTAAATTTATTAGTGGGAAATGATATCTATGAGATTATTAACTGTGCCAGAGAGGAGAAGTAAGAAATATACCAAAGTATATATATATCACACTTCTTTACCTAAACTGAGGAAGGGAAAAACCAAGAACTTGACTAATGAGTCTGTACTGGTACAGAACTATCTTTTTAAAGACACAGCACTATGAGAAGCTGAATCTTAAAATATCTGACATGGGATATATCTAATTTTAAGAAAGAAGCCACATTCAACTTACATAATGTTCAGAGAATTGTAGAATAATTGAGACTGTAATGGCCCTCTGGACTCTTTTAATCCCAACTGATCTAATAATATTTTCTATACAGGCATTTTCACTCCATCCTCCTTGCTTCTGGTTTCTGTGTGTTCTCTTGAAATCACTCATTATGTGAATCCTCTGCCTGGCATTTCACACCTTGAAGGATAATTCACAATGTGTTTATGTCTTTCTGGAAGTCCAAGAGATACCTCAATTGCAAGAACACAGCTTCTGACAGTGTACACTGTTTTTTTTCTGCAATTTATAAATTCTGTATACAAATTTATTTATGGAGCCACTCATATTGAAAAACATGTTCCAATGTTTCCTCCCTGGTCCCCTCTCCCCCCCACCCAATGTGGACACAGTCTAATTTATTACAGTAGAAGAATGAATTATTGGCAACCATCTTACGCAAGGATAGCTCACAGAATACATGACTTTCCTTTGCCAAGATTGTAGTGGCTCCCAACATGCTACAGCACAGACATTTCTGAGGTAACATGGATATTCAGTCATAATCTCCATCCCAGTATTCTTCTGCATCAGACTTGGGCAGTAATTTGATAACTTACAGAGTATTTGCAGTGCCTGTTTGACTCATTGCTAAAAGCACACACAAAAGCAGGCCCCTTATCAAAGAGAGCAGAAATTGCTATCAAGTTTGGTTTGCTTTAGTTCCCTTACTCTTGCCTAAAAGACAGGCAAAATTCACTGGTTCTGCAAAGTGTTTTGCATTTCTACATTAAGACAGTGCATTAATAGACGGAACATAAGTAATTCTCCAGGACATGACAGAAAGGTTTAAAGAGTTAAAATATAAAGTCCATAAATTCCTGATGTTCCATGATGTCCTTACATCCCCAAATCTATAGCTGTGTGTTCAAACTTTAATTATAGAAATGTGAACCATATCATGTTTTCCCCTTTACAGCTGGAAGAAATTCTTGACTGAGAGCAAAAAGTAAACATAGCATGGCTTGAGTCTGGATAGTACACAGAGCAATAGCTTTGCAACTGAACAGTGTCCATGTTAATTTCTGTGATATATTAATTAATCCTTCTGGCATCTAAATGAATTACTTCATGGTGATCAAAAGCATGAAAGAGAGCATGGGGGTCTCCAACAGAGACAACACTTTGAATAGCATTTCATTCTAATGTTAAGGAGATTGGCAACTGAGAAGCTCTTACCTCTTACTTATCTCAAAGATGGGGCCAGCTCTGAAGCAATCACGACCTACACAGACCCACCCAGCGTCTAGAGTGACACAGGGATGCCAAGAGAAACACAGATCTACTCACCTTCATTAAGAATAAGAGCATTAAAGGCAAACTAAGATCTGCAAACCTGGTGGAAACATGCAGCCATGTTGCAAAAAGTATAGAACTGATTAACTTGGAGACAGAAGCAACTTCTCACTCTGGGGTTACAAAAACCAATGCAGTTGGAGGCTCACCTAATCCTTCTCCACCTCCACTCTGACCTGATCAGTAGGGAAAAGTACTCTCCTATCTTTTGTAGGTACATCTGAATCCCTCAGCTACTGCCTGTCTCTTAATTGGTTCATCAATTCCAAAACACCATTTGTTCTTTGCTGATCACTTGAGCTACAAAATCAGAGCAGAGGCTGTCCTTCTCTGTATGTCCTTTCTCTTTTCTTCTTCTTTTAATAGGAACATTGTAGGATACTCAGACAACCTCTGGAATGGTCTAAACAAGACTTTAACCAGGGTAATCTTAAGGATGAAAAACTAACAAAAAAATGAAGCAACAGAACAGATAAGATTATGTGAGAAACCTGTCAGTGTAGATATAATGAACAGAGAAACCATGAGCAAGGAAATTGCCTCTTCAACCAACCTAATCCGGTTTGTTCTCTGACAACCTATGCTGCCATAGGATCCTGCAGAGGAAGCACAGATATCAAAATAATTTCAGCCTTTCATTGATTAGCATTGATTGAGAAACAAAGAAGGGGAGAAAGTGTACACAGCTGTTAAAGAGTTCAGACTGTCTTGTGATAATCATCAGTTCTGATATTGTATAATAGCCAGCAAAGCTGAATCAGAATGGCTTGGGTTGGAAGGGACCTTAAAGATACTGTAGCTCCAAAAAATGTCTTTCTCCCTATTTAGCCCCCAAAGTTGCTTGACTTATGAAAACTACAAAAGGTCTGGGGGCACCATCTACAACCTCACCTTCTAATGAGGAGTTTTACAAACTTGCACTGGCATCTGGAACACCTAACTACAGCTTGTAAGAGGTTATGCAGAGTACAGGTGTGGAGTTCAACGTTGCATGCTAAATGCAATACATTACAACACCATTCAGCTTTTCACCATGAAGGTATTGCTGCCATCGTGATGTTTCCATCCTATTCTGTTCTCCACACTGCAAATGACTCCAGAGTTTCAGACACCAGACAGCTGTCCTACCCATTCTGTGATTCCCCCAAAACAATGTCAGTCAACACTCGCATATATAGCACAGAAAAATAGTTTTTGTAATTGATGCTGCAGTTACATAGTGATTATTCTATAATCCATTGCAAAATCTGTTGTCTCCAAAACATCATAAGGAAATACCCAAAGAATTCTTGCATCTTCTAGCATATCCTTATCTGCCAAACAGAGCAGTAATTATTTTCCGGTCTAACTGAATTCAGTTTTCTAAATGACCATTAAAAGGCTCAAATGTCACAGAATCTGCCTGAAATGACAGATTATTACAAGGTCACTAAACAGCTCGTCATGAACTTCCTGATATTTTATAAACTAGGCTGCCTTCACATATTGTGACACATGAAGGATTGCAAAATTCCTTGTGACAAAGAACTTTTCAAGGCCTTTTGTCTTTAGTACTAGACGTGCTTATAGAGAGACAGAGTTCTCTGAAAAATATTAGGTTTAGTTTTTCATAATGACGAAGGTGAATCCTAAAGAGTTTTTGTTCTTACTGAAAAGCCTTTCAATATAAAGTGGAGCTGACTAGAATCTCCTGTAAGTGATCCCTGGATGAAGACATAACACATAATGCATTTCTTCTTAACCTTTACACCCTCTGCTCCATGCTTGCAAAATCCTTCCAAACGAAATCAGGGAAATGACAGAAAATGCGCTTTCATGCATTCTTGAATGAAGAATTTTTGTCAAAAATCAGTATGTACAGTGGTAAGGATACTTCTGCATTAAAAGCATTCTCCATTTTAAACAAAGGAGAAACCACTCTCAAGTTGAAAAGTCCTCTCTTTGTGTCATATTATCAGCTAATAATGGCTCAAAATGCTATGACTCACTATAAAGTTATGCTTTTTCTTTTGTAGTACTATCCCCTCCCCAAATCTAGATCATAGTGTTTTCTGCTTTTAGCATAAATAATAAGATCCTGACATGTTGAAATGGCCTTTTAAAAATGTCCCCCTGTCACTATAAAAATAAATTTTTAAAAATTAAAAACTATACCTACGTGTTAATTGATACTTTCATCTTGGTCGGTTTTCAATTCATTTACAATACTGTTCTGTTTATCAGAGTGGGAGCTGAGCCAAGCCCTCTGTGCATCTGATGAGCCTCACAATAACCCCGAATGCACCTGTTAATTTTGCCTCTGGGTAAACAGTTGAAAACTCCTCAGCTATTTCCTCGAGCTGGGTGGAAACAAAGAAACATGAGATTAAAAAAAAAAAGAAAGGGCTAGATTAGGGAATTGGAGATGCATTAATTTAAGAAAGGAACAGGGTCAAACTTGGGGCTAGGAGGCTAATAAGCACAGAGCACACAGCAAGAAAGCTCACAGCAGGGTAAGAGTTCACTTAATTTATTCAAGCGATCTATTCCAGACGCAGTAAATGATACATTATTGGATCCAGACCTGCAACTGCTTACTAAGACCAACCTCACTTAAGTGTCATTACCCTCCCCTTTAGAAATATTGCTATTACCCAAACCTGTTCACAGTGAGGGCTTTACTCAGCTGGCAATCCACTGACTTTTGTTCTTTATGATGCTCCCCCTAACTCCCCCTCTCTGCTGTGGGAATTAGGCATAACAACCACCATGCTAACCGCAGAACACCCAAGTTGATACAACTCTATGAGATTTTTAGTACTTTATTACACCGAAAACCAATCCTATGGATAGCAGACTATAAACAACAGCAAATGCTATATCAAGCAAGCAGTAAGTGGCTAAGGACTTAGAGGTTTACTAGGGGGTTTCAATCAAAGTCTCCTTCATACAAATTAGAGAAAGCTGAAAAAGAAATCAGAGAAACACTTATCCTGGAAAATTTTAAAGGAACTTTAAAATGTCTTGTTCTTTGAACAAAAGAAACAAAGGGCAGATGGTTTTACTGTAAAAGATCGGCTTTTTTTTTTCCCTCTGCAGAATTATGATTAATGTGTTTACTAAGCAAGAACAAAAAGGAGCCTTTTTATGATGGCAAACTTTCCAGTAGCTGGCTATTGATATCCTTAAGAATATCATTTAATTCAGTGATCAGGTTACACAAGATTTCAGAACACATTAAAACTGTATTGTACAGACAGAAAGCATAGAGACTGAAGCACATGGAAAGCATAAACCTTTGCTTAGTGGGGACTTTCTTCAGTCCTTGGAAACTGGGCAAGGTCACACGCTCAAGACTACTTTAACTACCTGTCTTCCCATCCCAAATACACAACCCACTCTTCTGGGTATGCTGGCAGGGGATCTGAGATGAAATGCACCACAAGTCCCTGCAGCTCTTGCTCTGTGCTTGGGCAGTCTCTGAAGTTGGACAGGACTTGACAAAGAGAAGATCACAACCCACCCTTGCTTCATGGAGGGAGAACATGGTGCATAAAGGGCTGCATTTTTAGATTACACCACTCGCTGGCCTGCTCTTGCTTCTTTACTGAATGGCACGGAGGGCAGCTCTGACAAGATTTCACAGTGAGGTAAAGTCCCTCTGTTACACCTGCCTTAACTTGCACTTTCCACATGGCGTGGGCAATAATTCTCTCATGCTGAAAGAGAAGGAAAGGCTAATCTGTCACAAAAAAAATAACTGCTGCAAAACTTAAAAGTTCCTCTTGCCTTCCCCAGGCTAAAACTTAGTCCTTCCCCGGGCTAAGTAACACTTAGCTTGACACCAAACACAGAACAGCTGGAATAGTGGGGACCTACTAAAGGTTTTGTTTGTTAAAAAGTTAATTGAGTGAAACTCATATATTCAGCCATTTGCTTCCCATGTTTGTTAATTTCCCACACTTAATAGCTTTTGCAAGCTCCTTCGCATTTCTCAGTGCGAGCACTCAGTTCTTTATCTCTGGAAATTAGCACCTCTGGAAAGAAAACAAAAGTAACAGGCAGCTCGACAGAAGCCTTTAGCACGGGAGTGTTATGTATCTATGAGATTTGGTATCCATTTGCAGAACTGATTGCAAGGCCATTATGGTGTCAGCCACTATGATACTTTATCTGCAGCAGAAGATCAAGGGCTCTTCATAATGCTTTAAAGAAGACGGCCCAGCTCTGGGATTTTAGTCTGGGACATTCTAGAAAAGATAATTTCCAAAGCAGGATTCATATCTGTAAAAGTCAGAAACAACTAGCCCTAGGACTTTGCTTTGCACACCTCTAGGAGATAGCATTAATAATGGGAGTCCTGGTGGCAATTTGCATTCCAAGCAGATCTATCTAAATTGATTATATTAAAAGTATTGCCATTACAAGCTTTTGAAAGGCCTCTGTAAAAGCCACAATAACATTCAGAACTGCCATTTCTAGATTTTTTTTTGTTTGTTTGTTTAATTGTTACTTTTGATATTTTAGCATTCAGATTTTCAGTATTTTCCTGGAAACTCAAGGGCTGCAAAACAAAAAGCTGAGATCTTGAAATAATCATTGAGCTCCAGGAGCTGAGGCTTAAAGAAAACACTAGATATTGCAAGACCCACATTAAAATTATGAGAGCTGGAAACGCTGTGTGAGGCTTTGGTTTCTCTTTACATAAAGTACTGAGAAAAATCAGCACTAAAAAAAAGGTGATTAGATCCACCAGACAGATTTATAAATGTAAGGGGGTTAAAAATAAAATAACCAAAATATATTAGATTGATAAAGAGTATTTACTTCATCTGATATATCTGCAATGTAAAAAAAAAAAATTAGAGTATCATATACATAGATCTAAAACTAAAGCCATTCATTTAAAATTCCACCAAGTTTGTATGACTCACATAAGGGGAATTTTTAATTTTAAATTATTTTTCCCTTCTGATATCAGTGCCAACTCTCCCCGACCCCTTAACACAATTAGCAGCAGACAATGCCACCACTGTTTCCAGGGCAAGGACATAAGCTAGGAACAAGTAATATAACAAAGCTGTTCATGGCTCTACAGTTAAAGGTTATGTCAGCATTTTCATGATAGAAACTCTGTTCCAGAGGTCAGTAACTCTTCTGGAAAAGCTCACTCCACTCACAAACCTGTCTCAGAGGGTTCCTGCCATAATATACATTATTTCATGTGCATGTATATATATATATATGTATGTATGTTGTGGGTAGCTACACAGAGACCATATTTACTGTTGCAGGATGCTCTCAGCCTCAAGTGGAATTCTCTTTCCTCTCTTTTAACATTCAGACACAGTGTGAATTGAAAATTGTAAGGTTCAGGTCCAGGACTAGGACAGTTCATGGCAATGTGACCTTACTTGATCAAAGCGTTCATACTATACACCTCTGCTTTTTGCCTCCCATGATCTGGCTTTTTAAAATGCAACATTGATGGAACTTATCAAAATTTGCAAACAGGGCTATGGAGATGAGCCAACACTACACGTAGTATCTTTATCAATGACCTGGAGGAAGAGATGGGGTGCTCTCTCAGAGAATTCCTGAGATGACACCAACCTGGGGGAAACAGTTGATACATTTTTTGCCATTCAGAGGTATCTTGACAGGCAGGAGGAACAGGCCAAGAGGAACCTTGTAAAATTCAAGCAGGTCAGATGCAAATGGAACAGATTAATTGACTGTTGAAATACAGTGTGGCTAGGTAGAAGCCCTGCTTAAACAGACCCCATGTCCTTGTGGCCAGTAGGCTGAACATGAGCCAGCTCTGTTCTCTGCCAGTGCTGGAGGCTAACAGCATCCAGGGCCATATCAAAAGTTCTTTAGCCAGTAGATCAAAGAAAGTGATAATTCCCCTTTACTTAGCACTTGTTATACTGCATCTGGAATGCTATGTCCAGTTTTTGTCCAATAGCACAAGAAAAATGTTGAAAAACTGGAGTCAGTCCAATGAAGGACTGCCAAGATGGTCAGCTGGAGCAGGGAAAAAATTTTGTGATGAGGTGATACAAGCAGAACAGGTTAAACAGGGAGATTTCACAATCCCTGTATTTGAAGCTTTTAAGACCCATGTAAATAAAGTCCTCAGTGACTGGAGTTGAGTCAGTGTTGGCCCTGCCCTGAGCTGGATTGGATTAAGGCCTGTTGGATCCCTGGTTGGATTAAGGCCTCCCAAGTTCCCTTTCAACTTAAATGATCCTCTAACTCCACTCTGAAATACTGGTGAGACTGAGACTTCACCATCCTGACCCAGATAATGGACAAATGCAGGCTGGGGATCTTTGGTTCATGAACACATCTTTCTCAATCTCCTTTCACCCTTCTTCTGTAGGCTGTCTGATCATGCTCTCCACTGTGCTGCAAGGTGGCAGACCAAGTGCTGGAACTATCATGGCATGTCTACCTACCCCTTTGTTAACATACACCCTTGACATGGAAATACTACACTCAGTAGTGAAAAGGAAAGGTTATTTGTCATCCCAACTTTAAACACCTCAGCTTGATCTCTCCTATTTTCCTCTACTGTCAACTAAGTGAATCCTATCAAGTGCCTGATTTAGTGTTTTTAAATTACTTTGTGGATAATGATCTCTGTCTTTCCATCAACTAGGGAGGGAAAATAGATGGACAGAGGCACCTTGCCAAATTAGGCGGGGTGCTGTGAATCATGTGCAAGTCTTTATCCTCGTTGTCCCACAAATCAGTGCTTACACAGGTAGCAGTTTCACACATGGGTATGTGTCTCTCCTATCTGCTCAATCCAGTTAGGGATATATATTTTAGCCTTTTGAACTCTGAGAGCCCTGCAGGCAACCTTGGCACCCAGACAGTTTCACAAGGAAACTTTGGACTGGCATGAGGCAACGGACCATGAGGCAACAGGCACATCTGCCAGCAGAGCACCTGGTGGTAGGAGTACTCAGCATAGCACTTCTTGAGACTGAGACTGAACCCCCTGATGCAACCACAGAATTACTCAGTTGCTTTACTGTGGCATGACCTGGCCTCGGCAGGCTACAACATTTGCTCACACAGCAGCAGTACATACTTAAAACAAAAGGTCTCACAGAGATGAAAACAATACAGATGGGATTTTTTTCAAGAAGGATATAAGAAAAAAAGCTTGACTGTCATGACAGGCAATGCTTGCAGTACATCAGCTGCAAAGACTCCTGTTGGCATCACAGACTGAGATTTGAAATGATGAAATAGCTTTGAGACTGTTTACAGCGGGCACCTCCCAAACTTGACCAGTAGCATGAGAAGAAAGAGAGAGATGGTTGTCTGAAAATTAACAAGTAGGTGCTGAACATGGGTGTCAGAAGTTGGCTGCAGGCAGGAATGAGCCAGTCAACATTGGAGAGATGACAGGGTGAATATAAGACATGAAAGGCCCTTGAAGTGGAGACAAGTAACACTGGTCTGATGCGATAGAAGAAAGAAGCCAACAAAGACCTGTGTGACATGCTGAAAGCAGCAACTGAGGGAAATGATCTTCCCAGAAACATTCTGAGCGGATGTACACAATTTTACATATTGTGTTCACCAAACCCACAGAAAATGTTGCTGCCTCATTTAAGAAATGAAATTTTTTCAGACTGAATGGGCTAAGTAGATTTTCAGAAATTAGTATCTCTTAAAAACATGATGCACAAGGACTCAGCAAATGTAGCCTGCAATTGGTGCCTCTGACTTTGTCCACCTTTTTGGCCAGAAAGCTTCTTATGAGCTCATTCAAAGACTGGATAAAGAAGCCACTATCCCACTTACTTAATGTGTGTCAGGCCACACCTGGAATACTGTGTTCAGTTTTGATCCCCACAATGCAAAAAAAGCTGTGAACAGGTTGGGGAGGGGCCAGAGAAAGGCCATGAAGATGATCAAAGTCCTGGGTAGTCTGAGATGTAAAGGAAAGGCTGAGAGAGAAATGGATTTGTTCAGCCTTGAGAAAAAAAAAAAAAAATTAGGGGTCACCTTATCACAATGTCCCAGTATTTAAAGGATGTCTACAAAGAAGATGGAGACTCCCTTTTTACACAAGGAAAAGGCAAAAGGTAATGGGCACAAGTTACTCTTGGGGAGATTCTGACTGGACACAAGAGGGAAATTTTTCACAATGAGAACAATCAGCCATTGGAATAATCTCCCCAGGGAAGTGATGGATTCCCCAATGTTGGACACTTTCCTGATTCGGCCGGACAGGGTGCTGGGCCATCTAGACCTTGCTTTTAGCATGGAAACAGATGATCCTTGAAGTGTTTTCCAACTGGTTTTCCTGGATTGTATAAAAATACATGGCTTTGGCAGTGTTCATCTCAGCTACAAGAGATTAGGGAAGCAAAGATAAAAACCAAACCATAGTGAAGTTCAAATTATTCGTGTACTCCATACAATTAGAACAATTAGAAATGGTTAAATCATTAAGCCATTTCTTTATACCAAGTGGAATTAGGTAGTTGATAATTCTTACCACACACTTGCAATTTTACTTCATTTTTTTTTCAGATAAATTAGTATTTGTCCTGCTTCCAATATTACAAGGGCTTTCTCTGAAAAGAATCTATAAGCCAAACATTCTATTTGAAACTTGCTCCTACTTTAACTGAGGTCTAGGACTATATTTGTCTTTATTGGTGCAGGGTCAAGATGTACATATGTTTCTTCTTTTCTTACCATTCACATGAGATGGAACATAGAATAGGTATTCTTTTTAAGCAGGCAGCTTTTAGGGAATGACATCTCAATCCTCAGATCTGCGGTTTCACAGCCAGTGTAAAACAAAGCCAAGGATTGTTACTTTGACAAATTGCATACTTTTCATACAAACCAGAATTGCAAACATAAATTACATGCCATAATGTATGTGTATACATATATACCCTCTCAAATTCATAATTGCTATTCTAAGGCCTTCATTAATTCTGGGGACTACGATTTTCATGCAGCCAGTGTTTACCCTATTACTGGGTTTTGATAACTTGAGGATGGACTGCAACCAAGCTCCATAACAGGGGTGTGGATGGGTTAACTCTGCTACTATTGCACCACTTAAGTGCTCAGCAGTTAGAATTACATGTTAGGTCTCCATGGCAGGTGAGGCCACAGGGTCTAACATGACACCCTCCCCTTCTGCACTATAAAGTAGGTGAGAAGCTAAGAAAACATGCATGAGTGTCCCACAGGGGGAGAGAGGTGACAAGATTCCCTTGAAGACAGCTGCAGTAGTGGCAGAAAGCCAGCCAGGGAATTTGTGAATAGTTTGGGACAAACTGGCAAGGAACATTTCACCAGAGGGTGTTGCAGGATCTGTGGGGTGGTGGAAACACCTGGGGTGTGCCGTGAGCAGCGCTTCCAAGGGGGTGTTCTGCTCCCTCTTGACCTGGCACCGGTGCCTTGGGCAAAACTAGTTTCATTGGGCTTTACACAGGGGTGTGAATTCCACCTTCAGTGCCTGTGTATGGAAGCCACACTGATCCAGTAAAGAGAGAAGAGGTTCTCAAGGAGCTGCTGTGGTCTGAAGAATGAAGATCCACTTAGCACTGCTCACCATGAGAAGCAGGGACATGTCAGGCTACCACATGAGAGCATCAGAAGCAGGGCTTGTAAACAGCTTAGCAGGTTTAAATGGCCCTCAAACCCATCTGCAAGCCAGCCCAGAGTGATTTCATTTCCATCTAACAGAGGGGCAAAGGAATCTTGTGAAGAAGGGGGAAAAAATTCATTCACAGTTCACATACACATATTTAGAAATAATCTTTTCCTTGACATAGCAAAATAGTAGAGCATGAAAACAAAACCTGCAACAGTGACTGCACAATGAAAGGTGACAGTGAGCACCAGGACTCACCTGTACAGTGTGCCATGACTGCTCAGTATGGATGGAAACTGTCTTGGGAGAGCAGCACTGATGGAGAAGGATTTTTTCTGCCAGTGCTACACAGAAGCACGCCATGTGATATAAGAGTTCGTTCCTGCACTTCCACAACACCACCAAATTCTAGCAATAATTGCAATATTTGGGGCTTATGTTTTCATCCAATGCCTAATTCCAGGAGCAAGTACACAAGAATTTGTTTTCAAAGATAAACACATAATCATGGAGGTTTTGTATTTGCATAAAAATGCCTGACACAATGAACCCTAAAGGCTTATGGAACAAAAAGAAGACCCTTAGCAATATTATTTTTAAAATCTCCTAATTTTTGTAGGCAATATAGTGATTTTTTTTTTTTTAATTCAGACTCATAGCTTTGAAAACTTGGGTGTTTGCAGTTGCATATTCACCTGAAAACAGAATTTTGCTTTGAAAGACAGTCTGATAAACATACAGAAATACACGTTTATAAATGGAATTTTCATTTTAATATCCTGTAATCTACTTCATTCTATAAGGCAATAATAATTCTTTTTGGCACGACTTTTCATGTGCCTTTCAATATTTGTCAGTGTTACTTTGGCTGCCAGTCTGAGACACTAATGATCTAAAAGGAGGTTTTGCTGGTAGTGAAAAAATCTGTAGTCAGCAGACAGATAACACACATGTAATGGACTTGCTGCTACTATCAAAGTCATATACAACTGCCACTTTATCATACGCTGTTTATTTTTTAATATTTGTGCATAACTATAAAAGAACATATTTCTAAGCCAGTACTGGGACTGCCATCCTTACTGAGACCATGGATTTGAATATCCCTGTTGAGTACAAAACGCAAAGCCAGACAAAATGCAGTTATAAGGCAATGTAAGCCCTTAAGCAATAATAAAAAGCAAAGAAACGTACTTGAGATGTTACCCCTCATTTCTTGCAAAGTAAGCTCATATTTAAGTTCAGATGGACCAGGTTAACAATCACTATTTTTAATGTTAAAATGCCCTGGGGAAGTTATAAACTCACCAAATATGCTGCTAAACTTACTTTATATTGTGTGCAGCTGTATGGCTTCATACCAGTGACCAAACTTCCTAAATGGGCCAGTGAAGTAAAAGATGCTCTCCCTTCCCCCCTCACACCCTTCCCCCCCATCCCCCACAACAATGACTTACTTGTCAAGGGAATTTAATTTATTTCAGTAGTTCGTCTGGCTACTATTCAGTTCTGACTTTCCCTACCTCTCTTACCCTAGGTTTTTGCATCTGGTAAGGTCAGGATGAAGGGACAGATAAGGCAGGAGAAGTACTAAACATGAATGACACATTTTCCCCTAGAGTAGTCATTGCTATGAAATATAAAGGTCAGATTTCAACTAATTTTAAATTAGCAATTACATTGCTAAATGTACTGCTGAATGAAGATTGGTTTTATATTCACATTAGAAGTCTTTCCCTAGAACCATCCAGCATAAACAATTCCACAAAACCAGTTATCAAGCTAAACCTCACATTTTTCCTTTTTTTGGTTTGTTTGTTTTTTTTTTTTTCCCTTTTGATAGATCAACCCTATAAGCCTGCAACATTTCTTTCTTGCAGTAAATGTATTTTCCTGCAAATGCTTCTGTAGCCTGCATTGGAGGTCTTAAAGGAGGAGGTCTGGCTTGTGGATTTGGGTTTTGTGAAGTTAACAAGGAGGCTGTTATGAGAAGGAGCTTTGGCACGCCATGGCTCATTGGCAGTGATTAATTGACCGACATAGTTTCACATGATCCATTCTGACATCTAGACACAGACCTCACCTAGGAAATCGCCAAGTGGGTATCGATACTGCATCGCCAAACTTAGCATCACAAACCTTTTAGGGCTATTTTAGGCTGTACTGGCAGAGACTGGCTTCTCTCGAAGCCTCAGCGAGGATAAATGGCCATCAATGAAATAATTACTTGAAAATGGATCTCAGGCTGGATAACAAAAAGAAAAAATAAATCCATGTGGCCAGAGCAATAAGGAAAAACTGAGTCAGGCTGGAATGTCTTTAAGAAAAACAGGCGCAGTAAAACAGCAGACAATGCAAATTAGAAAGATAAGTGCTATCAACAGTGCAGCCAGAGTAAAATGCTGTCTTCAGTAGGGTTTGAAAATTTGTATTACTTTTGACAAAGTAATTGTTGCTTTTTAAAATTGTTGCTTTTTTTTTTCTTTTCTTCGCAAAATTCATGCATTTCCAAAGCTCCCAAGACACCTAGATAAATATAGACAACCAGCTTCTGGCTAGGTTCAAAAGAGATGCTTTTAAAATCATTGGTCAACTTCTGTACTTCATTAAAGCACAGAAGGAAATTTATTTTGTTACATTACAGTAGACCCATTTTTCATTGTAAAGAGATAGCTTACTTATTCAAGAAGAATAAGTAAGCTTACTAAAACCAGATTAAAACCAGAGTTTTTTTAAAAAGTTCAACAAGTTTAAATATACTGTTAGTGCCTGGACTTGATTTTATTAGAAGCCTTTAAAATCTTCCCATAAGATACACATATTTGTTAAAAAGTAATTCTATGTGTATCATGTACAAGATCAATCATCTTCCCTGTCCTTTTGGTGACCAAATCCTCAGCATGCTGTTGGCAGAGAAGTGAAGGAGAGGGCAACATTAGGTCACAACAAGGCATCCTGTCACTAAGTAAACACTGTTGAGGAATGACATCAGATGAAGGAATGATGAAATAAATGCAATTATTCCAAGTTTGCCTATGTGAAAACAAGCAACAAGCGGTAGGAGCAGCTACCATAATATTGAGTGCCTGGCCTTGAGGTAGGATCAGGCTTTCCATCAGATTAGCACAAAGCAAGTACTTCTCAGATGTGCACTGACTTGATAAGCAGTTTACAGGTAAATAAGGAGGGCAACATTTGCATCAGCATTAACAGTTTAGCTCAGGGCTGCTCCTAACCTCAAAGTTCAATGTGTTGGTTCTTTACATTGTAAGTATTCCATGATTGGCTCTGTGAAGTATTTAGTATTTATTTATTTATTTATTTATTTATTTATAGGGTTAACAAAGCCTACATAACAACAAACGTACCACAGACCTCAGGTATTACAGAGAAAGGCTTTTGGGAATACTGACCATCTTCCTTTGTTCTGGGTTAAAACTGAATTAGCATCACTGGAAATGCTCATTTCCTACTTTCCTTGCTCCTACTCTTGCCCTTTTCAGTGCTGTAGTCATACCAAAATGTATTCCTATGGTCCAGAAACCATTTTCTGCCTAGAGTCACTGCTTAATAAAAAGCCTACAGATAGAAAAAAAAAAAAATTACTTGCTTTCAAATACCTTTTCTTTTAAAGAGCAATATTTCATGGAAATGTATCTGTTTCAGTGAAAACATTCAGGATGGAATTTCTAGTGGGTGTGAGAAAGAGTTCAGCATCAAAATGAACACAAGTCCCAAAGCTCCTGTCCCCTCCCTTTAAATGAAATTGTTGCTCTCTGACTAGCCTCGACTCTGGTGGAGTTCTAATGGGATAATTGCACATTTTGTAAGCTGAAAACATATATGCCAGTCCATTAAACTAGATTTAAAGCACCTCCTAGAATGAAAGATAGAACTATCCCAAACTCTAGTCATCATTTTTATGAACTAAAAGCAAAACTCATATACACCACAAACAATTATACAAATCCTGTTTGTCTCAAACTAGAAACCAAGAATAAAAGAGGAGAACAGGCACATATTCAGCCATCCTATAAGCAGACTATGTCTATCACAGAAGATCTGAATCCACAAGCGGGCGCTGAGGTCACTGGAGCAGGAGCTTAAGGAGCCCAGACTCAGACAAAACACAAATGTGAGGACTTACAGTTCTCTCTAAGGAGATTATTGGCTTTACTTCTAACATTATACCATCACTGTATTATACATAGATTGAAAATTACCTCTGTGATGTGTAGAGGAAGGAGATTGATCTGGAGGAAGGAGATCAATATGGAGTATAAACAACTATCAAAGAAGGTCAAACAATTAACCAAGTCTATAAAGTTTGCAAAGCCAAAAATAACTCGTTTAATTTTATGATGCAAATTCTTCTCCAAATAAAAAACATCCTGTCTTTTGAAACTGTTTGAACTTCACAACGATTAGAAATCAAATTAGGATTAGAAGACATTGGACAAAATTTAAGCAAGAAGGGCAATACTACCGAGCCAGTGAAATCCCTGTTGAGGGCTACTGTGCAGACATATGAATGTGTGAGAACTCCGTGCTTAAGCAGTAGCTAATAAAAAAAAAAAGTAATTTATGGAAATTTCTTACATGTTGTAAATAGCTCATGCATGTTGCAACTTGTTATAATTTAGGGATTTCACTGGCTATCTCCCAGCTTATTCAGGCAGAGTGTGAAAAGCAGTGTGCAGAAGAAAGTTACAAGGTCCTTTAGTAAGTAATGGGGATTTTTTCAATTTTTCCAATGCATAACAAATAGTCTCACTGTGGTAGTGCTGAATGTAATAGGCAGTAATGAATAGCCTAGGCTGTTTTTGGTTAGATGCTGTGCTCTTTTCTATCTCCCTGGTGTTAGGCTGCCCCTGCATGTCACTGCTGAGGTGGAGCACTGAGGGAGACCTTGGCGAGGACCCGTGCAGTTCTGGGGGGGATGGATCCTGCCTTCTCTGCAATAAAAGCAACCATGAAATCCAACCTACACAAAATAGACAAGTGGGCGTAGAGGGCAGGGATGTACCAAGACTCCAGTATAAGAGATCTGTTTTGCAGGAGTTGTGTTCCCTATGCTCAGCCAGACATGGGACTTCTGCCATATGCTTGCAGGTATATATAACATATATATATATAAAACAGAGTGAAGCTCAGAGTATTTTTTAAAAGTATCTTCCTCTGCCTACCTCTTCCTAGAGGCAGAATTTCTCTACAAAGGATAAAAAATATTACATTTGTAAATACTAAAACTATTTGACCCTAGACAAGATGCAGCAGAAAGTTTTCTGTATACAGTAGACAATTTCCAAATGATTTCAGTAGGAGCTGGATCAGGGCTTCACTGATGAGGATGAAGATAGTGATGACAAGAGAAGAGTTGCAATCCTACAGAATACTCCTTCTCTGTAAGTCAAACCAGGGACAAGTGCTCTATCTGATGTCTAAAATGATGATTCTTTCATTAATTAAGGTCAAACAAACGTAACATTACTGATATGACTTTAATATGTTAGAAAAAAAAATCTTACTACAGTAGCTTCTATTGTATACAACAAATATAGGCAAAAAGTAATGAGAAGAGATAGATCAAACAATTTCAACATAGACTTTAGAGATGCATAACACTCCTTAAAGCTTAGTCAACATTATCTGTGAAATCAGACAAATACTCAATCTAGTCTGTTCAGCTTGAACCTAGTTACAGCTAAATAACAAACAAAATGTTCTATCTTAAGTACTTTTTAATATTGGTACAGAAGAAGTATGATATGTGCAGTTGCATTTATTTAGGAATTAACTGTTCCAAAAACTTGATCCAAGAGCATTTTTCTCCAGTTAGTTATAATAGCTTTTAATTTAAAATACCTACACCAGTTTCTCCTGGGACTTAGTAAAAGTAACTTACTGTGTGAGTAGCAGAGTTCAATCACTGCTTCTGCTTGTGTAACATTAGAAGAGTTAATCTGTTGAGGGTTGATGTCTAATGTGAATGTTTCTAACAGAAAAGTTGAGTTGGACAGATTTTGATAGAGTAGCATTTGCCTACAGCAGAAACACAATAACTGTTGTAGACAAAAATATTAAGTCATAGATCATTACCTGCAATTTGAATGCTCTTGAGCAGAAAAGACTTGGCTAGAGAAACCAGTACAAAACATCTAAACCAATATCATCTGCAAGAAATAAAACTCATCAAGGTGATAGAGAAGATATTCACAGTTCTGAAAAACAACGCAAGCATGCATGCACAGTATCTAGATGGATAACAAAGTAAAATGTACCTAGATGAACCCAGTTGAATAAAATAAATATCTATTCCTTGAATTAGATAAATCACAATGTAGTTTTAACTTGAGGATGAGAATAGCATAGATCCAAGGAATTACTACTTCACATAGCAGAAAGAAAAATGAGGAAACTCTAGTTTTAGACACTAAACTTAACAATTTCTGTTTCTTATCTTTAGGTCTTGATAACCTTTGTTACCTTTATAGCTTTCAACTATGCCTACCTACAACCTGGAAAATGAATTAGAGTTGCCCATTAGTCATTTTCTGGTCTCTGAATGTTAAATCATACTTTAGTTTATTCTAACCTTCACATGAAAAACCGCAGTTAAAAATGTACAGCCCAATGTTTTACTCTTAACAGAGAAAAAGAAAAAAAAAAGTGACAGGTAAAATTAAATGTTTCAGATGTTTTCTTTGGAAAGTTACATCTCAACTATTTTGTGGGGGAGGATAAATGAGGCGAGATCATTTTAACATACTACCTCAATAATATATGCAGAGTGCCTCAGGAAATGTAAGAACTGTTGGCCCTATAAATGAAAAATTAAGAGGAAGACAACTATTTATTTCATTAGTCATCTATATTTCTACTTAGAATCATTGAATAACCTGAAGGCTCCAGCTGGCTGAAGATTCCTTGTGATCTCAGAAATCAGGAATATTTAACCAATTTTTTAAAGATAACATTCACTTTATTTTTCACTCAAGGCACAGTTGTGTAAGTTTTCTGGAATTTTAGGATATGTTAAGATACATCTGCATGGCTGTTATTTTTACTTGCAAATATACACATCAGTTTTATGGGCTAAAAAACTGTATTCCACTTCCCAGTGTACAGCTCTGTTTTCAGCATCCAACCATTTCTACCATGTATCTCTCAGAGTAATTTAGGTAAATAATTTTTTTTGTTGTTGTTGTTGTTTTTGTAAATCTAATAACTGTTGATTTTCCACTCCCATTTTCTGGAGTACATTTATCAGTATAAAATACTAAGCCTAAGCACACATGTCCACTATGTGTGCCTAAGCACACATGTCCACTATTAAAATCTAACAGGCTCCTTGGCAATAGGAGCTGGGACTGCAACCTCCAGTTACACAAATGACTTCCATGATGGGAAAACACCTTGAGCATTTGTTCATGTCTTTCATTTGGCACTTTTTTCAAGAAATTATTGGTCAAAATACATTTACCTTTTATAAATTTCAAAGGAGCAGACTGTGATAAGTGGTTTTGCAATCAGATATTTCAAATCATCATTGCAGGCTTTTTTGTTTTCAAGGAGTTGTATGTAGGTCTGAAAGCACAGAACAAATGTTGCCGTGACTCTTCCTTTTTTTGTTACAATATGCTAGTCAGAAAAAAAAACATCTGAATTAAGCCATATTTAGAGAAGTCCAACATTTTAATGAGTCTTCAAAAGAAAAAAACAACAAATCTTTCAGAGCTTTTAAAACACTAATAATAACTAAAAAAATCGATTTGTAATAACCAAATCTTGTAAGAAAGATATGCTCCACCTGGAACTCAAAAGGCAAAATGAAATCATATCACTGCAGTGAACAAGCTTTGTTCTTCCTTCGGTTTTTTAAAGATATGTTTATTCAAAACTATATTGAAAATAATATTTGAAAATAATTTAGGAATGAGTAAGTGTTGATTACTATGACACATATTCAGAATATTTTCTCTAAGTTATAAATAAAATTACAGATGCATTATAGTACTACTACTTGTGCTGAGAATCACATAAATTTCTTTTTTAACAGCTATATTTATTTTTAACAGCTACAGAGAGCCTTAAGAAATCATGAACATGGTCAAGAGACACATGTGTATCCATAAATTTTTATGCACATTTCATGCCCATGAAAAAGAGTACTAGGAACTTTGTGTGAAAAAAAATAACATGGCTTCAGAGCAAGAAAGGAAAACATATCCAGTGTTGTATTACAGACAATAAGCTCAATATTCTGTGATGCACTTAGAATAAATCATAGAGATTTGGAAGATCTGGCCCTGCAAATCTCCATCAAGCACATTCACCCACAGCCCCACTGAAGTTACAGGGTCTTTTCTTGTGAGCACAGAATAATGGATGCTTCAACCTTCAGGATCCTATTTCTATATCACCTAGTACATCCCGGATCTGAAGGGCTATGCTTCTAAAAGCTCATGGCAGTTGGACTCAATCACCCTCATGAGTCCCTTCAGGCCTGA
Source organism: Promerops cafer (assembly GCA_013398275.1). Classification (NCBI taxonomy): domain Eukaryota; kingdom Metazoa; phylum Chordata; class Aves; order Passeriformes; family Nectariniidae; genus Promerops; species Promerops cafer. Next base: position 485,452 of record VZSE01008174.1, on the reverse strand, counting down.
GATATTCTACAATTTCAATCTTTTTACAGTACACAAGACCAGGGGAAAAAAAATCTAAAACAAGTAAATGTCATGGCGCGTTACACAATCACAATCATACAAGATTTACTCAAAAGAGTGGAAGTCAAGACACAGAACCAAAAACTGGTGATGATCTTACTAAGAAAAAAGGAGAAGGATAAACTTTGGGACTTCTAGCACCATCTTTAAAACGAGAAAAAGACCTATCCGACAGTATTCCTTGGATACTCACTAATCTATCAGATTGGAAATTTGATCTCCACCTTGGCCTCCACTGTAATGTCTGTAAAAGAGATTCCTGTCAAGACCCAGGTAGTGGATCTCCTGTTGACTTTTCTAGCATGTTGCTTTTTGACTGGGAAAGAGCACAGAGAGATTTTATACACTGTAAATTCAGATGTTCTTTCACCCTCCCTCCCCCCTGTTTTAAATACGGTTGTTCATGTACAATTTCTCTGGGTTTTACCATAAATGTGATTTGATCCTTGTTACAAGATCAGATTTTTTTCTCCTGTTTCAAATCTGTTTGTATTGATTGTGCATTATGGAGGAATGGGAAGGCTAAGTTTGAAACAATTTTTCTTTCAGAAACTTGACATCAGCTGTTACATGCTTTTTCACAGCTTTCATACTAAGCTGTGGTTTTAACAAACTTCTGAGTGATTATTATTTGAATAATGCCTACATTTAGGACTGTTTTTTCATGTTTTAAAACTTGAAGCAAATCACCCTGGCACTTACTTGTTACTTTTATAAATGCACAGCCCTGTTTTAGGTGCAGCTCTGTGCTGCTTCTTACCCTGGTACTTCACATATGTGGTTTTTTCCCACTTCATTCGTATCCTTTTTGCACTTTTTGCATGCTTCTTTTTTGCATTCTCTTTTATTTTCACACCAGTCAGCTTTTGGAAAACTGACAATGAATGAATGAATGAATGAAAGTGTTGTGAATCATACCTAAAAACACCTGGTAAAGGTTTATTTTATGGCATCAAATAAAAATGCTGAAAAATACCTGTCAAACGATATTTTTTTTAAAACTAGAAAACCAGAAGCTTGAAATGCAGTGCAGAGAAAAAAAAAAAAAAAAAAAAGAGGTGCAAATTTACAAGAAGGTAGGCAATGGTGATAAAAAGTTATTTTGCAAAAGTTAAAAAAAAGGAACAAGATTAAATGACATTAAAAAATATCCAAGTCTTCATTTGATTATCTTTAATCTAATTATAAAAAGGAGCTGCTTAGCTCCCTGCAAAACAAGGAGACCTTAGATGGTTTAAGCAGAAAAAACAGAGGCTAGCGCAGCAAAAATAGTGCTAAATTAAAGCACTTGGAGGCCAAGGGCTTTGAACCTGGGTTTAAGCAGTCATTCCAACCTTGTGAGGCAGGGACTACAGAAGTTTGGGCTCCTGCTAACAGAGCCCTCATTGTTTCACCAGGCAGCTAGAAAAATGCTGCTTTATATCTCCTCACACCACAAGCCCAGCACACATAGCCTAGGAGGAGAAGGAGTCTGAGGGTGTGCTATCCATTGAAAAGCCATTTTTCCGCTATAAACTACCCCATGCTCCAAGCCCTGGCTCGCCAATGGCGCTAGCGGGATGTTATGATGGTGCATAATTTATAACTGGAAATTTCTGATTTATGTGGGATTTGGGGCATTTGTGTGCCCACCCTCCCAACCTTCCCTCCTTCACTCAGCCCTGGGCACGTCAAGGTGAAACCTTCAAACTGCAGAGCCAAGGTATCTGCTGTGCTAGTAGGTAAACACTGCACAGCTGAAAGTTCAGTTATTCCACACCTGTTTAATATGTTTATTCAGTAATTAAAGATTAATGCTTATTCCAGACCAGATAAATATATACTGTACACACGCTTGCATTCTGCAAGGAACAAAGATTTAACTGTACTGGGCTACTTCAGGGTACTAAAACATGCATTTTTAAAAAGCCTAAGCCGTGTCACATTTAGGTTGTGCTATAAATTACAACACATACATTGGTAAAAGATGCTAACACTAAGTCAGTTGGAAGAATTACCAAAGACAGTTTAGAGAAAGGTCACTATTTATTTGTATGGCTCATAATTACGGCTATTTGCAGAGATGGTTATGGTTCATTGCTATTCTGCAGCAAACTCAGTTGAAGGCATACGTGATGATGTTTGCATGATTTAGACTTGCTGAACCTGTAATAAAATGTGAAGTGCTCCTATATATTTTATTTATATATATGTACATATATAGAGATAGATAATATGTATAGATATTTATAATTATATATACATAGCTATATATATATAGCTACAGACGAAAATATTCTTCATATGTATATACACAGAGACAAATTATATATATGTACACACCTATAAATTAAGAACTCTGTAATAAACTTTCCATATGCAAAAATATACATAAAATGAGACCTCAGTGGATGCATCGTCAAAGCAGTACTTTCATAATGTTTGAAAGACTCTTCCTTAAAAAATGTCATGTTTAATAAATAGATGTAACGTAATGAATCTCTCCTATTTTTTTTTTAACGCATAAGAGAATGGAGATACTCTGCTAGCATCCTGTTACATTTTAAGGGAAGCTCTACATACCTCTCATATGGCTCTTCTGAAAAAGATCTGTTTTCCTGGTTCCAAACTCACTGTGTACTATACTGTGTAGGCTGGAAGCAACATTTTTACAGCCATAGAAGACCATGGGAATAGCTGAATCATGTCTGTCTGCTGAATTCATACCAATTATGCTAATTCTATAATTTCAATTACTTGAGGTAATCAAATACAATTTACTTAACTCTGCTTCTTATAAGGTTCATAGGTTTATAAAGAGAAGCATCTGAATAGTAGAAAATTTTAATTGTATCATTTGGGATGTTATGGTCCTCAATTAAAACTACAAAGCTGGCAAACTAGTATGCTTGCCGTGCTGAAACTAAACCGCTGCTAAAGAACGCATCATTAAAATATATTTTAGGTGGTTTTATTATTTGTAGCTCCAAATCAGAACAGCCGCTTGTGATGTTCTTAAGGTTCAATCAAGAGGTCTTATGCAAGACTTAAAGAATATACTTCAGTGAAATTATTGGTCTATTTAATGCAGGCTCTGTGTTGGATTCTGTTTTGCACTGTTAACACTTGCAGTCTCTTTTAAGAAAGAGGGTTCAGCCAGTACCAACTTTTTTTAAGCTTTTACTCACGGCATGACTCAACCTTGCTCCATTTTAGTAGGGGCAGAAAGCTCTGCACACCTGAATGGGGAATGAGGCAAGACATGCATGGGGTGAAGAAAAATCTTCAGCAAAAGGGCCCTTAGGCCACTCATAGCTAGCAGAACAGAAAAGGGTCTGGACAACTCACATGTAGCATAGGTCTTCCAAGTCTGTTTTTTTGAATTGTTTTTGGATACACCTGCTGATGCCTAACACATTGATGCAGTTCTTTTCTCAGAACCTGCATACATCTTGCTCTGTCTAGCATTTTCTAGATGACATATTCAACATCTCAGAAAGAGGACAATATGTGTGAGTGCACACGTTCAAAAAGAACAAGTTTGCTAAAGCATTAAATTCCCAAACTGCCTCCTTTGTCCAATGGCACAAATTTCTGACTGGTAATCTTGCCCCCTTTCTCAGAAAAAAAAAAAAAAATAAATAAATAGAACTGTTCTCAGCTTTAAGAAAATATACCCCAAATTGTAGTGGTATACACTTCACAGGCATGTGAAGTACACGTGCATTTGTAGCAGTGTGTGCACAGCGAAGTATAGTGGTCATTCTTGGAACCATAAAGGTAAATGTGAGAATAAAAATCATTAAATGCAAGCCAGAAAGCCACAAATTAAAATCCAAGCAGCAGAATTATTTTATGTTCCAGACTTCTGAAATGATGAGTTTCTTTCCATCACTTCCACGATGCAGCAGGCAGAAGGCAAACACGAAAGGAATTACATATCACAAAAATCCTGACCCATTCTTGGCTTTCTCAATGTGCTTAGAACAGCACAGAACACCAGTAACTGGACACAAACAAAAGGTGCTGCAGATTCAAGCCTCAAATAAAGGTTTTAGTTCACAGAATCACAGGTTTGTTTTGAAGGGACCTCTTGAGGTCATCTGGTCCAGGACTCTGCTTGAAGCAGAACAACTTCAAAGTTAATCCAATGTCTTGGTTAAAGCATTTTATCTGGAATGCTCCAGCATTCAAATATTATTCTGGTCAAGCAGCACTAGATATCTTCACAGCAAACAGAACTGTAGAGTTATACCATACTATGTTTCCACATTGAAACAGAATGGCAAAGACATTTTGCTTATTGTAGCAAAAATGAAACTTGTTAGCTCTGTAAATTGTGTTTGATGCAATTGGTTTTTATGGAATTAGTAGGAGGATTTGTTTTGTTTGGGGTTTTGGTTTGTTTTTTGTTTGTTTGTTTTGTCTCTGATAGTAATAGGACTGTGGAAATATAAAGCCTAAATAAAGAATGAGTTCCAGTGAGTTTGTCACTACAGCACATCGTAGTATGAGGTATGTACAGTAGAGGAAGATGTAAATGGAGAAAGCCCATGAAAAAGTCTCCAAAGTGTTTCACTTTTGGAGACATTTGGATGCCAAAGCTGTGCTTTCCGATGGAAAAGTATCTTTAATTTAATTCTTCAGCCTCAGAGAGATTTTATTTTTAGTAGCATAACAGATCAAACATTTAAGTATTTTGTTATAGGCATACAGCTCAAAACTACACATGTATGTATTTTAAGTTAGACTATGTGACTAGCAACCAGTCACTGTTGACTTTAAAGGTCTTGTAAAAATACAAAAAATTCAGTTGCAGAACACAGTTCAGAACTGGAGCACATTATTTATTAGTAATTAATTGAATACCATAGAAACGTCTCTAACTATCGAACTGCTCTGATTTAATTATAAAGGGAACAAGGCACAGCACAAAAGGACACTGAAATCAGTCCCATGCTAAATTGCCCATGAATTCACTTGGTACTACTATTTGCCAGGGCACAGAGGACATGAAGGGACCAACCTAGTCCCGTTAAGCTAACAAAAGTGACAGAAAACATTAAATCAAACAGATATCTCTGCATTACTAGGTATATTCATCTTCTCCACCCTAGGCAAATGCCTCCTATCTTGCCTCATCTGCAGTCAGCTACACTGGATTAAGCAGAATCCTGAGGTTTAAACAGAGAAAGCACTTTTCACACTAGAGAGGTAATTTGAACAGGCATTTAATTACTGCAGCCATCCAAACAGCAGTGAGGTAAAATGTGCTCTTAAGGAGGGAGAATAGCAAGAACCCAAAGCCTCCAAACATGTGAACGAATCAAGACTGTAGCAGCTGAGAGTTGTTTGTGACTTTCTTTTTTTCACTCCTTTAGACTTTCTGGCATTTTTACTGCCTGTTATCCCAGTGGTAATATGTAAGCATGCAAACAGATTAATTGAGAAGGGGGGCAAAACAGGGGCCACACAGAAAGGAGCAGAATCGTAGTGACTGAAAAAATATCAGTAATTTTCTAATAAGCTGAAAGTCTCTAGAAGTTGAGAAGTAAGCAAATAAACTGTTAAGATAATATTCTGATGGAAAGTCTAAAGGGAAGTCTAATATTAGTACGAGCAAGTGTTCAAAAATTTATGCTTTAAGCTACCCTACCCTGCTGATTTGAAAAAATGAATATGCATTAAGGCTTTTAAAATTGTCTTCTTGTTTTTGTGCTTTCAGGTTTTACTCTATAACCCCAAGTGCAAGAATCTGCCCCTCTTATCTTCCAAATGGCAATTCAGATCTTCATGAAAACGTCTGACTCCAGTGCTGTGGTTTTAAGAAAAGCAAGAAAATCCAAACACTCTCTGAACTATTGAGAAAAATTTAAAAAACTGAAAATGATAGGGTTTGGTTAAAAATGTCTCTCATCTAGAACCAGATCTTACCATCAATCTCACAAATTTTTATGCAAGAAGGACAGACCAGTTTCCTGTCAAAATTACAGGACTTGGATGTATTGCTTTGCAGAGGTGAACCAGCTAGAATATTCACCATGGTTGCATTTATTTACTTGCACAGCTAATGAAATTATGGAAAACTCTTTTGTAAACATAAGCAAGTTTGGAATGCCTGAAAGTGGGCTTTTTGCCAAAATAATGATAATAATAATAATAATAATAATAATAATAATAATAATAATAATAATAATATTAAAAAGCAAAGCCTTAAATAAACCCAGACCACATGGGAAGAATTTTTGATCTCACTGGCTCCCAGCATTTCACTCTTATATGAGTTCATTGATAGTAAGCAGAAAGCTATTTTCACTATTCTCCTCAATTCAATATCTTAAACACAGCCTCAGTTTCTTTAAGCAGAAGTTGCAATGTGTCTGTCAGTCAAACACTGCCAGGCCCAAGGTAAAAACACAAGTAAGGCAGTCACTGGAAAGTACCCATTAGGTGTCATCAGAGCTGCCTGGAGCCTTATCTCAAAATAACATTAAGGTCCCAAAGCTGTCGAAAACTAGATAAAAGCAGAGAGGATCCCACAAAAGATTTTCGGATAGATTTTCCGAGCCCTTGCACATAAAACCAAACAAAACACCTTTCCCAGTTTTCCACAGGAAATCAATGAAAGGCACAGTGAAACAGCCAGCAGTTCAGCAGGCTCAGCAGCTTCCCCAGGAATGCCAAAGACAGAGGCGCAAGTGCCTCTTTTGAGACTAGAGGATAGAACCTCTGTCTTTGTGATATGCAGTGATGAGCACAAACACCAGCTCATTAATCAAGCCAGAGCCTGATGAGCATTGGCCTCTTTTCATAATCCTTATTCTTGTCAAGACTGATAGGCACAACCCACCAACACTTTTCCCTTTTGATGAAAGAACACATCAGATTAATTTCTCACCCAACCATCCAGAAAGCACCCACATGACTGGAGATGCAAAAAGATAAAGAACTGTAGGCAAGCTTCTAGCTTGGAAAGCTTTTGCTGGTTGGCCTTGGGGAAAAGCACAACACATTTAGAAAGAGCCATGGGAACCACCAGGTTGTTCAGCAGATGTAGCTGAAGGAGAATCTTCTCTCACATGAAGCAACTGCAGTGGGCCCTGCTGAATTAACGTGACCCTAAACCTAAGTGACTGCCAAGCTGGGAACCAGTTTAACAGCATGAGCACCTCGAAGTTCAAATAGAAGGAATGCAACAGCAAGGGTCACTGCAGGAACAGGCTTGTAAGGGACTGGTAAGGTTTATTAAACACCACTCATCACTCTCCATTTTGCACAATTGTGGGAAAAGAAGATTTTATAGCACAGCGATCCAGTCTACATCAGAATTCAAATGTGCAAGACAAGTCCTGTCTCTTGGAAAGAAATCACCCTGTAGCTGTGAGAGAAACCACATTTGCTTCTTCGGCAAAATACTGGTGACTCTCCTCCCACACAGAAGTGAGACAGGACTCCTATTTAACTGAAGATGCCAAGAATGTATTACTCTCTCCCTCTCTAACTCTCTCTCTCTATTTTTATACATATACATGTACAAAATATATATATATATATGTCACTGTTCTACTACATTCTTTCTAACGGCACATCTAACATTACATGTGCACAACCACTTACAACAGCACCATGCTTGTGCTTATAATTTAAGAAGCCCAGCTCCTGACAGGCACATGTATGGGAATGCACTACCTAAAACACACAATCAGAAATAAGATTGAGGGTCAAAAAAAATATGCCCTACATATCTAGATAAACTGTAGAGAAAGCAATCAGATTCGTTACAAAAACCCACAACAATATTTCAGAAGCTACACAGAGTTTGCTGAGAGGATACTCATTTCAGATTTCATTAGAGGACACAGGATATTTTCAGTAACTAGCAAAGAGTTACCTCTTTTTTTCACAACTAATCCTACACAAATTGAAATAAAGATATTCTACTATAAATTTTTACTCAGTTGTTAATTAACTATTCAAGAATAAAGTTACAATCTTGATTTATAAAGAAGAAATTATTGCCATTTTCATTATACTTCAGGAGGTGAGTTGTAGGGTTTTTTTTCTTTTTGTAACCTGCTGCCCTGTCAGGCCCTATTATTTTCACAAAAATCTGACAATTGTGGGGTCATATCTGTTGGCTGCTTGTGACAACATTCAAAAAGGGCACTATATATCACCGAAACAGCTCACAAACTGGCTAGTCACATTATTTATTATGAGCCACACATGTGACAAACTATTTAACTCAGTGACTCCTAATAAGTCAAAGAGCAAGCAATTAGCTAACGCACTATGAGGGCTGCTTGTGGCAATTTATAGATGCTCTCAAGCTGTCACAGCACTTCAAAGTGCCATTAGGGGGGGAAGCCCTTAATGACTCACTTGATATGACAAGCAATACACAGCACACATGGCAGCGATGAAATTGGCAGCCGATTCTGTTACTGGAAGCTTCTTCCCCTTCCCCCAACAGCTGTTTACATGTTTGCAGTTTGCCCGTCTCTCCTGCAAGTTGCTCATGCTGGAAATGTGGAGAGGGAGGCACCGCGTTCCTTCGCAACAGGGCAAGAGCTGTTCAAGGCTGCTCTGTGGGTGCGTCCTCAGGTCTACAAGAAACTCAGAGAGCTGTTTGGCTGTTAACTAGGAGAGACACTGCAGGTAAAATCTGCTGGTTGCACATAATTTCCAGCTCACTACTGGAACGGACTGGACTCATGGAAGTTGGGATCCTTCTCCAGTTAGCTGGGACTAGTTTTTGTAATAATTATGCTTTATAGTCAACCAAACAAGGACATTTGTCGGATATCTGAACAAGATGACCTCCAGACCTTCCAACTTCAACCATTCTGTGAAAGTAAAAATTATCACTTTGGATTCACTCAAAAACTGGGAAAGATCCAAGATTTAGAGCTCAGACCAGTTTCTCAAGCTTAGTCCTTGACTTTCTACATTGAATTACAGTAACTGGTGATTATCTTGTATTTTCTTCTTTGCACCTCACTGAAAACCTGTATTCTCTTTCTACTGAGTCCCCTCTTGTATTTCTAGTGGCACTCAGTTAACCAGCTTCCCGGCTAGAGGCACCTTGGTTATGGACCAAGGCTGCATCACAGATCACATAGGATAAATCTATTCTGGGTGCTCCTGTTCATATGAACACAGTGACAGCGAGGAGCGTAGGAATCAAAAATAATCTGGCAGCATCAGGCTAGAAACTGTGGTGATGATTGGCAGATACTCCATGCTGGAGAGTGGGAAGGTAAGGAGAGGTGAAAGAGGGAACTCAGGAAGGGGGCGATGAACTTTGTAGAAACCCCAGGTGACACAACAAAGGTTGGAGAGGAGAAAGATACAGCTTGAAGTCACTGTTACCTCAAATAGAATAGTCACTGTTACCCTAAATATTGTACCTGCAATGACTACAGCATGACAAAGCTGTGCCTGGTGAAAGACAATAATTATTCAATGGGAATGAATGGGTGACTCTGAGAAAACACAACATGCTGCCACAGTAGGATGTGACTGTCCTATTTCAGAGTGTAAAAAAAGCAGATGTCAGACCTGCTTTCAAAAGCAGTCACTCCAAGCCATCCAAGCAAAGCCTCCCCCACACTATGAGACATGTAGCAGGAGCAATTAAACCTCCCTCTGCCACACACATTCCTTTTAAAAATGCAAAGCGTCATTGACTGTGCTTTAGCATTCCTCAGCAGCCACAGCTGTATTATAGCAACTCTGTTATTCCAGATAGCTTGAGGGGAAAGTACCTGCACAGAGGAGTGTTAACCTCTGCCTTTAATTGCATGGTGACATCATCCATGAGATTTAACTTGTACTTTTGACATAACATCAGCCTTTCAGTGCAAAAGCTTAATTTAGTATACCATGCAAAAGTGTTGAAATCCTCTGCATACAGAAATCAACAAATGCAACTCTAAAAACATAAGGACAATGCAACTCTAAAAACATAAGGAAATGTTTTGTCTGAGAAAAGTTTTATATTTCCAAATTCCTGAATTCTTGAATTTGCAGATTGACAGGAATACTTTATGAATAAAATAGCACAAGAATGTGTTTTCCAAAAGTATTTGTGTTTCCCAGTTACTTAGAAAGAAAAAGAAAAACATTTACATCTTCATATAATAATATAACAACAATCTGTAAATGATATGAAGGGGGGATTGGTTTTGGTTTAGGCTGTGGGTTTGTTTTTCTTTTTTGGCCAATATTCACTAGAGTCCTTAACTACCTGACATTTCATCATTCTTTTGGCACCTTGTCCTTTTTTTTCTGTTTTTTTTCTGTTTTTTCTTTTTTCTGTTTTTTTTGGTGTTTTTTGTTTTTGTTTTTGTTTTGGGGTTTTTTAAATTTTATTTTGGTCTTAGTCTTTTAGAAAGCAAACTTTGACAAAGACAATTAGTCTTTGTCAAAGTTTGCTTTTCATCTCATGGATCTATGCCACGCTGCTGTGCTTTCCAGAAGTTACAAAGTAGAACAATCTGCACACTGTGACAAAGATCATTTTACTGCATTAATGTAATAACTCATCAATCAAATTTCAGATATGCAGGTATTACTTATTTTGCTATTCTAACTTACAAAAACTGTTATACTCTGAGGGAAAAGTATTTCTAGACAAACCATGTTTGGGTAGGGGGGAGGCTCCAGCTTATATTAGGCAATAGAACAGCTAAGTAGAAAAGAGGTAAGACAGTGTTTGTCGAAGTGGCACTTTTAGAACTGATGGGTTATCAATTTGACTGTCTGGCCAAAAGCCAGTAGTGGCACAATATGGATTTCATATGCTGCAGGACATGAACAGAGTTGTGATTTTTGTTGTCACTCTCGGGATTTTTAGTGCTCTCCTTAGAGCTATTTGTCCCAGAGTCATGAGACTGCAGAGGCCTCTCAGCTTTCTTTTTAAAAGAAATAAAAATAAAACAAAAAATTATGAAAGTCTCTCTAGTTTCAAGGGAAAATTTAGAAGCATAACTTGAGTGTTCCCTGAAAGTGCCAAAACCCAAAAAGGCAAATAAATCAACACTTACTCTTTTTAGGTTAAATAAATCATGAGGCTTTGTTTTAATCTTCTCATTTTGAAGATCCACTCCACTTTCCATTTATTTATTTATTTAACACTGGGGAAGAATCCATGGTGAATGTAACAAATCATAATATGGTGGGTAACCTCGTACTCCTCACAGGTACTTTTCATCAGGACAACAATTTCCAGTGAGAGTCACAAAATTTAGTCATATTTTAAAATACCTTCTCTTGAATCATCATGACTGCATTTTCCCAACATCTGATCTCCTAGTAATCAAGGAAAACAAACAGCCTCCTTTTGCAATCCACTTCTAATCTGTGGAGAAAAGGACTAACAGTACAATGGTGCCTATTCAGTAACAGTCAAAATATTATTCAAACACTAAGCACTAGGGCAGAAATCCTTCAGGCTCTCCTGTTTTCTGACAAAGAGCCCCAACTTTGGCAAATGCATGTAAAGTGCATTTCTGAGGTGAGCAAAGTTAACCTCTGAACTGTGCCTTTATGTTCATACTTTAAAAGCAAAACATAGTAATTACAGAAAAGTGAGCTGAAAACCCTGGGATTTGAAGGGAAGGATAGATGGCCACATCCACGTAGAAGAGATGATATTCTACATAGATAATCACTACATTCTTACTTTACACTCTATATTTTGCCACTTCTATTTTGCAGACATAAGATTGTGTCCATGGTGATCTATTAACACCTGTAGAAGTCAGGTTTATCCTCTGAACTAATATTTAGGGTACAGATTAAAATCTGTCACTAAATGAGACTGGCTGAAGCCTTTTAGCCAAGGTGCAAGGGGGCAGGTTTTCAGTGATGATAGCCTTGGCTTCATCACTGAATGATGGGATGGGGGATTTGCCATTTGCAATTAAAAGCCACTGGAATTAGAGAAAATTGTGCCTTAAGTTTGATGGAGTCTTAATCTTCTGAAATAAGCTTTCAACAGATACTATAAGGTCACATTTTCCAATTAATACATGAACAAGAACAGGTTAAGGTCTCCTCTCTGCAATTAAGGTGTTCCACTTTGCCAGTAGTGCTTTAAGCAGAATCACTTGCTGCAGTCAGTGAGCTCTTCCTCGTGGAGCAAGTGCCTACATCTTCCACCTTTGGAAGCAAAGAACAAGCCCTTCAGACACGTCGACAGCTTTTCTCTGTCCTATCAAAACTTGTCATCCTCTCTTGAATGCAATTAGGTCTTCATTACTTATATTATTTTCTTTCCTCTGACCAGGATTTTTTTCCTAAAGTAAATTTCTTCCTTCCCCCACTCCACCACGTCTTTTATCCCATTCTCCCTCAGGCATGTTTTAAAAAATGGCTGAGATGCTAACAGCATCTCACAAATCTGTTTGTTCCTTCTCAGCTCCATTATTCAGATCAAATTGAGTCTTCATCTTTCAGTAACTTTGGATATTATTCGCTCCACACGTTCCTGAAGTGCAATGTCTTTATTTAATGCCCACTGATCTCCTTTCCACACTGCTGTATTTCTTAGCCTGCCTCAAATTACCACACTGGTATGTTCACTGGATATTTGTCATAGCAAGATGCTGTGTGCATAAAGAACACACATATCTTGAAGATCAGGGTAAAAAGACACAAAAGGCACGTGGAAAGCATTGTTAAGTGACATTAAGGACAGTATTTGGCCAAATTCATAGCACATTCAACTTCCTTAATGAATCCTGAGAACCTCAAAATCCTTAGCACTGCCGGAGAAGCAATTCTCCTTCATTGCAGTGATAGACAGCAATTCAGCAAATTAAAAGGGCAAAATATTAGCCACTCTGCTCAACACAGACAGTTTTCAGGCCAAACAAGGTCTGTGGTTAGGCAGATGGCCCACATTTGAATGGGTCAGCTAACTTCTAGATAAATGCATCATAGAGCCATGTTCTCCTCTCTCTCATCAGATATGGCTGCTTTACTACATTCTTCTAAATATTTCAGGATAGTCGGCCACAGAAGTCATTAGCTCTGCTAGCTCAGTGCTGTGCAAAACCAGTCAGCCTAAACTACAGTGGAATAATGTTGAGTGCCTGCACAGGAGCTTATTGGCCCAGATAGCACAGAGTCTGCATCTCATTTGTGAGGAGAATTCTTGATGAATGCAGCTGTGTGCTGTCAGAAGGACAGACACCCTGCTCACCAGAAGTCGTTGCTGAAATGCAATGCTGCACAGAGTAATCTGGGGTTTGAATGGGTGCTGCAGACAAGCCTGTAGAGAACATTGCAAGAAGTTGCTGAAGAAACTTCCAAGGTTTTTGTTCTAGCATCCCAGCAAGAACAATAACTGCCTGAAATCAAAACACACAGAAATCACCAACAAACTTAAAAGGCAAACAGAACCCATATGCAACTCTCCTGCATTGTTAGGTTTCGGGTTTTTTTTTTCTTCTTCAACGGCTCTGGGTAGAAGGGAGAATATTATCTTCATAAGAAATCCTGCCAGGTCAAACTGAAATCTGAGGATTCATATTACACCATATGATCAAGAGCATCTGCTTTCATCTCAGGCACAGCAGGGACGAGGCAAGAATCATCATTCAAGATTTGAAAAAAGAATCAGCAGCAAGTGTGGCGCAGCGAGTACTCTAGTGGGAACGGAAACAGAACAGAACTAGCAAATATTCTTTTGCTTGTTTGCTTTCCTGCTTGCTTTTTTAATAAAAGAATCTGCAGTGTTTGTGTGTGTGTGTCTAAGTGTGTGCATGCAAAATTATGTAAAGCAGAATGGGTTATTTAGAGACAGGTTTAGAGAGAGGTTATTTAGCTCTATCAAATCAACCCTATTCAAACCTAGGCTTTCAACACTGAATTTTTTTATGTATGGTAAATATGTCCACAAAGAACAGCCAATTTCCCTTATAATGCCTGATCAGCTTCAGCTGTATTTAAAAAAACCACACAATTGAAAAAAACTAAAACCAACCTTCCATAAAACCTTGGATTTGACTTCTTGCGCTTCAGGACATAAATGGAGCTCTAAAACAGGGAAAGAGGAAGAAATTTCCTCCATGACGCATTTATTCCACAACTGCCCACTCCAAGTTTCTTGTCCTTGGTAGGCACGGTGAGCTGGCAGCTCTGGACTGAGGAATGGCTGGGTTGGGCTGCTACAGCAAATCCTATATTTAAATGTACAAGTGTTTGTCCCTTCAGTAGTCTGGGTCAGACCTGCTGTACTCAGCAATGCAAAGAAACTTTTAATTTTGTACTGTTTTCAAAGAACGTGGGCACGTGCATGCAGGTCAGAAGGATTTATACCACACTTTACAGCAGTTTGCAGAGCAGATTAACTAGATCTGTCCCTGCTGAAAGGATTATATAAAGATTAAAACAGTCAAAGTAGAGAAAAGCATGTAATACATGAGGGTAATTTACACTAAACCCATTATTAAGGAGATGAACACATTTAATTAAAAAAAAAAAAAAAAGACAGGACAAGACCTGAGTCATGAAGCAGTGAGATGATACCCCTTTAAATAAGGACAGCCTTCAAATAAAGCTGTGGTAGGAGTTATTTCTTCACCAAAGTGGCATTTTTGCCAACAAGACTCTTGGCAGCCTTCAAGGGTCGACACTAGCACAATTGACCAAATATGGTTGGGAATTTGAAAACATTGAAGATATTAGCATTTGTTCCTGAGTCTAACATAACACAGTCCAGTCTTGCCACCAGAGCCTATAACTATTAAGTGATAACTTAAGCATTGGAATGCAAATAATCCACTGGTTCACATTAGAGTCATTTCCATTTGTTGATGTTCTCAGTCCCCTCCAAATCCTGGCAGTACCTTACTTGGCTTCTGAGGGGAGCAATCTACAGGAAATGTACTAAAGAGAAGTTAAAATACGAGAGCAGAAGTCAGTGGTGGTTTACTTGCAGGGAAGGGAAAAAAAGATGATACATTAAACTACACTGTCCAGAGTTACTTGACCTCAAACTGATTGCTGTTAAATTGCTTGAATTGACGTTAGTCATTTACCTACTGGCAGCTACTCAAGATTTATCTTTACAGGCTACAAGGTTTCATCATTTGTCCTTAAACTCCCTGCCAAATGTTAACTTTCAAAATACTGGTTTAACTGTGAAGTGTGGGGAAGCTTTGCTGAAGCCAATGAAAAATGAACGCAAGTACAAGATAAAAGATTAAATACTTAAATAATTTGGCACCTCTCCTCTGCAAAGTTAAAAGGATGCTCTGAATACTTAATGGATAAAGTAGGATAGCATAATAACTTTTAAGGAACAGTCTGTGATCCGCAGTTGTCTAACCTAGAAATGTCATAATGGGCACCTGTGTTGGAAAAATAATAACGGTCTATAATTTATTAGTATATACTAAACAAAAATTAAATTATGGTGGAGATAAGTTTTATGCTACAGAGATAAGCGCAATTACTTCTCACTTTAAAGAGAAACAAGAAAAGTCACCCCAGGGAAAAATGAAGTCCTCACACACTTTTAATGGCACCTTTATCTAGCATATATATCAGTTTTGTGTGTCCACACATCCCAGCAAAGAATTGCAACTTTTAGTTTAAATCTGCATTCAGCCAGATACAAGAAACAGGAAAATAAGCAGCAAAAAAGCGCCCCATGAATAGTGTCCAAAACATGCATATCAACAGGCTCTGTAGTTGTCATCAGAGTATTTTTATTGGTGGAAAAAAAAATGTATAAAACGACAGTGACCTTACTGCAAACCTGTTGTGCTTTCTCCAGCGTTATATTTTTATGGAGAGTGAGCAGCTGCAGGAGGATTCAGCACTTTTCTGGACTGTATCCTGAAGATACGCCCAAGAGACCATCAAATTATTCCTCTAATACTCTTCACAGCTGATTTTATTTCTTTCTTATTGAGGCCAATAAGTGCTGAATAAAAAGGTAAAATGCAAGTAAAGCGGCAGACACTGAACTCTGAAGAAACAACCTCCACACCAGCCTGAGCTCTCTCTCCCATAATCCGGTCAAGTGGAGCATTAACCAGAGGGACGGCATTACAGCCCAGCCCATGGCAGAGCACCTTAGCTGAACTATGCCTGAAGAGCCTAAAGTTATAAATATCTTCATAGGTTGATATATTTCCTGAGCCAGTGCTCCCTGCAGAGCTTAACAGCTCAGACAGACCTCCGTACCCGAAAGAGGTACAAGGGCACATTTTCCAGGACCAACAAAAAAGGTTTTGCCTGAGAAAAAAACTCAATGTGCTATATGCTAGACCCAATTATTTACTATGCTATTCCCCAGAGCACCAGAACCAAAGGAAAACTGAAAATCCTGAAGCTAACGTTTAAATTGTCAGACACATCAGTCTCTAAAAATGTTCCACTGGATGTTAGAAAACCAGAGTCTGCCTGGAAAATGTTTGGGCTATGTTTTTCCCCCTAATTTTATTTAAAAGTAAGTTAAAAAAACCAAGCAGTTCTGCATTTTCGAGTGGCTTTGTGTTTTCAAGAGCAGCCTGTTACTCTAGGCACCTCAGCTCCTGAATGCTCCAACTTCAGATACTGAAAGAGGACTTGATTTCCTGAACTGAATGGTCCTCACATTTTTAACAGGCAGTTTGTGCACCAAAATAGAAGCATTCAAGATCTAGAGCACTAATCTCTTTAATTAATAAAAATAAAATTTTGGAGATTGTTACATCTGTGTTCTGAGTAGAGGAAACTAAGCATATTCCAACTGCCCCTTCTTAAGATCACTGTACATTAACATCCGTGTTGCCAAATTGTGTCCCATTCCAAGCTCAGCAAAGGGATTGCCACAACTTCCATGGGCATTCAATGACATAAAAAGAAAATCATTGTGTCTGGATGTCTGTAAAAACAACAGAGCTCTTTAGGGCTCAAATACTCTACCAAATTTTTAGTTAATGGGATGCTGAATGAAAAAAACTCAAATGTGAAAGGTGTCCTGGAATTACTGCTACTGTACTTTGCCACAAGCAACATTTCAACAAATTTCAGTTGAGTTTCCAAGTAAGCTGTGCATGCCAGTGATGACTTGGATTCATCCATATCAGATAGCTCCATCAGATGGCACTATGCAGATGAAACCATAATTTCTGGTATAGAAATATCATTGCAACATGAAGCCAAGGTATTTGAACAGGCATTAAAAAATAACTGTTTTTTAAAAAAAAAGTGATCTGGGTATACTTTCACACTTAATAAATAACATCTTAATAAAAACCCCTAGAGATTTCTGTAAAGCTGGAATTTAAAAAAAAAAAATCTAAGCATCCTTAGATTAAGTGAATCATTCATTGGATCTAATCGGAGAAAAATGTTTCTACTTTGTTACACATTTGCAGTTTTACCCAATTTACTGAAGAAGTACTTGCTCAAGAGTTATTTACTTGAGTAGTATTCAGCCTTACCCTTCTTCCTCCCCCTCCCCTCAAACTCCTAGAAACTATTTGAAAATGAGAACATCACATTCATTATAAAGCAGAAAATAACATTCCCATGGAAAAGGTAACTCTGCTTGATATCTTAATTGAGAGATTAGATTTGAATGCCTCAACAGTCTATGTAAACTTGGTTGTCACAGTCTAAACCAGGCTTCCATTTTAATAAACGATTATTTGCATAACATCCCCCTTTTTCCTTGGCATAAAAGCAAGTATATGACTTAGTTTCCCATCAAATATGCTAATTGGCTTAGTCACATTTATCTTCCTAATCTATGTTAGCAATTATTTTTAAGAAACTTTGCTTAATGCATATGAAATTGAATCAAATGACCACATACATTTTGTATACAGACTTTTCAACTGCTTTTCTCATTTCTTTTTGGCTCCAAGACACTATTCAAAACATTTCTAGAATAACAGAACCATCTTTCATAGATAAGAAAAAAGGGTATATGTGCCTCAGTAGAGAGAGAGAAAAAAAGAGTATAGCTGTATTTTAATGCCAGTATTTTTTCACTTTCTAAGGGAGATAGGAAAACATATGTGCCCACAGAATTCAACGAATCCTTCATTTCCACTTCCCTCATTTCCCTGCCACATATCACAGCTAGAAGAAAATGCTAGCTTCCAAGAAAGAGGGCAAATGGGAAAACAGACATGAATCCCACAGGAAATCTAAATTCTCTGTTTCTACAAGCACACTAAAAGGAAAAACCCTGGAGTTTTATGCAGTTTTAAGATGCAGATCTTAAAAAAAAAAATTAAAATATTCCATACAGAATTTCTGAAATACTTTTGTGGCCAGTACCTTTTATCACAGGTAATTTAAGGGACCTGTAATAGAAACTCAAGGTATTCAAGAGAAAAAACATGCATAATAACATTAACAAAATTAAAAGATCAATAAAAGGCAACCAAGGATGTGGTGAAGTATATAAAGACAAAAATTTATATCAGGATACAAAACATACGGCTACCTCTTTGTTTAAAAAAAAAAAAAATCAGAAAAAAACGTTAAGAATCTCCTTTTTGCACCAGCATTTTAAAAAGAAGTCGGTTTTCAGTTTAATATTATTCTATTCTATCCTCAGACTGCCTCTTTCAGAATGTTTTGCAGTGTGCTACTACCTTTCTTTAATTAAAAAGCAAATATCCAACTATTTCTTACAGCTGCAAAGTTGTTTCTGGATGAAAATATCACTAATATTCAACAAAGCATTGCATAATGCATTGTTTACTGAGAAAAGTTCATTGGAGAACCCATTTCAGAAGCACCAGAGGTGAAGCAGTCGGCTCATTTCCTTTGGGCATGCGAGAAAGAGGAAGAAAAGATGCTGAGAGAAAGAAACCAAAAACTCAGCTGGCAAGATCCATGACAAGCAGCTGAAAGAAGGACCTGGGGATAACAGTGTCGTCATCAGTGTCCAACATTTTTTTCTCAACCGGCTCTCACATTTTTTCTCCATGATAAATAGCTGTTTCCAGAGGTCCCCTCCCATTCCTCCCTCACTCCCTACACAGCAGCCTTATTCTGTGTGTTGGCTATATTTTACTTTCTCATGTAGTATTTTCTTACCCTGTTCTCTTTGCATTCCCTCCCACTTTCCATGTTTATTTAAATGTGTCATGATCCTCATGCTACTCGGTCCAGCTGCATGAAAAAAGGAACGACTTGCCATGATCTCCTTCAGGTGTTCCTGCAGAATTGGGACTGTGATCTTGGTCTGGGTCTGAGAGAATGGGCAATGCATAAAATAAAGTATCTTTCATGACCTAAAAGGTTTGCTCAATCACTAATTGCTTCTCACACAGAGTCACACTTTCAGAAGCAACTCAGTAGCAGGCAGCTTGCACTGAGAGCTTGTTGAGTGACAAGGAGATCTCTAAAACCTCTGGGAACATAACTGGATGATGAGCACTTTTGAAAACCTGTCCTCAGTGCTTTTACCTCCCTGAAAAGGTGCAGACTATCTGTGCATAATTTTAATGATGTTGATTCCCACAGTGCAGTTGTACGGGTCAGCTTCTCAAAGCCAGCACTGAAGTTAACAACTAGCATGAGTCAGCTGTTCCAAAGTGTCAATTGCCCCAGCACTTTTGCAGCAACGTGCTACATGTCCATATAATTGAGATTACATGGAAAAAACTCAAGAGTTCATCATACTAGACATATTTTCCTAAACTACAGTTCTTCACTGGTGGAGAGAGTTGCCAAAATCCTTTAATAAAAATAAGAATTAACACGGCACAATAACAACAGCCAGAGCCTCTTCTCCCCAAGTGCAATAACCAGAATAAACAGTTTACCCACATAATAGTTCCCTATAAAACTCGAAAGAAATAAGCCTACAGAAATATTTGAGGTTTTTTTACTTTAACATATCATACATTCCTAGGCTAATTTGTTTAAAGCTAAACACAAGGGACATGGAATTTTATTTTTTAATCCTGCATTATTTTTGATATAGTGATTTAACTTATCATTATCATCTTTTACCATGAATTTCTATGTTTACGACAAGAAAGCAGTTTTTTTTCTTTCTTTAAGGAAAAAAAACCTTATACAAGTGTTCACCAGTAGCCAAAAGCATAAATCCTCAGCATAAATGCTCATCTACTTAACAGTACAAGATGACCATATTTTTAAAATACTTTTTTTACCCGTATACCAACATTGACATGTAATTGTCATGATCCTGAACTACAGTTTTCAAAGCTGAGACCTTGTAAAATGATGATGATGAATAAGATTTTAGAGGGAACATAAGCTTTAGAAAGCAAAGAAGGAAAAAATGTGCATGTGGTGAAGGTAATGATGCATACAGGCATATATCTGAAGTTATTAGTTAAATTGTCAGTAGCAGACATGAAGATTTCTCTTTCCCCTCCTTTGGAAATCAAGTAACACTTCCTAACTAAAAGTATCCAATGGACCAGATTTTCCTTTCAGAGCTGCATTCTAATCCTACTCATATTTGCAAAGTATTGCGGAAAAAAATTCCACCCACACACTCAAAAAATGTATGAATGTAGCTGAGGATGGTCATACGAAAAACTGCTTCTCTTCTTCTTCCTGTTGGTATCTTTGTGACTTCCACTAGGCTTAAAAAACATATATCTCTTCTTATCTTCACTAAGTTGTAAATTAGTTATTTACAAATAATAACAAATTTTAAAAGACTCTTGGTTTTCATTTTTCTCTTCTGAATTCTACTACAAACAACAGGAAATAAACCCATTTTCTTAAATACCAATATGGTTCACTGGACAAAGTGTTATGTGGGCAGATAAGTCTCATGCTCTGCTCCCTAATTATTGTGATCTATATACAGGATCAAAAAATATTTACATAATCACAGTGTATATGCATACTTTCTTAGTTGCAAGACCAGACTCTGAGTGTTGCCTATTTTGGAATTCTAGGCTTGCCAAAGGGCTTTCATTAACATGTCTGTCTCTATAAACTCCAAGACATGCTAAGGTTTTCTATAAAAGTGCAACAATAAATCCACCCTTAATCAACCCTTTGTTGAGCTGCACACACATGGACTCTGTAAAATACAACTCAGATCTAATGGCAGGACCTCTGTTCATAGCTTCAACTTCAATGGTGTTTAAGACCTGGAAGTGTTACTATTTTTTACCCTGAGCCATGTAAACATGAACATTTGATGCCTTGGACTTCTTTGATTAGACATGCATTCTCACCACACAGCTGCAAACATTTTTTTTTTCCTTCCTACTATTGCTCCCAGATAAAACCAAGCGATTTTGCCTCAATACTAAACTCAATCCTGATCTTCACTGCCAGTTCACCTCCAGCTGCCTGTACAGAGTTTCACACTAAGCCCCTTGTTTATATCAGTGCTGCAATTAAGCCCAGGCCAAGAAGAGAAGTCCCTCAGAGGGTAGCAGAAGTGCAAGGCTAAGAATTGATTTTCAACTTCTGCGATGTAGTCCATACACATCCTTTCAACCCTAGGGACAAAAAAATCCTCAGCCACATCTCCTGACAACCCACCTTTTTTGTGTGTGTGTACGGGGTTTGATTTTAGTTTTGTTGTTTTTTATTTTGCTTTCAGTGGCCATTCTGGGGGCATTTTTCACAAGTTGAATCCTGTTTCCAAATTGGCCAGTGAAAAGTTTTAGCCATGCTGAAATCATTTCCAGGGCTAAATTGGGAAACCTGAGGCAGCTGGGCAATCTTACAGCTGGCTGAACTGTGGCTTGTAATAAAAGGCAGTGTGAATAAGGTATATTGAACCTAAATTGGATTCCTGTGAAGGGCCATTTATTCTGAAGGGGGGCATGGGGGGAGGCATTAATGAACAGAAATTAAATTAGCTGAACCAGGCTTTTAAAAATATACTGAAAAATACCTGACCCACTATGAACCTTTTAACAAAGCGGGAACGTTGGGCTAGCAGGACCAGTTCAGCTCAGCTTTATTTCCCTGCCAAAGGTACAGATGTCAGAGGATGTACAACTACTTCACCTGATAAGAAGCCAGGCTTATGGATGGGTAGATGGGGCAGGTCTTGTTTCTGTAACCTGAAGTCAATGCAGGACAAAGTCACTGCTATGGGAAATCCAGTGTAAAACAATATGCAGCCCAAATACAGAGGTCATTTCAGCTGATGAAAATACTTAATTAACTAATCAGCAGATACCTAGAGAAAAATAAACATGACCTTTCACCCCTCTTGACAATATTCTCTTCACTGAAATACAAAGAAATCGTGGACTTCTCTATTTTGGAGAGATTATTGGTGAACTTTGTAAATATTAAAATCATAATTAACAAGAATGATATTTTACTTACACTTTCTACTCTAGTCTGGGACCTTTTGCAATGAAAGAAATGCTACAAGACTATTACAAAGTGGCTGATTTCAGTACAAGAATACTAAATTTCTGTGGGAGTATTTGGTTTATTTGTGGGTTTTCTTTGTTTTGGTTTACTTTTGGGGCAGGGGGTATATTGTTTGTTTGGTTATGCTTTGGGGTTTTTTGCCCAATTCTTATTGAATGAAACAGTGAAAGTGCATATTCCTGAAAAGCTGGAGCTTTTTATTCACAGAAATAATTAAATTTTTTATTCACAGATATAATTAAATCTGCTGTAAAAGCCACTTGGCTTTCACAGTTTTCCTTTGAATTGTAATCTACATTACATCTAACTTTTCTTTCTGTTACAAGGGCTAGTACTGTTTTTGAAATTCTGCAAATTCGTACATGTGCCTCCAGAATAACAGTACTTGTAATTAGCTATAATAATGCCTACTGATGTGACACCTTACATCTTAACTACCATTTCTACTAAGCTTAGCTTTGTAACCACCTCTGTAAGGCACCCAGATTGCGTCCATTTTACAGATACGAAAACCAAGAATGAAGACTGAATTACATCTTGCTCAGACATTTCTTACACCTGATCTGCAGCAGTCCCTTTGGTGGCCACAGCATTTTTAAAGTGGAGAAAACTCTCCTGAAAAATATGCTCAGGAATCAGATGTTCTCAGTCACATTTGTTGAGGCAAATTTCCAAAGAAACTAGTATATTTTGCCATTTTTGCCCAAGTGTGAGAGCTTTTTAGGGTGGGGCCATGGTTTGCCAGTTTCTCCTCTCTTCTTGCCAAGAGGTGCCACTTTCCTCCTCCTCCTCCTCCCCGCCCCCTGCCCCTTCCAACTGTGAGTCATAATATTACGAACTTGATGATGGGAGAAATCAGATTTTCCATCACTCCACATTAATCTTTACCTTGGTATTATTCATCATCCTCCCAACCCAAGTTCCAGCCACAGGACAGTCAGTTTCTACAAAGCCAGTCTCAACAGAGATATCTACGGTATATCTGGAAATAGAAACATAATTTATGTGTCTGTTTAGTGATGTCTTTCCTGGTATACTAGTTGAAAATTTGTTGGGGCACAGGGAGTGAGCGAGCTGCAGGCATCACGAGCCATATCAGCAGCTCAGCAAACTCTCTACAAGTTGGCATTACATCAGATATTAAAATGCCTTAGGTATGGAATGGATACTCTATAGATATTGCAGCAAGCTGTAATCTGGAATTGTAATTTAATCAAATAAATTGGGTCATACTATGCATGCAAAACACATTGCAGTTAAGAATGGACAAAACCAAAAATGTCTTCATTTTATTTTGTTTCTCAATGGAAATGTATCTTTTGTACATTGAGTTACTGCTTGAGTTTTAACTGTGGGCAGAAAGGAAAAAGAAAATTATTTCTTAGGGTCTCTGCAGACACTTATATTTGTTGCTTTGATTGGCTCCTATGGTCACTGTTACCTGCCTGAAGGTGGCAATAAGTGATTCTAAACTTTACACTTTCCACTGCCTCCAATTCAGTTTTGAAGTTTTTAAAAGAATTTCCTAGAAGAACAGAACATTCCAGACAGGTTTTTGTATATTTGAGGATCCTCTGATTGAAAGTTTTCCATATCTACCCTCAATCAAATGTGTCTGGGAAGAGGCTAGCAGGCATTTTTCTTTGTGTTCCGAAGAGTACAGGTCCCTGTTCTGAGATGAGAAGGATGCAGCTGAGAAGAAAGCCTGTCCCCAGGACAGATCTGTGTGATGCTCAAGATTTTGTAGCTATAGCACCCTAAGTGAACCTCTAGTCACTTTAAATGCATCACAGTGCAAAAAGCCCAAATCGACACACTACATGTTTCTTCCCAGCAGGCTTTCTGTGTAGATCATGTGTTGTGAGGGCTGTGAGACTGAAAGCTCAGGTGAAGGAGTGTATAAATTTGCATTGGGAGCTTGCAGTAACTGCTGCTGCAGTTTCTCCATGTTTTCATGCTGTGAATGTCAAATTTTCTTTCCCTGAGTAAAATCCAGTTAAAAGAAATGGAATTCATAATAACTTGAGCCAAATACAATTTTTTTTCCAAAACTGGAACCTCCATATGCAGGCCCATCAGTGTGTGCCATGGCCCAAAGAACAGTGGAGTAATGTTTGGTCTGGCCCATCTTTTTGGTTTTTGGAAAGGCATGCACTGCTGTCCAAGACAGAATAGTTGAGCCAGCAGGTTTTACCCAGCAAGGAACCCCTATTTGGTGGCTTGTTCACTGAGCTAACTGCCAGATCTGTGCCAATGGTAAATTAGTGTTTCATTCTAACTACTTTCTATCAGTTCATAAAAAAAACCCGAAATGAATTAAAAAAAACAATCACTGCACAACAAGCATATAGAGGGTCAACTTCCACAGCCCTGCAAAGCAGACAGAAAACCTGCTGAACAAATCTAGAACACAGAAAGGAGACTTTCCTGGCATCACAGAGACCTCTGAGCAGCATCACTGTCCTCACCAGCTTCTGGAAGACACAGAGTGCCTGGAGGGAGGGAAGGAGGGAGAAGTAGTCCATACCTGATACCTCTGTCACCTGGCTACTGGAAGTGAGTCCAGGGGCCTAAAGCAACCTGGGAGTAATGCAGACTGCAGCCAGCCTGAAAGCACCACTGCAAACAGAAAGATGCTCTTACCCCTTCTTTATGACACCACAGGGCAAGTTCTGGGCACAGCCAAGGACCTTGATTGTATACTGAGCACTAACTACATATGCTAATAACTTACATGTTGAAAAATTACGTTACACGTTGCAAACAGAACATGAACTCAGGCTAAATTCTGTGTAAAACTTTACGCCGGGGCTCCAGCATCGCTTGTCAAAAAGTGAATGGGTATTTTTATCTTTTCTTCCTATTTTCTGTGTTAGGCTAAAAATGCAAGAAAACATTCCCTGGTAATGGAAGTACCAAAGGACTCCTAATTATAATGATATGAACAGGCAACATCATGTAAAATTTCTGAAACAAATTTAAAAAGCCAAGTTACTAAATTTAAACAAAGTTAACAGATCTATTGTATATTTTTCTAATCCCTACAGGTTTCATTATTTTTACCCATGATAATTTTCATCACTTCTCTGTTTCGAAAGGATTTTTTTTTATATATATAAAATCCATTACAATCAAATGAAATGCATTTACATGCTTCTCTTTCTCCGAGTTACCTTCTCTACTGTTGCTAAATTTCTCCTAGTAAAAACACTATTATAAAGAAGGGACTCCTCACCACCCACTCAACTCCCAGAAGCCACGAGAAAAAACTCAGAGATATCATTTTTCTATTTTGACACTGCTACTCTTTGGACCTAAAAAAATGTTTCAGATCCAGTGTGCATTTTAAATGGATTTATAAAGAATTAGCTCAAGCAATACCAAGAGCCAACTTCAAGCTTATACTAATTTTTTAAAACATGGCATATAGGACAAATGCTTAACTATTTTTTTCCATCCTTCCCACTTTGACATTTAAAATGCTCTTCTTTTTAAGGGAAGAAGTATTCTAGGGCTGTGGAGTAACCTCATTTCTACAAATTTTAACACACATCATACTTACTATGGAATTCTGACATTAGAAATAAGAACAATCAACCAAAAGACCTCAGTCAATTTGATTCGAAGCAAGAATGTGATTTTTTTTCTTCCCTCCAGCTAATGATGAATTATTATATTAAAACATATATTCCAACTTCAAAGAAAAGCTAGTTGTTACAAAAAGCAGGCATTCAGAATTAAGTTTGAAAAGATTTGACCTTTTGCACACAAAAACTAACACCTACATGAATGAAGTACTGTAGTAAGTGATGATATATGATGGATCATTTAAAATGTGTGTATGGAACGATGCACATTTTTTAAGGCAGGGGCAGATGGTGGTTACAGCACATCCAACATTTTCCAATTACTTTGTTTTTTCAAAATATATCCAGACCATAAAAATATTAGAAGAGTCCTTGAACTTTAATAGAAGCAGTACTTTTCAAATATAAAAAAACCTTTAAAATATATTTCAGTTCAAATTGATGTTCAAAAAACATAATCCATAATAATTCAGACAATCCTCTTCACCCTCTCTCACACAGTTTAAGAGGGTTGCAAAGGAAGAGAGAATAACGAGGGGTTAGACCCAGACTTGTATCCTGACATGCTGGATAGAAATTTAACCCTGTCTTTTTAAATAGGACATAGGCACTGAATACAAAAAGTTGCTCCACCCTGATATGCTTTGAAGACAGGCCTAGTCAGATGCAGGATTTTGGTTTTGCCCCAACTCTAACAAAAATGTAAGAAATTTGAGGCTGAAGATAACATGAAATCCATTACCTCTACAAAGAGTTTAAAAGTAAAATGGGGAAAACAAATACAACACTATTAACACTTTTATATAATGAAACTAATACTTCTTTCAAACTTTATCCAGTTAGATAAAATTCTACGATGAGATTTCAACAAAATGCACATTAGGCTGACAATGGAGCACATTTTCAAAACAAAAATAAAATAAGAAATACACTGGAATTGGACCCCAGTGTGAAGTGAAACAAAAGTTCACAAACACAGCTCCTTTCCAAGTTAGGCTGTAAACCAGGAACACATGGAGAGAAGAAAAGGCTGTTTGTATTGTTCCAGGAAACCGGACCAAGGATTATTCCATAATTGCATTAAGCAAATACAGTATAATATCTTACACAGTGAAAAGTTCAGAGACACCACAGGCCAAGTGATTGACTGATCACATTACACTGAAGTCCTGTAAGCCATTAATTCCTTCATTACCACAGTTATAAGCATTTGACACCAATTGTGTTCAATGACAAGGAAATGTGGAAATAGTATCGTATGACATTTTCACGTCAAGTAAAATTTTTTTTAATATGCACATTTTCAAGCTAAGGTCCCATCATGCGTATATTTAGGATGTTCATGATTTTATGAGTTGTGCACAATAAAGTCTGAAGCAAAGATAAAAGATAGCCTTTAAACATTCTTACTGAGCTGACAGAGCTGACACACACACACACACTGTGTTACAAGATGAATGTAAGTTACACTGAGCGATTTCCATACCGTAGGCACTACTTACATCTTCCAAAAATCACATTATTACTGCCCTTCCTGGCAAAAAAAAACCCCTTAGGCAATGCCTTCCCATGGGTTTTCAAGTCAACAGGAACAGCTGGGCATAATGTCACCAAGACCCTGATGAGAGAATGAGGAGAATTTGTTTCTGCTTTCAGCCATGCAAAATTCTTCCTCAGTGGCTGTAACAGAAGTCAGTAATGCATCTCCCAAGAAGTTTGGCCTGGGTATGCCCAGGACAAGGTCTGCTACCACGTCTTTACACAGACCTAACTGCCTCAAGGCCACAGGGGAGATGGCAAGTACTGTACTACTCTAACTATCCTGATTTAAGTGAGGCAGATCTCTTGAGCAGAGCCTGATGTAAAGCTCCAGTTGCTTTCAGAGTCCCACCATGAAGACAAAGTAGCTGCACAGTACACACAACTTCCTTGTCTGCCTGCCTGCCTCCCTCACAGGGACACACCATTCAGGCTAATAGCTGTTCAAACAGGGTATGGAAAACTGTCCACCTACAGGTAAATGGTTCTGCATCTACCTTACTCTAGAGAGCTGTGCAGCCATCATAAATTAGCATAATTCTACTGCTTTGAATGGGATTGACTTGCATCAACTGAATTGCCAGTTCTCAAAGGAAGGAAGAAAAGATTTCTTTCCAAAAGTGCTAAGGACAAACCCCCCAGCACCCCTGACAGCCAGGATGCACTCCTTGTGTCGTTCATGGGCTCAGCGTTGGGAGGTTCAAGATTCAGCATTACTTCTCACACTAGAAAGCTGTCATCTTGTCTTCTGTGCCGCTCATTTCTCTTTAGTTCTGCAAGTATGAAATAAAGAACATCCCTGGCTGCCTCCCAAAGGGGTCTCAGCC
Organism: Promerops cafer; assembly: GCA_013398275.1. Taxonomy (NCBI): domain Eukaryota; kingdom Metazoa; phylum Chordata; class Aves; order Passeriformes; family Nectariniidae; genus Promerops; species Promerops cafer. The sequence continues at coordinate 457,104 of VZSE01008174.1, read as the reverse complement.
TTCCCAGCAGGAAGGACGGTGACTGCGATGAGGGGGCCTCCTTTACAGGGAGGGCGAAGATGAGGAAAAGGGGGGATGGGATCTCAGAAGAATGGACAGGGATGGTAGGGACCACCCAGGAGATAAAGAAAACATGGGTTGAGGGGAAAGCTGGGGAAGCTCCTGAGCATGTACAGTAGCTAATTGTCAAATTTTAACCATTTAGCCTTTTAAATCTTTTTTCCCTCCCTTTCCTTTATACTCACACAGAGCAAAGGAATAGTTCGTGTTCATAAGTAACAGCTTGAAAAGACATCTAAAACTAAAGCAGATTTTTAAATTTAGCAGAGCTTTCTCAGTGTTTTCTAATCCTGGCTCAAAGGCTGAACTTTGTTGAAATTTTTTACAAACAAGAATCATAAGAAGTTCCCAGACTTTGATGGGCTTTGCTAAATTTAAACCTACAGTGAGATTTTATAGGAAATTACAGACTAAAAATGATAGAGCCATGAGGAGACACCATAGCAGAGCTTCTTGTACTTGTTTCTCTCTTGTAAAGGTCTGCAGGATGAGTCGCACAAAACCTAGCTCCCAGCGCAAGCCCTAAATTTCTCTTCTCCGGTGCTCTCTGGTCCAGGCTTTCCCACACACAGCAATGCATTCCCAAACATGACTTTACAGCAGCTCCTGAGAGCAGAAGGCAACTGGAGCACCGGGGCCAGCCTGGCAGCCTGAAAGCCAACCATTGTTCCCAGAGGCAAGCAGCCCCGCAAGGCACACTGGCTCCCTGTCTCCAGAGGGAATGCAGGCACAGGGCTTCTCTCCACTGCCCAATGGGCTGGGGCACAGAAACACTGTAATTTGGTGTTAATTGGGTCAACCCTGTACTTTAATTAAAATGAAACTCCAGACCTTTCCCGTTCTACCTCCAGTTATGTTTTATTATTTCTTAGCTAAACCAAATGTACTGTGGTGGTGGTTCCTCCACTTCCTTCACTGAACAAGTCCTCCACAAGAAGTTTCCCCTTCTGCCTTTTTGCTCTGACAGCATGCTGTCAGTGCTTACTTTACCCCTGGGTCCAGGGGCTCCATTTTGATCCAGACCCAGACACCCAAATCTTGCCTGAGCTGTGCTGTAGGCATACCTTGGCCCTGTCCTGTTCTCTGATACACTGCTTCATTCCCTGTCTCTCCTGGATGGTCTCCCGTCCCTTCTGTTGCTCCTGACTGGAACCCTGGATGAGCTACAAACTTGATTCATCACCTTGCCTTGCCTGGGGCTGCTGATGAGACCTTGTTACCTTCACCCATCTCTGCCCACCCATCAGGACTGTGCCCTGCTGCTCCCTGAAACTAACAACCACTGCAACTTGACAGGGACCTTCTCCTCAGTGAACCACCAATAAAGACTCATGGCTTATTTACCCTTTTAGCAGCACCTGCAACTAGTGGCAATAATTGCAGCAGTAGTGGTGAGATCCATGAAGGGTCTGCCATCTAAAACACGTATGGTGAGCACATCATCTGGGAGCATGGAAGAGACCAGAATTACAATGGAAGTACTACTGGAAGCAGGAGGACAGTGTAGGTGAAGCCTGATGAACCAAATGGACAGCATGTGAAAATCAAGACTGCAGAAAACATGAAGGGGCTGCAGCAAAGTCTTGGGAAATGAGCAGGGAGACTGAAGGTGTCTTGAATAATGCTGAGGGCTCCTTTAGAGACAGGAGCATGCACAAGGCAACGTAGCATAACCTGTCCTTTGGTGACCTATGGAGGAGTGCGTACCTACTCAGCATTGCAAGTTTCTCTGAGGCACAATGACTCAGCAGAGGAAAGTATCAGGTTCAGTAGGTTTTTCCTCACTGCACAGGAGGAGGGACTGCTGAAGAGCAAAACCTTTACTCGCTAGCCATCTGACATATGTGTCACAGCCAAGGCTTGCCACGGTTCTGCTTTGCCAAGGTGGCACGGACACGTATCTACCATGTGTAGAAAGCACGAGCCACAGGGGCAGCAGGACTGGGAAGCCTGACACCAAACTTCCCTCAGGCCCTGGCTTTTATCAGACCTTCTTGGGGCCTTAACACGGAACTGATATACTCTTGGCTCATATTCTGCAGAAATAAGACATTAATCTATGCCTCTTGTCTAGCTCCTTATCTCCTGCTTTTCTGCCTGTTTTGCAAGGTGACACTCATTTAATCTGAGCAGAGGCGAGACGAGAAAAGATGTCATGCCTCTAAGATGATGATATATAAGTAAATGAATACACAAATCTATCACACACATGTGCATAGAAACGTCCCATACCTAGGAATATCCAGGCCATCAAAACCGACTGCTGCATGAACTGTGACTCACTACATCAGACTGAAGACCAGAGGGCAGTGCTGCTCGGCAGACCTCTCCTGCCATCCCAGAAACACTCACCCAGCTCTATGAAAATTTAACACTGCATCTCATCATAGCATGTGTATGTACTCCTTACTTATAGGCCCTAAATTCTAAGAAAATGAAACCAATTATGACATTAAATGTTGAACTAATCTTATTCAGGAAATCATTTAATTCAATACAAACAATGAGGTACTATTATTTTAATTTTTTTTTTCCCCAGGAAATTATATTTCTATGCCTGCAAAAGGGAGTGAGAATAACCATATATTGTGTCCCACAACTGATCTGCAACATTCCTTAAGTGCCTGTCTTTTTTAAAAGGGGTCATTCTATGCACACTGTTCAATTAAATCACTGTACCTCTAGAACCAAAAAAAGCCATAATGCAAGCAGTATGTAAGTTAAGTGTATTTTATATATTTATATTTAAATATACTGAATTTAGAAACATGCATATTTCCATATCTGTCACTATCAGCGCCACAGGAATCTTCAGCTAAACTATTTTAGTAAAGATGAGTTTCAGGAATTTAATGTAAAACAGGCNATATATGTATATATGTATATATTTGACCATAAAAAGTGCAAAAGTTCACTCACTGTGTTAGTTTTATCCTACCCCTGATTAATGCTGAACATTTTAACAATTATCTTCTCTGAGGCTGTTAGAGAGCTACACATTCAGGCTTTGTATTTTTTTCAGAGGTGCTCTAGCATAGAGCTTGTCTTGTTTTCTGCCAACATAGATGCCATAAAATCATGCTTGATTCAGTTTACTCCTTTCCTTCCCTCCCCTCCCTTCTTCCCTTTTCCTCAGCCTTATCCTCCTCCATGTTCTTGGGTGGGCAGATTCATGGGGAGACTTGTTTTTTAGCATAGCCACCACCAGGCAGTTTGTTACTCTCCTGAAGCACATCTGGGCTTTATATCAGGCCTTTAATTAATCCTCAGTGAAAGCCAAGCTATGACATTTTGACTGGGCAGGCTCCAGTTTTGGACAGGTCTTGATTTATTGCGACTGAGTCTCAACCTACTTTGATTTATTTCAGCTTTGGGGAGGAGGGCAAGAACTGAACAGAAAAAGCACTGTTGGATGCAGAACATGTGATGCACGTAAAGGACCTCCAGAGTACTGTGGACCAAATGACAAACAGCTCAGACAATTTACAATAAAAATTAAATAAAATAAGCACAACTGATGAAAACATTTTGGTGAAAGAAATCACTTAAAGCAACAACTACCACTATCAAAATGAGCAACAACAAATAATAAAAGACTTAGTGAACGAGGATCAAACGATTTGGCAGAACGTGCCAACGAAGGAAGCTCATGCCTTATCTCTAAGTAAACAATAAATCCCTGGTCACTCATTAGTGTTAATCACGCCTCTCATCTGCATTCAGCTAAATACAGAGAGGCAGGACCAATGCTTTCCTGAAGAGTCGCTTCCAAAGAAAAGGATGTTCTGCTATTGTCTGCCAGCTCGCTTGGGTGGATGTCCTTTTGCAGGTCTCCCTCTCAAATCGTACCCTGCACGACATGAAATGTGCCAAGTCTTCTGGACAGCAGGAACAAAGGCAGCCAGAGCCAAACTGTTCATCTAAATAAAGCAACAAACATCACAGTAATAGGAGCCACTGAATAACAAATCCAATCTGCTCAAGGTATAAATCTTTCTTCTTTCTGTGGGTAAGCCTGCTCTCTTAGGCCCTTTTCTTGTTCTGTTTTAATTCAAATTCTGTTGAACAGACAACTTGGCAAGTTTCTTCTGAATATTATTGTAGCTACTTCCAATTAATTCCTGCTGTGTGTATATTGCAAAGAAACTCAGTATCTTGAAAACTCTAATGGAAACAAGTAATTTTACTATTTTTATTTAAGTATTTTTGTTAAAAATTCAAATACCCTTATGCATCCGTCTCTTGTATTTTCTTCTCACCAACTAAAATTCAGTCTTTCTTGTTGTGTTTTTTCTCCTCTAACTATGGGGATTTATGTCTCTATCAAAAGAGAAGAAAAAATGAAGTTCCAGCAACTGAAAAGCAAAAAAGTTTTTAGTGTAAAAAAACCTAGTACTTTATATTTGCAGACACCTATCAGGCTTTGGTGCCTAACAAATACCTAGCAGAAAAGGATGTTTTTGTGAAAGACTGGGCACCAGCTGATATTGAAATTTCAGTAACACCTCAGATGGTACCTCAACAGTCCCCACACACAGCCTTGGAGGACAAATCTTTGCCCTCCTGTTATTCCCTGTAACACAAGACAGAAGGAGCAGCAAGTCATGCATGCACATACAGGCTTTTTTCAAGGCATCTATGCTGTCACAAAGCAGAAAAGGACACAAATTGGGAATGAAAATATATGCATCATCTTTAAAAAGATTACAACCAAGGAACTGAAGACATTAATAAAAAGGCATCTGTGATAATGTTTAGGTTTGAGGGTGAAATCTGGAAGAAAGTTCTGCTGTACACAGTTGATCTGATGCCTGTGTAAGTTAAGGCCACAGTCCAGCTCTGTGCTTTGCCACCATGCAGGTAAGCAGTAAGATTCAAAGTTTAATCATTTGGGTCTTCTGCTAATTAGAAACAACTGCAGGGGTGTTCTCAGTCTAATCTGCATCACTAGTGACTAGTTTTATCATCTGTAAAAAGATTGTTTTAGCAGCAGTAAGCTGACAGGACTATTTGTGATGGGAGGTTACACAGGGAACCCACATTTGCTGTCTTCTTTCCTGGCCAAGTGGGCAGGCTGAGCTGGCTGTGTGTGTCCAATACAAAATTACTAATTCTGCAGAAATGCAGAATATTCATAAAACAGTAAATGAAATCCTGCCCATTTTAGTTCCAAGAGTAGACGTCTAATTATTGTTAAGGACAGTTCTCAAGTCAAACTTGTCTACTGAGCACATCCTTCCCTCATCTCCGTTCACTCTGTAAGAAAACAAATCATCACCATCTAATGCATATTCTTGCTACTTTCTATGCATGTTTTTTTGACCCACTCAGGCTAAAGAATTTCAGTCTCCTCTCACAGGCAGAATCAAGCACAATGGCAGCTGGTGGCTCACTTTGGCCTGAGAGCAGTTGATGAGAGCACAGCACTCCCCTAAAAACTGGGGATCCCCTTTTTTTAAAAAAAAATCCCCATCTTGCATTGCTCTCACATTCCCCCCAACATGAGGATGCTGTGTTATTTCCATCTGAAATGTGGTACCCCTGAGTATAAATTTGCCTTTTTTTCTGCCAGACAGTGCTCCTTTTAGCTGCTGGGGAGTTGGTTCTGGGTTGGACTCTAGATCTTAGTTTTCATCTTGAGCACCACCAGTTTGTCCTTGCTTAAAGGCAGTTTTATTTTCCAGCTTTTATCTGCCTTCATGAAATAGAAAAGTGTGTGTGATTTTTCCTTCTAAGAAAGTGCAGTAACACTGTAAGCTCCAGCAGTACTTTCTAAAACCAGCACAGACAGAGTTTGCAGTGACAAGTTGGACTGTTTCACTTGAAGAGTCTTTATATGAACCAGTATCCCAGCAAAAGTCCATATCTAAGCAAAAAGGATCAGTTCAAGATACTTCTAATAAAACCATCAGCTTGGTTAGGAGTCAACTGTTTTGCAAACAGCTCCAGAACATAAACAACTATCCAAGACATTTTAAAGATAATGATTTCAGAATTTGGATTTTTTTCCCCAACTTGAAATATTTACGACACATTGTATTTAAATGATCAGACTGCTACAAATCAGCACAACTAATTGCCTATCATCACATGCAATTCCATGACATAATTTGTTCCCAAACCTCACGTGAATAAATTAAGCCAAGGGAACTGAGTCTTGTTTCTCTTGACTTTAGTGTACTATAAAAGTAAATGTAAAATGTGCATGATTCTGCTATTATTTAACAGTATTTTATGTAATCACTCCAAAATTATTGTGGTAAGAATGATGACAAATTTACTCTCAGTTTAGGCGGACTTTTTACTCAAACTTCTTTTGCAAGTTATACTTTTACACATGTTCCTGTTGGTTTTACACTGCCTTTCTTTAGATGTGACATTATGAGCACCAGCAACAAAAAGGCCTTCTTTATGAAAAGTCTAATTTACTTAATTACAAGGAATGGGCAGTTGTGCACCAATTCCATTGTTCTGTCAAACCTGAGACTGAAAACTGGCACTGGGCAGGCCAGGTGAAAACTCTTTATTATGCTTCCTGGTTTTATTGGTAATGTGTTAAATGGCATTTTAATGTCTCCTGAGGTCACTTTTAGAGCCAAATTGTGGCTGTCCTGTCACAGGTGTACTGTGTAACTCTGGGCAGGCACAGAACCTCTTTCTCTTCTGCTGGCCTCCCAGGGCACAGATGTAAGACACGGTGAATGAAGTCCCACCAAAGCCAATAATCATATTATTTATTAGAAGATTTCACTCCAAACAAGTTCCGGGAGTTGGTTTTCAGCAATGTCGCTCCTCAGGTTTTCCAAGGGGGCAATGAGGGAACACACAGCCCTACAGTTCTCCTGGGGCTTGAGCACTTCACACATGTCCTTACTCTTTACAGCTAGCTGGATAAATAATACATGTTCTAAAATAGCACACATATACTTTTAAGATACCATTAAAATGCCATACATAATGTTAAAGTGTTACATTAAGTGTGCTCAGACCATAAGAACTTGCACAAACCACCAACCCACACCAGTTCTAAATTGCTACTACTTGCTCTTAAAATACTTTAAAAAGAACAGAAAGAAAGAAAGAAAAAAAAAGGTTCTCCTAGAGATGAGGCACTAGTTAGCCTGGAAAAAGTCCTTGGAAGGGAAGCTCCTTGGTGCTGCACCTTGGCATTCCCAGAAAACAGAACACAGCAGAGCTGTGGTCTCTGGCAGGCTCCTCCTTGCAACCCAGTATCATTTCTTCTACCAGTACTATTAACTCAGAAAAACACATTCCAGCAGTGCACACCATGGATAGGGCATGTGGGTCACAAGGTGTTATGGGCTGAAATAAAACATCAAATAAACATAAGCATGGAACATGCACATATCAGAGCAGTGGGTTGCCTCATGCCTCCTGATACCTCTCCAATATTCCAAGACCTGCTTGTAATCTGGCAGACGAACAGTTTTAAACCTGCAGTGTTTTTAGCATGTATCTACCTTGGATATCAGTAATAATACTGGCAGAAAAATGAAAAGGCTATACAAAATATTTTTCTCTCGTCAATTATTTCCCCTTTAAAATGAACATGATATATTAAAAACCTTATGCCTGTTGAATTTAAAACACCTCAGACGAAGAGAGAAATTCCCACCAGATATGGAAAAGTAATGTTGGTCTGGAAATACATGCAGCATAATAAATTAATAGGAAGGGGGAAATGTGCCTGTATTGCATAAGAAATATACTGCATTAGCAACACAAAGCATTACTTTTTCTTGTAAAATAAAGCACAGTGCAGCAAGAGCATATGATTTGTACCAACTTTTCATTATGGCAAAAGCAACATGTGTGCCTTGTATTAGACCATTAGGGTTCTCTTGATAAACTATTACTGTGTAAAGTAACACTCACTTGATAGAGGTTGAGGCAGAAGCAGTTCACGGAGTTCACTAATGCAATTTACTGCTCCTTAAAGAAATCTGTAAAGTGCATTTGTAAAAGGAAAACCACTTGATATAAAAAAAAAATAAAAATCCAACCCATTTGCAGATCAAGAAATAATAATGCGCAACTTGCACTAAAAAATATCAGCTTCTAAAATGTACAGAGCTTGTTATTAGGAGCAAAGCTAAAGAGTAAGCAAATGTGCTTGGGCTGCATTCAGTTCTACAAAAAAAATATCCCAGTAAGTCATCCTTGCAGAGAGGCAACATTTCATATGAATAGTTACGGATCCCCTAATTTTCTTCCTCAAATCCAGTACCAGAGATCCTTTTAATCCCACTGCCAAACAGAAAATTTGGAAGCAGATACGTGGGCCTACTCACTTCAGAAGCACCACTGAAATCCCTATTCCACTAGAAGCAGTGGAATGGCTGCCGAGGCTGCTCACGCCAGGAGCTGAGCTGTGGATCCGCAGGGTGAGGGAGGAAGGATAACTGCTTGGCTCCCTTGATCCCGTCAACCTCAGCCCTCCTTCAGAGCAGGAAGTGCTGGGAAGGTTTGAAGGAACCACCATGCCAGGGCCCTACTTTTACTTTATTCTCCTCTTTGACAGCTGCAGATGAATCCATCCCAGCCACACTGCCAAGCTGACTGGAAGAGGGGACAAGAAAACACCAATGTCGCTCACCTACCTTGCAAATGCAATGCTCGTCACTCCTGAGGAAACACACAATGCTCTCACTGCAGAAATCACGTGGATTTTGAGTGGAAGAGAGAAACAAATCAAGCACAAGACAGCAATAAGATTTCATCACATCCTTAACCTGGTAACCAAGTCACCCATCTCCAGGGAAAGCTTAAAATGGGCCAAAGAAGGCCAACTGGAAAGTTCAGCTGCTGTATCTGCGGATCATTAATGTTGGTTGTAAGGTCAAGGCTTCATCCAAAAACACCTACAGGTAAAATTCAAGTATTTCTGCTATAACTAAAAGTGGCATATTAAATGCACCCTGCGGGTTTGGGGAATGTTTCCTATTCAAAAAAACAAAATTAAAAAAAGGGGTTTTTTCCATACCGAAAAGAGGAAAGAACAGTCACTCTGCTGATAACCACTCTTCTTAATAATGCACAGAATATTAACAGCTAGAGTACTATAAAAGTAAGCCCTGACATTTTAATTTATCTGAAACATTTCTTCTTTCAGTGAAATGACCTGAAGTTGGAGGACCAAAAACTTTGGTTCTGGGAATGCATTGCCTATGATGTTTTACTGGCTTGATTTCAAATGAAAACAATTATTGTATAGCGAGGATGTTACCACACAGACATAACAACACCATTAACTATTTTTTACTTCCAGTGTAAATTGAACCATTATAGCATTTTAAAAATGTCATAATTAAATTTTAATGATCTGTTTTAAGGGATTTTTTTCTCCTTATTAAAATTCAAACTTACTATGCTATAGAGCTTTCTCAGAATGTGGTACACTATTCTAGGCTTCAAATAAATCTGTAAATCATGGATTAGTTAATAAAGAGAAACTATCTGGGTTATTACAGGTGGGGCTGTTAGCAGTACCTGTTATTAATGTTGCCTAACATTTACCAATAAAAGATGCTGCTTCCCCTTCTTTAAAATGTTGCCAAATACCAACTGACTGAAAAAAAAATCTGAGTTCAAACGTGGGCACACTTGGTTGGCTTTTTTTCTTCCTTTTTTTTCCCCCACTGATGATGGGAAAAAGAGCAAAGAAAGGAAGGAAAAATGTCAATTGAAGTGATTCAGCTAATTAAAAAATATATTTCATTTGTATTAAAATTCAATATTTTTTTCCATGAACTAGGGGTTTTCTTATTGTAGAGTAAGTATTTGAAATTTTGCATGCAGAAGCCTAGAGATTGTTTATGAGAACATTTCCTTCACATTTGCCTCAAACTTGTTCAATTAATAAGCTTTAGGTGGACTACAGTGGAAAAACAAAGGTAAAATCCTGATTTACAAGCACTGAAGACAGACTTGTGAGACCGTAGCTGTTAAATTTTGTGAAGATTCACTCATGCTCCATCCCGTGATGGGGCAGTGGTTTCCCTCCAGGCACAGCTGCAGCCCTGAGCAGGCTGTCTGGTGCATTCACTCCTAGGTCCAGGCAATTCCATCTCCCTCATGAGATTCATCTCTTTCCCACAGTCTCATCTGGAGTTATCCCAGATTGAAATCACCGCAAGTCTGACTGGAAGGTGGAACAGACCTTTTTTTTTTTTAATTTCAAAGTCTGGCTTGTTTTCACCCCGGTGCTATATTGCCACCAGCTAATGAGTAGACCTTGTCCTGCAGCATGCACTGAGGTGGACTGCAATGATGGTGTATTAGCTGCATTATGTAGTCTCTCTGATGATGTCCGTATGCTTCCTACAGGCCTTTCACAGAACAAGTGAAAGTACAGCTCCTGAATATGGACCCTGTCATAATTTTACCTGGGTTTTCACATGTTAACAGTCAGAGCAGAAAACTAAAATCATAGGAACACAGCACACACTTACAGTTACTTATGCAAAGTGCCTTAATTTGGCATTCTCAAGAAGAACAGGCTGCAAAAGCAGAATTTGTCAGGAGGTCTCTTGTAATTGTGTTATTTGATGGAAGAGATACTTCATTCAAGCCACAATTGCAAAATAGGTCAGTGTCGGAAATATGACAACAATACATAATTTATCAGTTTGGAAACCTTATACTTGAAAGAAGCCTTAGTCTAACCTTTCCATCACTGCAATTGAATTGTAAGACCACCACTGTAACAAGACCACTTAGAAAACCACCGGGGTGGCCTTGATAATAATACACGTATCATTGTTGAGGCACAGGAAACTAAACCAGATGGTTTTGCTGAGGAAAGCACTTTTTTCTGGCTTTGTAAAGCCTAAAAACGCTAATAGGTCAAACATGAAAGTGCTGAAAAAGAAAGTTAAAGGACAATCTCTGTAAATAAGAAAAGAATTTATTTACATATGTGTTTCCCTCACAGAAAATATGTTTGCAAGAAAATAAAAAGGGAAAAATGATGCTACAGTTCTGAAATAGATCAGGATAGTTTTCTGAAAGGTCTAACAACAACAACAACAGTTGGACTTACAGTCCACCACTGCTGGAAATCAATGCCATATGATGTGTATTAGACAGAACACCTACATATTGCAATTAAGAACTTTTTCTTGCCTCATTTTTATGTTTTAACTATGGAGATCATTCATGTCTATTACAACAAACTACTTACTTTCTTGTATGATCTCTTATTATTAAAGAAAAAATAGCACATAATGAACCTCTCAAACTACATGAAATTGAAAGTAGTTTCCACAAAAATCATCCATGCACAGAAACATACATTCACATGCACATGTTTATACAGGCTGCACATGTGTGTGAATGCACAGATGAAATAAAGGATGTTCAGATTTTCTCATTTATGCTGTAGTTATTTAGAATCATATTATTTGCAGACTTCAGCATTTCAAAAACCACAAAGGACTTGGTTTGAGTTTGTTTTTCTTTATTGTAGCTATCAACCACATGAGTAAAATTAAGATGATACTGTGTTGCTCTGCTGAGAATTGCAACTATTTCTAATAGTCAAGAAGTCTAATCTAAATTACATGCACTGAAAGAAATGCATTATACAGTCTTTTAGTGTGCAGTCTTATTTACAAAAATGTAAGCCTCTATTTAGCATTAAAAAAGAAAACTTTCACTATCACAGATATTCTAAAACACGTTCTCTCTTCATAAGGGAAGCTTTGCCTGTATTTTCAAAATCTGAAAGAAGACGTTTGAGAATTATACCTACATTTTGCTGGCACCAAATTATGTTCTAATGAAAAGAAAACATAATTATTTAAATTTCAACTTTTTCTCTGCTTGAATAGGAGAACGGAGAAGAAATGTACACTGAGAAGAGCTTCACTATATGCTCATAATTTGTGGCAGTTCATTTTGGCACTGCACAGATATAGCCTTGGGGAAAATGTTTGGTCTTCAGTCCCACTCAGAAGTTTGTAACTAAAAGCAGAGAAATAAAAGACTGATTTCTGAAGCCAGAAGTCAAGTGGGGCCACAGGTGCCCTATAGAGCTGAGGGAGCCTGATGGAGCCTGCCTGGACAGCAATAAAGAGAGAGGTGTGTCACAGAATTGCATTATAATTCTGTATGAGAGATGTGGTGGGGAGACACCTGTTTGGTGGCCAGTGACACCATCTACCACTTCATACCAAGACAAGCTCTTTTGCAGGGTTGGAATATTTCAGTTGAGGTGCAACACATACAAATAATTTACTAAAATAATGATGCCATGAATTGACCTTGGAAATCCACTTATCTATGTCTTTTCCCTATAGACTCAATCAGAGGGAAGACAATCATTACTTCTGGGATCTGCTCCTCCAGCACTATTTTGCATCATGAAGAATTGCCTGTATTGCAGTGCCAGTGCCTGTGGGTCAGTTCTGGGTGAACTTCACATCTTTGATTTGAAACGAGCTGAGACTGTGCTGTGACCACTTATGTCTGTATTGTATCCTGAGAACTGGGTCATTATTTGGGTGGATGACTGAACTTATTACTGTGGTCAAATGTCACTTCCTTGATCTTGGACACCTATCTCCACAAGTCCTAAATATTTACACGAGAAAATCAAAAAGTATTCTGCCCTTGGCAAGAGCATACTTCCTGTGGGAAGATGTTGCTTTCTCAAAAACATTTCAGCATGAGACTTAGTTCTACATTCAAGATTTCTAAACTATTAGAAAGAATCAAGGTTGGAATGCTCATGGTCTCATTGTCTTTGATACACATGCTTCTAGAAAAGGTACTGCTTCAGCAAGTATCTGTCAAGAGTTTTATGAATGTTCAGTAGTTGTTCCAAAGGATCACAGTCTATCAAACTTTTCTCCTAAAGGTTCTTACAAGTCCTGATGCTCTCAAAACTACTTCATCTAGATGGAAGCAGTTTAGTGCATAATCACCTCTGCTGGAGCAGATTTGATTTAATTTGAAGATCAGTTTGGCTTAATAGAGCCATTAGTTATGCCACCTCAGACAAGCTGATGGAAAGAAAAAGTTCTGTGTATTTGGAATGACACAAAATACACTTTACCTGGATGGCTATGCACTCAAACTGAAACAAATCCATCACTGAGGGTTTAAAACTATTTCTTCATTTTTATTAGAAGATATTGACTTTAAACACAAAAACTAAGCAGCAAGGAAAAGTATTTTTCACTTCAGTCCATACCAAAGAGGTAATCTGCATTTAGAAACATGCCTTAAGTTCATGAGCCAATCTCATAACTATATGAGGTACTGATAGTTACACAGGCAGATACAACTGACTTTCCTTTTATAACCAAGAGTCCTTAACAAAGCAAGATTCTCACAAAAAGAATTCAGCAGGGATGGTGAAAGAATTACTCAGAAAAAACTTCAAGTCTTAGCAGACTAAGGTAAAATGTATCTCAAAAGACAACACATCCTTAATGCCACAAGAAAATAACAAAACAAAAGTAGAAATGCCTTGGCCAATACTCTTGCTGGCTGGCTCCTTTTCTTATGCACAAGAGTAAAGTAAAATTCTAAATAATTCTGTCTGGCAAGAGTTTTCACATTTAAACATACACACAAACATATAAGAAGGGATTTCCCACAACAGCAGTGGTAGCAGTTGTTTCCAAGGGTCAGTTTCTGCCTATTAGAATGGTAAGCAGAAAAATCATGAATCAAAGACCAGGTGATGCGGACTAGAGATTTAAACAAAGATTAGATTTTATTATCTAAATTTCAACATGTGCAAAATGGTCTAGGAGAACAAAAAAGACTGTGTATTTTCTTGTGGATTTAATCACAGATTAACATATGAATCAGCACTACTAGCAATTAAAAAGAAAGTAAGATGGAAATTCTCTCTTTAAGCATTTTCACAGTTTCTTAATATACTTGGTTGGCCTATACAATAACTTACTATATTACTTATTTATAAACAGTTTTCTTTTGCTTTGATTGTTTTCTTTTATATTATTTAAATATAAATTAATGGAAGCCGATTCCCATACATCCTAAATATCAAATGCACCCTGATTTCACCATGACTGTAGGCACACACCTAATTTTAAACTTTTGACTAGACATGTAATTAATTGAATTGGAGCCAATTATGACCCAATTATCAGTCCTCTGTAATTATTTCTTGACGTATTTCTATTGAAGGTAAGAGAAAATATTTCTGATCTCTATGAATACCTAAAGACTATTAAAACTGTTACCTTTGACTCATTCTTTTAGTTTGGTAAGATCAAGATGGAGGGGCTTTTCCACAGCTTTCATCAGTGCAGTATTTCTGCTGTTTGCACAACACTGAGGTATGGACAGTGCAATTGCAGAAGGCAACCTGAGCATCAGCAGGTGATAAAGAGGAAACTGAAGGAAAGGCAGAAAAAGCCTCAGCTGTTCAATGAAGGCTCGTGTGTCTAGGTGGCCAAAAAGGCCAATGGCATCCTGGCCTGTACCAGCAATAGTGTGGCCAGCAGGATGATTCTTCCCCGGTACTCAAGCCCTCTTAAGGCTTGCTATTGTGCTAACAATTGAAAATACCTAGCAGATAGTCTGCAACAAATAAAGGTTATGTTATCCTCATAAAGCAAAATAGTATGCAGAAGATTCATATGTCAATAGCACTGATGTATTGCTTTCCCTCTTCCAACTCAGTGGCATTGACCATCATATCTAATACAACCTCATGAGACTTGTGCTGGATCACAGAAGAGTAAATAATGGAGAAAGGGAGAGCATGAGGAAGCAACAATTTCTGCCAGTATGTTAAGAGTTACTAATTTTAGGTTAAAATGTATAATCTCACACCAAAAATTTTCAATGCCTACTTATTTCTATTCTGTTCTCTTGAAACACTGAATGGAATCTTTTCTTTCCAGTGAGTTGGACTTCCCGGTTTTCATTCACTAGCACAATGCTGCTGTACCCTGTTGCTGCAGGTGGCAGTTCAAGTGCCAGGTCAAAATCCTAATCAACACATTTTCCAACTATTCTCTGCTGATAGGAACCCATGTTTAAACCCCAAATTTCTGAATCATCTGCTACTAAAGCTACCTACAACTCATCCCTCGGTGGACACCTACGTGCTTCAGTGCAGGCACACGCTTCCATGCTTTACTGTATACAAAGGAGTTTGC
The DNA here is from genome assembly GCA_013398275.1 of Promerops cafer. NCBI lineage: Eukaryota > Metazoa > Chordata > Aves > Passeriformes > Nectariniidae > Promerops > Promerops cafer. The sequence continues at coordinate 441,880 of VZSE01008174.1, read as the reverse complement.
CCAAAATCACAGTGGCAGTCAAAAGAACTCATATAATCAAAGCTCAAGAGTAATGAATTCTGCTTGTGCTTTCCAACCACCAGACATTCTCAAGTCCAACACATACAGGATACTGTTTCTCCATGAAGTCAATGGGAGTTGGCTCATCAACTTTTGTGAGATCAGGAACTGACCCATAATATTTCATAAAACAACAAAAAGGAATGTATTTATGGTTTTATTATTATCCCTAATAAGGAAATAAGAAGAAAGAAAACACAGTACATGGTCTAGTCTATAAGCACATGTGTTACTTGTATTAATATCGATGGGATTTAAAGCTACATATGGAGAGGATAAGATATATCCCTATGTGTTCAGCCATATGCTTAAGGAAGCTCCCAAAATGCTTGTAAATATGATCATGCTTTCTAACATATTATGTATTTATTTGAACAACATTAAATCTCTAAGCTCTACTTTCCAGTCCATTAAAGCCTCAAATAATAGTTTATTTCCAGTTTAAAGTTACCCTATTTTTTAGCCATTAGAAAGCTGCCTGTAACCACATTTCCACAATATTCAGGGAATTAGAGAATTGATAATAACTCTCCCATCATCTGAAGGGGTACCTCTCTGGGATGAGAAATACTCAAGATGAACAATATTTTAGCAAGGAATTCTTTCCAGAAGATTTTGGGACAGGCCCAATATATGTAGCTGAAAGGCCTGGAATGCTACTTGCACAAAAAACGTGTGTTTGTACCATAGACCTCAGACAACAACATTCCTTCTGGAGGCCAAAGGCCTTGAAAGCTAGTCATCCTTCTGGATAGACTTGTTGATTTTTAAGGGCTGAATGATAGCCTCAATAAGCTGAGGGAGCTGGGCCTGTTCAGCCTCGAGAAGAGAGGGGATGAATGCCATCAGTGTCTGTCAGTATCTGATGGGAGGGTCAAGAGGACAGTTCCAGGATCTTGGTGGTGCCAAGCAACAGGACAAGAGGCAAAGAGAAGCAACTGACACACAGGAAGTTCCACCTGAATGTGAGGAAGAATTTCTTTACTGTGCAGGTGACTGAGCACTGCAACAGATTGCTCAGAGAGACTGTGGATTTGCCCTCACTGGAGATATGCAAGAACTGTCTGGACATAATTCTGTTCCATGGCCTCTAGGATGATCCTGCCCGAGCAGGAAGGTTGGACCAGATGAGCCACTGCGGTACCTTCCGACCTGACCCATCCTGTGATTCTGTGAACACAGGAAAAGGGTCTAACCCAGATGGCACAAGAGAGTTATTTAGGATTTCCCTTAGAGAAGAAGACTTCAGGATTCATCCCATGATTTATGACCTCATACAATTTCTGTTGGAATGACATAGCTGAAGTCTTTATGAAATAACCAGTGCCTGTTAACAAATCATATTCATTATGTTCACGCAACTGATCATTTTATTTGACTTACCTTTTACTTCCTTTCAGTTGAGACTTGGTAACTGATTTTATGATCACTCATGACAATACTTTTATGCATTAAAAAGATGACTGGGATGGTTTACTGGTTTAACTGCTTCAACCAATGTTGTAGCCACAAACATAAAACCATAGTCATGAAGGCACAGTTATTACACTGATGGTGCCCGTAGCATCCCACATGCAGATGCAGCACAGAACCAAAGACAACTTCATTTGGCTGCCAAAAAACACCTTCTTCACTTGCTTGATGTAACCCTTTTGATACCAAAGCAATATGGCTGTTCACCTTTTTAATATCCAGGACATCAGTTTATAGAGGCATTACAATTTTGTTTTCTTGCTCTTTTTGATCGTAAAGAAGATTTGAGAGCTGAGCTTTTACTCTACTTTTAAAGTCTCAATTTATGATAAAAATCAGACTTTTGCCTACTGAGATACTTCTTACTTAGTGATATAGAAAGCCAAAACAAACGGTCGTCATCTTTCTAAACTACATCAATGAATGGTGAAGTCAAATCCGGTTTCCCAGCAAGGAATTATTAAAAGACAGAAATAGTCCAGTGACCACAGGAAATCTTTAAGCATGAAAATGGGGACAAAAATCTCCTGGGGAAAAGACAATATTTCCTACACAGTCATTCATGTCTCCTTGTAATACAATACAGGGGTATTGTTTGTTTGTCTGCTTAAGTAGATGGGTAGAATAAAATTAGAAACAAACCCTGACTACACAAACATTTGAAACACTAAATGCAGGCTTATGTGTTCCAATACCTCCCATCACAACAATGTTGTGATGCTTCTTTATAATGTGTAACCAAAGAGGCCTTTGATCATTAATATAGACCTAATTTTTGCCTTATTAAAAAAAGGTCATAAACCTCCAGCAGGATCTTTCACTTCAGGTCATACTTCATTGTGCTGAAATCTTAATATCGGTCATAAAATTTGTCAAAAGAAAAGAAGAAATATTCTAAAAGAGATACACATTGTAGTCAGACCCCTTCCCCAGGAATTCAGGCAAGGAATGTAAACCCAAAGATTTATTTTTCTGTTCAGGTCATGCCTGGGGTAGACTGCTGTGTTACTAAATTCCCTAATCTGAAGTCAAGAGCAAGACAAAGTTAACAGACCTCAATAGGCAAAGAAAAAAATCTTGAGATAGCCCTCTGTGGACCATAACCTGAAGTTACAGCAATAAGCATTATCCCCACCACAAAGATGATTCAGAAAAAATCCCACAGCTTACCTCAACGTAGTCCCTGGCATGGCCCCAGTCTCTCTTAGCATCCAGATTGCCCAGGCTGAAACAATCCAGCTGTCCAAGGTGAATCTTTGCCACTGATCGGCTAATCTTCCGAGTGACAAAGTTTGCCCCTGGAAGAGAAATCAAAGGTAGTATCAGCACAGTCACAGTGGCAGATAGCTGGCCACAGGGGACACCTTGTACAGCTCAGCACATGGCACTTTCAGTCTTCACTCACCCCCCTTGCACCACCAAGACCCAAGCCATCTTTTATCATTTGAGCAAGCTAAGAAGATTCCAGTGCAAGTGTCACATTAGTTGCACTTTCACAGCAAACATCTTTCTTTGTGGGACTTCTTAAGCATTCCTAATTTGCTGCCTCAGTATTCACTCCAGGCATTAAGCCAAAGAAAATCATTTGGAATGTCAGTTCTTAAACACAAAATGCAAAAGGTTACATAAAGAAGACAGACATCTTAGACCACCCTCAAGTTTTCTGTTGCCATTTCTTTTTTCCTTTTTATTTTTTTTTTCCAAGGAATGCATATATCTAAATAAATGTGTTTATTAATAAAAAAAAAATTGAGACTATGCAAATACTATGTATTCTCCAAAGAACTGTAATGGCTAAATGCATTCTGCATTACTAGTTGTTTGGGGATTCTTTGTCCTTCAGGTTCAGTTAGATCATAAAATCGTGATTTCAACTTTTTCAGTAGAAGACTGTACTTTATTTTACCATATTTCAGTATGTTGTTCTGCATATTATTCTGGGAAATTTCTGCCTCCAATGAAGTTGCTTTAAACAATATTTTTTGTTACATATTTTCAGATCTTGATTTTCAGATTATGAGGGCCATGTTTCTAAAAAGTGGTCATAGTCTCCTCAGAAGCAGAGGGATTTGAATTTAGACCAGGAGTTTAGGCTAAACAAGCCCATTGGCATTTGCACACTAATGAGCCACAAAAATTAAAATTACATGCCTTTTTAATAGCTAAAAAAAGATATGATTAAATGGTGACAGATGATACCTCCTCCAAATGAAAAACAGGAGAGTTAGTGAAAATGTCTGTAGTTGTAAAATGCTTTTAGCAAATTTAAAAAATCTCCAAAGTGTAGCTTATACATTCAATGCATACATGTAGTTTTTTTCATTACAGAACTCTCCTCTTTAGACGTACATCTCAATATGTTCTGTTTCCGGCCAAACAAACAGTAGGTTGCTGTAACATTATTAAATAATGTGAAGTGTCTTTTTCAGACTACTAGTTTTTCCTGTAATGCCAAGAGCACTACAGTACTTTTCTGTGTCATTTGACTCTACTAAAAGTAAAAAAAAAAAAAAATAGCACCCCCCCCTAAGAATAATGTGGAAGGAAGAACTTAAATAATTCAGACCTTACCACAGGATTAAGATAGAATTTTAAATTTTCATCAACTGCTGAACTTATTGCAATTCCAGTTATTAGCCATTTAGGATATATCATCAAGTTGTGCCTGTTCTTTAAAGGATGAAAATCTTTTAATTTCCATATCACCTGAAAAGGTGTTCGTATATAAAGAAAGCTTCCTAAACTGTGTGATTTGCAAACTTTCAGAAACAAAATACACTCCAGAGTCTTTTACAAAGCAAATTTCTTAAAAACTGGACGGTACCAACCCTGTGACTCTGCTATTTGAACTTCTAAAGCAAAGTCCTGTGGTTCTCCTCTTCCCGGCTGGACAGGCTTGCAGCAGGAGTGAAGTTCTGGCTTAACAGAAACCAGTGAGAGACTCCTCTTGGCTTAGTCAGACTGGTACCCGTCCAAAGATCGCTTCCATTTTTAACTTATCAAAGTGCTTTGAGACCTTCACACGGATTATTGCTAATTAATTAAAAAACAATTCAACCTTTGGCAAAAACTTACTAGGACTAGCTCTGAAACTTCCTAACCTTCTGCAACAAAATTATTTCAGTTAGCATTTTTATTTAGCAAATAACAGTTGAAGGAACAGGTTTCTTTCTAGGATAAAGTAGATGGTTTAAAGTTCCAGACTGCAACGGAGTAATAAGCAAAACTGACTGCTTTCAACACTACATTCCCATTTGCAGCAAAAGCAATGAGAGCTCTAGTCACCATCTGCATTAAAGCAAATTTTACTGTCAACCTGCACAACTAATGAATGTCAACTTCCCTTTTGGGGCAAACGCCTCCTCAGCATTAAAAAAAAAAAAAAAAAAAAAAAAAAAAAAGGCAGCATATTAGGTTGTGTGAGAGAAAAACTTTCTTGCTGTCAATTTAGATTTAATTATATGAAAGATACCACACAAGAAAGAGCTGATTTGTCTAGCACAGCACAACAAATATTAGTAACTGCTGTCTTCTCACAGAGTCACTGTTAACTGAGAGAAACAATCTTCAAAGATATCCTCCAAGCAAAAGTGGAATATTCCTCAAAAGGCTGAAATGGAGAACTAGGGAGAACCACAATTAAAAATGAAAACCTTTATTTTCCAGAGATATTTCAGTAAGGGTTCCACTAAATAATACCAACCCTCTTCTTGGAAGTGCCTCAGCATTAAAGCTGTGGAAGAAAACTATGCTACTGTTCATTCTGAGAAATGCAAGTAGAAATTTTTTTCATGCACCCAAGGACTGAATGGCACATTTCAGAAGCATTTAAATGATATGGTTCATAAATAATGTTTAAGTACTTATTCTCTTCAAACACAGTATCTTAAAATATCCCATTACACCCTATGTTTGATTCCATGCCATTAAATGCACATCATAACTAGAATTTAAGCTGGTGCCCACTGGAGTCATGCAAAGTAGTTAAGGCTATGTCAGCATTTCCACTAAAAAGCCTTGTCCTAGAGGTTTGCAATTTGGCTATGGCATTGCTTTGGTCTGAAACTTAGCAGAAGTAATGTCTTTTTCCTCAGGATTGATTCTATCTAAAAGGTCTAGGCAAAATGCTACTACACATATATTTGTATAACTGAATACAAAGTACCTTTTGAGGCACAGAAATGGTTAGTTTCCATCTTCGTCAGGAGGTAGTGAAGATTAGCTAATGTTGAACACAGAAGAGCATTTTTCTCCACAAAATAGCTACTCAGTGCCAGGAAGAGTATCATCAGAGCTGCTGGTGTGCTAACCACTTTACCCTTTATGTTGATTTTCATCGGATCAAGATGATGCAGCAGCTAAAATGCCACCAGTTATCACAAGTGAATAACACCTAATTTTTTATGCTACCAACCTTACTAATGCACCTGGAAATGTGTTGGTGATAGTGACAGAAGCTACCTTAGACTGGTGGGAAAGAGAGATGTCAGAGTCCCATATTTGTCTCCTGGCTCTGCACTGCTTCCTCAGTTCAGAGAGGTTTTGTAAAACACAACTCATTGCTCACACCTAGTTCAAATAAATGTGGAGTGTTCAAAACTCAGTTACATGGTTGATATATTTTGACTTATTTGAACGCCTTTTCAAAATGTGTGTGGGTGGCAAAAGTCTGGGAGCTCACTTTCCTACAGTTACCCAGAGAAGAGTCATTCTTGCTGTCCGTAGGGCCAAGCATGCTGGGCTAACTGCCTTGCATAGTTATCTATGCAGCAAATACATCCAAACCATGATGGGCCACATTATGCTCTGGTTTGCATTGCTATTGGCAGCACTGGAATTGCTGCAACGCAGCATTAAAGATGTGGCCAGGCAGAAGAGATATGGCCAGACCTTGCAAAGGATGCTTTGGTGTGTCATTTCAGCGGTTCCAAACAGCTCTAGTTAAGCAGGGTCTGACAAGTTCTTACATTTTAAAAGTGGCCTTTAACAAGAGTTTTCATGATATTAACAGCTCTTTCAGGAACCCTGGGCATTAGCTTGGATTTGTTTTCAAAACCCAAGACCTCCCTTTGAGGTCGTTAGCATTCCAATAGGATCCATAAGGTCTGATTTACAAACCCGATTTATCCTAGACAGGATTTAAAGCAAGGATTCCTCATTAAGCAGACCTGATCTGTAAAACATATAACTTGTCAGCAAACCACTGCAGGAATAATACTACTATGTAAAAAAATAGCAGAGGTATAATGCAACAGCTTTTGCTCTCCAGCCCAGGCCTGTCGCCTATTGTGCTGCCTGGCTCAGGGTGGAAAACAGCTCATCCCTTCAAGAAGGATGCTGCCTACATCTGGAAAAGATGCAGTTTTGAAAGCTGGACACATCCCTCATTAACACTTTAAGAGTCATGGTCTTAATGCACGTACAGTTCCAATGCTGGATTGCCCCAAGACAGAAAAAAAAAAAATCTTGGTCTCTGCATCAGTACCCCATTCCTTTTATCAGCACTGGGGTTTCACCCTTTGTGAATCACCAGGGAACTGCCCATTTGAAGTAGGTGTTTTTCTCTGGAATTTGTGGTTTAGAAGAGGCAACCAAATGGATGAAGCAGCTCTAAGAGCCACTATTGTATTATCTGTTTCTTTTCAAGAACCCTCATTTTCCAAGCTCTCAAGACTACATACAAAACCCAGCTAATGATAAAACTGTGGTCTTAGGAAGACTGCTCTCCCCGTAAAACACTAGTTGTTGCACACCTAAGAAAATCCATTATTAACCCTAGCAATATCATAGAATGACAATTAATCTTAGAGAATTCAACAGCAGTCCCAATCTATCAACTGAGATGCAGTCCTGGAAAAATCTGTCAAGTTCTCGTAACACTTTTCTTCATTTTGCATAAAATATGATTAAAAGGTTTCCATCTCTGAAGACACTGACACAAGAAAAATGTTGATGTTTTGGCGTTTTTTTCCTCCATGTTTCTGCAGTTCTGGCATAGATTCTAGTGGAAGCCTAACATGTTCAAACACATTGTGTAGCCAGTGCTTCTACTAACCCAGAGAAACATATTTCTTTTAACAGATATGTGTTGTAAATGATACATTTAATGAGATCATTAAAATGTTTTGATTGCCTGAAAATCCACATTGCTCATCATTTCCATTCTATGAGAACCTTTTCCATTTTTTTTAACAAGCTAAAATGAAAAAACAAAGCAACACCCAGATCTTCTAAGAAAAGATACCTTGAATCTCCTTACACTGATGAAAATCAATAACAATTATTCCAAAGCAAATGGATTTATTGTCATTGTAAACCAAATGAAAAATCAAGTTATAGATCTTTAAATTAACCTTCCATATTTTGGGTTTAAATGGAATTTTAAACTGTGTCTTGATCCAAACCGCTGATACAGTATGGCATTTTGGTAAAACTAGTAGAGCAGTTACTTCATAGATGTTAAACACTCACATATTTAAATTATGAATCCATTCGCAATTTAAAACAACAAATTGTTCTCACAGCAACAATTGTACAAAGTAGAAACATCACTTTTTGGAAATAAAGGGAAAATAAAGGCTAAAAGTGATTTTTTTCCTTCTGCTTGTCATCCTACAAATTTTATTCAGCAAATACAGCTACCTTTGGATGAGCTTGCCATAAAGTCCACAATCAGATTTTTGAAAAATGAAATATATATGAAATAAGGGTGATATGATTCATAAGCAATTCCTTGCAATGTCATGCATGGGAAACATCTTCCTGGGGCAATAAATCATTTTATTTCCTGAAACATGAGATACAGTGCTTTAATCCTTACATTTAAATCCTGTATAGCATAGCTGGAAATACTATGTTTCATCATAACATGTTCAATGTTTTTTTCTGTTCTTTAAAATATTAGAAGTAGCTTATGGTAGTGTTTTTCTCAGATTTTTTAATATATTTGCAATGTTTTTCAAATATTTTCAGTTTACATATCCCAAACTATTTTCCATTGGCCATGTATCTTTCTCTAAACAGGAAAGATTAAGCTACTGATCATATTCTTTTCAAAAAAGTTAATCTTCATCAATCCGCTGGGAAACAATTAGATTACAAAAATATCCACAGATCCCAGACTGAAAGTAGCAGTCCAGTAACATGAGGATAAAATTGTCCCTCTTTATCAAGTGACCTTCATTTGGAGCTACTTTGAAATGTGTGATTTAAATAAAATGATGTGTTAGTGATTCCTTTAAATACTGCTAAAAAAGACATCAATCAGCATATAAACAGAATTATTTTGTTTAATGATATATTGATACACATTATAACCTTTACAATGCCAAAATGCACTAATTCTCCTTGGCCCCATTTTCCATTAGCACATCAGTTTTCAACAGAAATGTGGTACTGATTCCTTGGGTGCCCGTTGTTTAGAAATGGAAGATGCACTACTAAAATACTTTTATATTTCAAAAATGAGGAGGTTAGGGCAGAAAGATAAAGGCATTGAGAGGTGGGAATCAGCAGGGGAGGGCAGCACAGTAGAGGGGGCTGATGGTCTTCAACCCCAGAGCACCTCTGCCCCTGCCATCCACTTGCACATAGAACATTTGGACAGCTGAGGGCAACAGGAGGTCATTGAACTATGTGTGGAGGGAACACAAATTATTGCCTTTTATAATCTGAGTTGAAAATGAGAGTGAGAGAGAGTCTTGTGAGGAACAACAAGGTACAGAAACATGGAGGGAGCACCGAGAGCAGGAAAATCTCTCTTTTTCCCAGTGGGTGAAAAGATAGCACAAAGCCTACTTCAGGGCTTTGTAAGCTCTGTAAAAAGTAGAGGACACAGAAGTAGGGGAAGAGACCTACCAACCACCATCAAAGGACAAGAATCAGAGGTGCTGTTTGCCACAGCCCAAGCCCCACTCCCCAGTGACTCAGTGGGGCTAACCCTCGACTGGGCATCTGTCATCAGAGCTTTAGACCGTTCATGACTCTTCTGCATACAAACAGATACAGGTTTCCATCTCTCAAAAAACAATTACAGGATCATTTCTGTGACTACACAGCAGCAGTTCTGTAAAGTGACTATGAAAAAATGATATTTGATCAGCAGATAATCTGCATGTGTAGGGTGTAACACAAAGCTATTAGATTTCACAATTAAAATACCACTCTTTGGGACTAATTACATTTCTCAGATCTATCATATGGGGCTGTCAAAAGGACAGGGTGATATACCAGCAATAACAGTTGGCCAAAATGTGCTATTTTAGTATATTTCCTCCATATAATTTTTCTTAAATTAAAATATTTTCCCTTCAGGAACTGTACACTGAACAGGAAAAGGTGAGGCATCAAAGATTCTTATAAAGGAAAACCCAAACATTAATACTGAAAACAATATGTAAAAGTGTTATTCCTGTTCCCAAGTTTATGTTGCTAATGGCGCTTACATAAACAGAGCAGCGTTTTGCTTACAGAAAACTTAACCTTTTGCTCCAAACTATTCACTTTGGTTTTTTTAATCGCAGTTCATATACACTACATTGTAAAACAAAGGTAAATATCTTTAGCCACTCTGATTTGCTAACATTAATTTAAGCTGTGTTTTTAAAATTGTACTACTAAGGTTATTGAATTAAACCTTTCATTTCAGCTGTCACAGAATTAGGCAAGCCCTTGCATGTGTGAGCTGTGGGTAAACATGAGTGTGCTTGCCCATCAGTACAGACTCTTTACATTGTTAAAGCTTGTGTAAACAACTGTAGTTAAGTACATGCTTTGCTTAAATGGTGCTACAATAGCTAGGACTGTATGCAACCTAAAGGAAAATCCAGCACTTGTACAAAATGGAATTATCCTGCAGTCTTAGGCAACTTGCACAAAACCCCCTGATTTCAACTTCCCTTGTTTAATGGCTATCCTAGTTCACACATCTGTGCTCTTAAATTTAACACCCCTTTCCTTTTCTCCCTGTCCTTCCCCTCTTCCATCCTCTCAGCAACCAGTAGCACATCAAAAAAGTTTCTGTTTGATGGTTCAAGCTGAGACGTTCAGCCTTTACCCTCGCACTCTCTTGAGATGAAGCAGGCAAGGCTTTTAATCTTACCTGGTGACACATGACTGACTAATACAGTTTCTTGGACCTTCTGACCTCTGAGGGACTAAATCTGGTTGGTCTCTCAACCTCTCCAGGTGGCTGGGACATCAGTTTGCGGTGGGTCATGATGTAAACAAAGTTTTGCACAGGTTTTCTGTGATTTTCTGTGCACCCATAATTGTGCTAACTTTTAACGTGCAAATTTCTTGAGTATAAAATGTATCATTTCACTTCAAGTCAGGAGGAAAAAGAATTTTCCTTTACTTTTACTGTAGGTTAAAGACTGTAACAAGAGCTAGCCTTGAAACCAGTCACAGCGGCAAATCTGCTGAGTCAGTGCTGATGTATTTTCTTGGAGTGAGAGAAATGGTCTGGCTACAGCCAAGCAGCTTATTTGAAACTCTGCCTCCCACACAAACTAATAAAGCAGTGCTAGACGGGTTTGACACTTATACAGCATAACTCAAGATGTTCCTAATCCATGTGCCTCCCTTTGGAGCTTTGTTGCTCAACCATTTTTCTCCTAGGACTTCCTTCTGGTTAGCTTTGCGACAGTGGTAGTCCTCGAGGCACCCTTTAGGCCCTCAGTACATCATTTGCTAAATGTGTTTCGATTTTAATAAACCACTGTTCACTACAGAAACCTTGGAATCACCAAGAGGGGGTCCTGAAACACAGCTGAATCATTTTTTCAGGGAGCTGGAAACTGGGAAAGGGGAAAGAGGTCATCAAGAAGTAACAAGGTGAGGGCCAGTCAGAACTGGAGGGAAGCAAAAAAAAAGAAATCTCAGCTTCTGCAAATACAGGAGGCATATTTTTTTCTAGTAAAAGGTACATAAAATGCAAGGTGCTACATTTCCTTCCATCTTCCTTGTTACGAACAGTTGAATTCTCAGCTAGGATGTGGTAAGAAACACATCTCCAACACCACTGATGATCCCAACAAGTCAATGTACAGATCACCACTTGCAAAGTTCTACAGTTACAAGGACGGAATCTTCCAGCTACAGACACCCTTTCAGACTCCTAACAGACTAGTCAAGTAAATACCTGGCTCAGATGTTAAGAGCCAAAAAAGAATCTCCATAGTGGGTGCTGTGGCATGCAGTCAAGCTGGCGTGCAACCCAGGGTATGAGATCAGCTCACGGTTCTCTCAGCCTACTCTCCCTGTCCCTGCTGTCCTCATTTCCCAAGATCTGCTTCTGCACAGGGACAAGTGGTTCTGCTGAAGACCGAGCAGAAGACAATCCTGGAAGTCATTATCTTGGATAAAACTGAAGTAACAACCCTGAAATGTAGAATTTCAACAAACCCCTGTAAAAAAAGCTTCAATTGATTGTGTGGAGCAGCAGCAGGGAGAATCCAATCTAAAGTAAGCCCCCAAACCCTAACAGTTTAAGAAGAGAATGCGGTGAAAAGGCAGAGACATGATGACAGTACACCAGGAAGACCGCAAGCCAACAAAGACAGCATGTCCCTTCTGGTCCAAAGGACTTGGCCATGTTTGGTCTAGCTGCGTTGACCTCCTCTATTCAGAAAGCCAATAAAAACATTATTTCACCTAGCTGTAGTTACTGCTGGTTGCTTAAACTTCCCATAAAAGCTGTGTCCTTTCTGCAGTGCAGGATGTGATCACTCTCAGAGGACCCTGAAGTTAAGCAAGGGTGCTACGGCTTCCACACCCAAGCTCCGAACTGGAAATGCCACCAGACAGAGCGGCAGCTCTCCCACAGGCAGAAAGGGTATGTCAGGAGGTTGCATAAAAACCACTGCTGAGAGCGAACTGCCCTCTGGGACAAAGCCTGGGCATGTTGCTAATTTTCACTCTAAAATGAATAAGGCACTGAAAAAAAGAAATTATTGTGGACTCTTATTTAGTGAGAAAACATTTTGAACACTATCGTCGAGTAAAATTCTAACAGCTTTTTGAAATGTACACACATTTAAATGAATATTCCTTTTTACTAATGTTGCCACTGAAACGGAATCCCACTCTTGAATGGGATTTCTTTCTCTGTGGGAATAGAGTTTCTCTAGTGTAATTAATAATATAAATAAATATGCAGCTATAAACACAGAAAACTCAGCTTTCTGGCAAGATAAATTGGTGCAGTTTCGCTGAAGTCAGATTACTTAAATTCACAAAGAAGAGGACAAACTTAAACATACCACCATTAACATGTCCAATCACCACAAAAGTTTTGCACAAGAAAATATGAAACAAAACATTTGGAAAGTGACTCAATGGCAAAAAAAACCAGAGTGTCTATATAATACATCCATTTACCACCAATCAGCTTGTCATGCTCACTACTGTTTTAATAACAGTATTTTTAAGAACACTTCTTCCTTTGTGGACTCCTGAAATTCATTGTTATCCTGTTTTTGTGATATTTCCCATTTAAGTTAGTTTATACTTCCTCTAGCAACACAAGAGGCAGTCAGATCACCTGCTGTTCTGAGATGTCTACAATACTTGAACACAATGGGGTGAAACCAGGACAGAAAGTTAGCCCAGTTCTGAATTTCCTGGCTTTGTATTTTTAGTGGGACCTTTCACATCATTTTAATATCCCCATAGGTAGCTGTGCATGCACTCAGAAAAACACACATGCACATGCACAGACTTAGTACATACTCAGGACAAAGCCCTAAATTCTAGCACCAAAAGTTAGGATTACGTGTTTCAGTGTTGTTTCTGAATGCACAATGATACAGTTTTACAGAACATCTCTAGATATCATACTGTAATGTTTTTCCTAATAGGATAGCCCCTGTCTGGAGAACAGACTTGCTCTGAGAGTAAAAATTGCTGTCTTGTGAGAAGTAGGCAAGGGTCCTATGGAACCTGAAGCTAACCAAAGGTAAAGAACTTCAGAGAAAGAAATGATAGATTCACAGTTCAGACTGATTAATGCTGTGACAGGAAAATGAACAAAAGCCTGGTTCTTGTGCAAATTGTGAAAGGGTGCTCAGAAAGTCACTTAAATCCAGGATCTCATTTAGTCACTGACACATATTCCTCTATGTGCTTGTTACCAAGGCTCAAGGGGGAAACAGATAAGAGTTTTATTCTGAACATGAACTAATCAATCAAGCAACGTAGACTTTTTTTTTTGTTTTTCATGCCTTAGTGTCACCCCCTCCCCTCCAAAATGAAGGTAAAATGCCAAAATTTCACAAGAATTTGAGAAAGTTAAGTATCTTGATATTTGTGAAACAATGAGACAGAAGTATCCTGGAAGAGTCAAAAAGGGATGGAATCACTCAGTAGAGTAAATAAATCTGCTGTAAAAGAATGTTTTTCTTGTTCTCTGCCCACTATTCCACCTTCCCCCACCCTAAGACTGAACATCTAGTCATTCCAGTGAGAGCTCTCCATCCCATGCAAGGAATAAGGAAGAGGGAGCATGTGGGGAGAAAAACCAAAAGTGCAAACAAGGGCTTTATCAAAATATACAGGCACAAGTTTAAGTTTGTGGAGGCACCCCTCATTCAGTCATTACAGAATTTATGAGCCAATCAAATTTGCAAGGCTCCTTTTACCCTCCTTTCATAGTTTTCAGGATGTATTCATATGTACCATTTTTTATGCCCACACTAAGGTGAGGAAGACTTCAACTGCTGTGGCCACAGAACGCTTAAATTTTCTGCTTCAGTCTAGAACATGCTTCCAAAACTGGACAAAACTGAACTTTAAATACTTTCCCAAAGCACATTAAAGAGTTCATCTCTCAAAGGGCAGTTTATTGACAGGCTTGAGAAGCAGAGAGGGAAATCACTGAAATTTAACTCTGAACCCCACGTGAACCCAGGGATTGGGGCTGCATATTTTCCACTGTCCTGCCATCTGCTGCTTCACTGCACATGGTAATCTTTGGCAACCCCACTGAGAGCTGCCTGGGCTATGGCTCTGTTCAGACAGGGTGTAGAAAGAAAAGACACTGAGAATGTCATGGCTGACTGACCAGACTACTGAGATCAGAGAGATTATGCCTCATTTGCTCACCAAGCCCTGCCAAAAGCAACACCATTTAACTGCAGGTACTCACAACCCAACAGGCATGTTTAAAGGAAAAGCAGGCTAAAAAAGAGGACCATTCATAACGTGCATTTGTTTGGGACACTGTAGCTACGACCTTTTGGCAATTACTCATGAGAGTTTTAAAAGAAAGTCTGCACTGCCCAGCATTTCAGGTACAAGTGATATCTGGCAGAAAGTATCATACCCAATTTACAGGACACACCGGTCTGGGAGATGACTCAAGGCAAGAGTAAACAAAAGGAACCTAACAGCCCAGAAAACAGAGATAAACAGAGAAAAAAACATAGGTGTTATTTTAAAACAGCTACAGCCTGTTTATCTCTTGGCTGTGAAATGCTGCACAGTATGGGAGTGCAATGGTTTGGTACTTATATGTATAACCTTCATATGTCATCTCATGACAGGAGACCTCCCTTGAGCCAAAGCCAAATCTACATTTGTTCCCCAGAGCACCCCCACTAGGCTCCAGATGCAGCAGGCGAAGAATCAGCTATCAAACTGATTTCCTCTGACCATGCTCTTCTGCATAAGGGCCCCCAACCCTTCCAGAGATTAAATATCAAATGTGTACACACAGACTTACTGACTTTCAAAATGATGACTCTAAAAGCTATGGAATATTTCAGAAGTGTCTTAGAACTGCTAAGGTATATTTTTAAGGGTGTTGGACCAGCAAGAAAATTACTGTAGGATACAGAGTTACTGTGGGATTTTTGAGACTTATCATGCTGACAACAACCACCTGTTATTAATGTATCTCTCCGCCTCATCCTGCCTGCTTCTGCCAGAAGTAATAGAAATAAAGATGTAATTCTATATATGTGTCTACAACAACATCCTGCCCTATTTCTTCACTCAAATACTGATATTGGAAATGACAGTGTCTTCTCTTCTATCTGTTTAGGAAAAAAAAGGCACTTCGATAAGATAAGCTTCTCCAGGGGCTGCAGAACTATGGTTGGCAGACATCAGGGTTAACAAATCTTCTAATTGCAAAGGGACACTACAAAACTGTCCTCTGATGTGGAATAGACAATCACTGTCACCCTTTCTTCTTCCCTGCTGCTCTACTGCCTCCACTCTGTCTGTCTCACAGGGAGATCAGGAAAGAGACAGAAAAAAGCCTGGTAAGAGAAGAGGAACAGGCATCTTTTCCCCAGTTCCAGCTGTGTTGGAGCAAACAGGCTCTATTGTTTTGATGATTCCAAGACCCTCGCATCTCATTTGATCCCTGCTTGACAGAAGTGCAGAGGTGGGAATGGCTTGCAGACTTACAGAGGGAGCTTCTGAAACCCTTAGGCTGCTCCCTCCAAGACAGGGCCTTTCTTTCTGAGAGCTGGAGTCAAAGAACCTTGACACCAACCTCCGATTAGTAAGCAAGACAGGAGCAATGTGGTAAAATGAGTAAAGCAAAGAGATCAAACATGCTTTCGGCTTTATTTTTCTTTTAAATCAAACACATATCTTAAAAAAGAGAAGGTTTGAAGTAGTAAGCTACCCACTAACATTCTCAGTTTTAACTTCTCTGCTGCTAAGCCCTGCTGAATCAGAGCTCCCACTCTCATTCTCCTTCTTGACTCATAACCTCAGTGACAGCCACGAAGCTGGGCAGAGACACTTTATAAAATGGACTAAATGAAGCAACTTTCAATAATAACAAGGACTGGCAGGTAGCCATGTTAGAGGAAGAAAGACCAAGTAGGAATGTCCTGCAGCATAAAAGTCTCTGCTGTTCTCATTACTGCAGAAGAGGAAAATCTCTTTACATGCTTTTGATTCAAATGATCATTTGACAGAAACAACGGACGAGACAAATGGCTGTAAAACAAGGCAATTGGATTTCCTACTGCTACAATATCTTATTTGGCTCCCATGACACAACTTCTCTGTTATTCTGCCTTGCCATGGTAAAGTAAACTTACAGGCTACCCAGAAAACAGATGAGTGTAATCAGCCCTTTATAAATTATATCCCTTCACTCAAAGAAAGCAAATAACTTTGCCTGCTCTATAATAACTGTTTCTAATACTTCATTTATTCTTTAAATTGTTTATAAAACACTTCAAGAGAGGTCAAGATGAGAGGGCAAGAATAATTGGAGATTAAGGAGACTCTGTAAGTATTTTGCACCTGTGAGTAAACACTTTGGTAATTATTATGATGAGAGATAGATCTACTAAAAAACCCCCAACAGCTTATTTATGATTTTCTTGGACATACATGTTATTTCATCTGAGAGGGAGCCCCATCTTTTCCAGGGCTATTTCAATTCAAACTTAAGCAGCTGCACATATGTCTGATGTCATGTGACTGGCAAGTCAACAACAATAGATTTAACCTCCTCTCCTATGGAAGTAACCTAAAGAAATAATGAGCCAAGGGTAACTGATATTCTCATGAAGTTTTTTCCAAGTCCCCTGAAACAGCAGGGACTTTCCTCCTCAGAGACACATATATGTCTGAGTCAAGACCAAGCAGAACTGAGCCTGAAGGACAGAGATGTGAAATAACACGCAGGACTGGTGTTCAGGTAGGGTTTCAGAAAGGGCTTTCCAACATAAAGGGGATATCATGTCCTTTCACAGACTCTGTGGCATGGTTCTGCCTACTCTGGTTTTTATTTTTCCTGTGTCCATGCACAGCACTAGCAGTGGGCATGGCAGCATTCTGGAAAAGGGAATGGAATAAACTCTGTAACACCATCTCTTGAACTGCTGAGCATCACAACTGTGCAGATGCCTAATGCAGCTGAACTCTGACATATCAATTAATACTAATCCACACTTTAAAAGTACATATGGATAAAATTATATTAAATCTTTAAACACTCAGCCCACTGGTTTCTCTTAAAATAGTTACAAGTTAGCATGTCAGGAAAAAAACCTGCTTCTTAGTAATTTTTCTGCACAGCCTAGAAGAGGTTGGTAAAGAAACCAGTAGTGTCCTCTAATCTCTCTAACAATTTAAAAGAGAACCCAAAACAAGATCCTGAAAAAGAAAAACAAATCAAATTCTGAGTAATTATACAGAAATAATAAACTTAAACATGAAAAACACATTTTCTGAGGAATTCAAAAGTAGCCAGGGGTACAGACATACTGGCTTATGAAAACAAAGTTACATTTTTAAGTTATTCTTAAGAGTTTCAATGGAATTCAGTAAACAGTATTTGATTCAAGACAAAGTACTCTCTGTACCCATTTTATATGGTAAGGTTATAAAAATGCAGATTCAAAATTCAGATTTTATATCATTCCTCTTTATTTCTTTTTAACTCACGTTTCATTGGTCTCCTCAAAGACACGGAGTCATGTAGATCTAGACACAAACCCAAGCTCTCTCCAAACTGATTCAGCCTAATACCAAGTCAATACAGATTATTTCATAAAATGGTAACTGAACCACAGCTGTTATCCGAACCAAATTCTTTGTTTACCCAAATGCAGAACAGAACCAAGAAGAAAATACCTGATTATTGGATCAGCATGATTAACGGAGAATTTTCAGAGGAAGTTCCCTAACCACCTAAATTTATATTTAAAATCTTTTCAGCTTGAACTAATTCAGAAATACCAAGGCAGATAAATAATTATTGATCTGGCCAAACTGAACAGACTTGCTAGAGTCTAAGAAAAATCAGATCCAAAACAAAAAATTTTCATGCTGTTTTACTTGGGTTTTTTTAAGTTATTGGTAATTTTCAAACACCACAAGTCCAGGAAACACAACTGTGTACAGGAAACATGATTTTTCTCTCATTTTTAAAATGAATTATATTAATCTTAGCATTGTCTCCCACAAACATTATTGTAGAGTAAAATGGAAATGAGGCTAAGCTCATGTTTCAAGATAGCTGCCATCTATATCAGTACATAGTTGGGAAGTTCTGCTTTAGAAGCAGAGAATTATAAGGTCCTCTTAAAGCTATTAATATTATGTTTAGGTCTTGAAAGCTCTCTGTGAGGCATCTTTAAAATATGTAAAACTCCCAAGGCTTTGAAAAATCTGAATGGTCTTGTCACTAAACAGCAGGTTTGAAAAATGGGTAAAGGCAACTGAGATTTTATTAAAAAGTAACTTACTTCATCATGTGGCTGCATAAGTATTTCTTTCCCGATAGACTACAAAAGAATAAGAGGCATTTCTGTTAATCTGTTGAGGATTAATGTTCTAATATTTTGCATTTTAGTAGTCTCAAGGAAAAGCATATTTTAAAAGTGCTAAATCTCTCAGATTTTGTTTACTGTATCCCAAGCCTTTTGTGTTAAATATTAAATTATCTGATTTTAAAAAGTAGAAACAACAGTGAGTTTGACTGAACCCTCATGTACATCATCAGTTAGGAAAATTTTGAATCACTCTTTTACAGAAAATTTTACTGAACACACAGATTCTTTCATCAGACTCTCACATATAGGCAGCCATTTTCGAGCGTCAGCCACACACTCACACATATACATAATTTTGGAAAAAATGAATGAACATTCCCTGACGACTCAGTGGGTTTCTTCATGGGTGTTGATGCCTGGTTATCACTGTCTATAAATGTGACAGTAAACCAGATGATATCACCACACCACGAAACCCACAACGAACCTGTAGAACCAAAGTGACAGGAGACACTTAACTTACTTGCAAGTAGACCCGAGTTGTGCAATAACTGCAGCACACTAATGAAATCAAACCCCGAATTGCTTCATCCCATGATTTCAAAACAAAGAGCTTCTTTAAGTGTAATTTAAGATTATGATGCTTTTGTCAAGAAAAGCATCATCATGAGACATAGCAAAAATTTTATAATGACCTGTTATTCACTGGCTTACACTTTTCTGACACCATTTTGGCAATAGACCTTGGATTCGCCAACACAACAAAAACTGTTGCCAGTTCTTTAGTAACACCAGCACTTTCAGAACTAGGTAGCAAAGGTAGCATTTGCCTGCTGCTGTTACATGAAGTCAAGCTTTCAAGTTCCCAGCCTTAGTTACTGTTACACCAATCTTGCCCTGTTTTTCGTAATTATTGCAAGATCTGCTGGGACCATGAAATATGCTAAAAATAAAACAATTGTATATGTGCTACACTCTTTTTTTAAACTTATTTTTGTGCAAATCTCAAACAGCACATATAATTTGCAGCAAAATTCAGATTATTCAAATTACTACCTGGAAGCTGCAGCACATTTGGACAGGTTATGGCTCAGGGCATAGAGCAGCTGTTCAGAAAAGGTGAAGCACATCCACTATCTAGATTTAGACCATACAAAGGGGAGAGATTTGTCCATAACAGATGAGTTGCAGATGCTTTACCCCCTGGAGCATGAGCACAAACCACACTACTAGCACCAGTCCCTCCCATTCCCCCCATTTTCCCTAAAGGGTCAGGACTTGAGAAGAGGAAGACACATCCCGGCTGAAAAACACGTGAAAATCAGCAACCACTGGCCTGATTTTCAATGGCAGAAACAAGCAATACTTATGAAAACAAACAGCAGGGGAATAAAAAATGAAGTATTTGCACGATGCCTGTTATGGTCACAGGGATGACTTTAAATTCAATGGCACTTCAGTATAAATGTTTAAAATGAAGTACAATACTGGTGCCATCCCAAAGCAACAAAGTTTTTAAG
Source organism: Promerops cafer (assembly GCA_013398275.1). NCBI lineage: Eukaryota > Metazoa > Chordata > Aves > Passeriformes > Nectariniidae > Promerops > Promerops cafer. The sequence goes on along the minus strand of VZSE01008174.1, from coordinate 421,581 downwards.
ACCATGGATAATTTCTAATTTACTCCGTTTTCAAGAATTGCATAAAATTTGGGAAGTGGAAGAACTTTTCCTGAACTTGGGAAGTGCACAGTGTCTCCATTTATCTTGAAGCAGGGCAGTAATGGTAACAAAAGATCTTGGTGGGCATTTTTACAGTCTGCAGCAAACAGAAACTCAGTGTGACAGAGTGCACGACACAACACAAGTGTCCTTAATGGATGCACACATGCTTACCAATGACTCAGAATATGGGCATGAGGTGGGGCTGAGAAGAGAAAGGTGTCAGCAAGAAAGCACAAATAAGATTTATAACTTAAAAAAGCAACTGTTTCAAAATTTTTAAAAAGGAAATGGAACGTAAAATATTTCTGAGTGTTACTGATGTTTTTCTCGTGTCTTCTGGATTTGTCTTAAATCCAAAATGAGCTCTAGATTTTTGCAGATTCACATTACCTACACCTGGGATTACTATAGGATTTTGTAAAGTTTTGACAAATATTCTCAATCCACCTATTGATGGATATTGATGCAATGAATAAACACCTTAAATCTCTTTTAATATAAGGATTGTAATATAAATGAGGAGAAAAAAAAGGACATAATCTGAAGGTTTGAGTTGCTTTACTGGATAATTCTTTACTACTTATAAGTCTATTCACATATAATAGAATGAAGTCAAGGACTACTTAAAAAATAAAAATCCATCAATATTCCTGCAACATTTCTATAGCAGTGCTTCTCAAACTCACATGTCCTAGGGCAAAAAATTCAGAGAAAGTAGAGAAAACACGATACTGTATTCTCTCTCTTGGCTTGGGTTTGATTTGTTTTCCTGTACCAAAGAGCAACCCTGAAGGGTTTCATGGGAAACCTGCTAAGTCTCTGTCTTAACAGCTATCATTCTATAGAGGTGAGATACAGTGTAGATCAAAATATGCAACTGATATTGCAACATCTAAATAGCATCGGGTACCTGGTTTTATTACAATGCTTTGGGCCATAGCTTTCATTTGCCAATCATTGCCTAACAATTAAGTAGAACATAATTAAATTTTAAGAGTCTAAGAAAGGCAAATCCTTGAAAAGGAAATATTTTAATACGGTTGGCAAGGTGTGCAAACATCAACAGTGTGGGAAACACATGTAGCTGACAGTATATACACTGCTATAACTCCTTGTAACAGAGGTTAAAATCTGTTCAAAAATACTTGCAATTAGATGAATAAAACTGGCAAAAATCAGCAGTCTGCCAGCTGTTGGGATTTTCAGCTATTTCAGCAACAACAGGATATGCTTATAAATGTAAAACTTCTGTGCATCCCCAGAAAGTACCTAATGCATGTAATGGTCTGAAATCAAACTACCTACACAGACAATGTTTGTCTGTGTGGTTTTGCTTCTTATTTTTAAAACACATTTCTAGGAACTGTAAGTGAAACACTTAGTGAAATCAAGACAGAGAAAAAATTGTTCCTAAGTTCAAACCAAGCTCTGACCAAATGCACTAATCTTCTCTCAGATAAAGCAGCTTACCTCCCTACAACTGCTATAAAATCCCACTGCATGATGAATTTTATCAGAGGTGACATCCAATGACACTGCATTTCTCACTTATTTGTTTTTAATGAATCCTGATAGCTTTGTTGAGGAATAATCAGTTGACATTTCCTTCTGCAGTGTTTTTTGAACCACTAATGGTGAAACTGGATTATTGTGAATTAGTCTCTCCTGTTCAGTCTCCTGTGTTGTGTCTGAAATGCCTCAGTGGGTTGATTTCAAATAACTTTCTGAAACAACATGCACTTTCAGTAGATTTACTTTTATTTTAACTTTTTTTTTTTAATTATGCATGACTAAGTAGAAGGAATTGTCAACCTTTCGGAGAGCTATTTTAGGGAAAACAGGATGCACACTGCTGAGAAAATGTTTCAGATACTAAGATGGGCCAGTCACTCCATGCCTACAAGCTGTGAGTATGACCAGGCTTTTTCTGGTAGATAATGCCCAAAATTTGAAGGCTGTGGGTTAAGGCCTACAGAGTCACATACTTAACATCTTTGCACAGGTATCCAGGACTCTGAAGATGAGCTGTAAACAATTTCTAATGGTTTTTACTTCATAGTCTCAGGGGAACACTGATGTTGGATTACACAGCAGGTAGAAGACAAAGCAGTACACTAATATATCACATGAAAAATGCATATATTTGACAGAATTTAAATCATAGTAAGACACAGGTCTTCAGAAGTTTAAGAAGTCATTAATATGGCAACAATGACTAAAATACTAAATATTCATTACTTACAGAATATCAGCAATGTAAGAGAGATTCCTTTATGCAACATCTCTTGCAATAATGATGGGACCTTTGCTCTTTGTGTGATTTTTTCTTTTCCTTTCTTGCCTCTATTTCAGAATACAATGATATTTAATGAAACGCAATCAACTGCAAGCAAAAATGGCTCAAGGAATTTCTTGAAAAAAGCAAGAAATACAGAAGAGGTTGGCTGTGGCTGAGTCCCCACATCTGGGAAAACTGTATCCTGCAGTATGCTTTCTGGTCCTAGGCTCTGGGTACCACTGAACAATGACTTAACCACCATTCAAAGGAGATGTTGTTCCTCATATAAAGTGGTTTCCTTCAGAGAGGATCTCGCATGCAGCAGCTTGGACTGCATTCCCACAGAGCCCTGGAATGGAGAGGCAGTGGACTGGGGTGCACCTTTCAGGAATGGTCTCCTTCCCATCAGCTACCGGGGTCTGAGATGACCCCTCTGTATCTATACTGTCTCCTATACTCTCCCCTCATGTTCCAGCAATGGACTAAGTTGGCCAAATGGACTTCTGGCTGAAACCAGTTCTGTTCTTCTGACCTTCTGCAAACTCCACATTCAATTTAAGCTAGTTCATAAAATGCAAGGTGTAAATCTCACAGTTCTTGCTTGCATTTCACTTCATGTTCTTATTTATACAAACAAAAGAACAGCACAATGTTCACATTTTCCATTGTGCTTTGCCTGGGGAAAAATAAATGTAACAAAGGGAAAAAATTGAGGAATGGGCATGCAAAACACATTATTTCTCAAAATTCTGCTACAAGTTTGTGTATTAATGAAGGCATAAGAACACTGCATGTGAGATACATACTTTGCCACTCTATTTCCCATTTCTGACTTTCATAAATTTCATAGCACTTTGTTTAAAAGTTTTCAGCTGGTATTTAATTAGAGAAAAAAAGTCTGCAAGTTTTAGTTTGAGAAAATAACACTGATATTTGTTAATGTAACTTGAGAAATGTTAAGAATTACCTGGTTAAGTTTTCTAAATTTAATAGTTTTGAAATTTTGTAAATTGTGAGGATTCTCTGCTCTTTATTATTTTTTTTTTTTAGATTAAAAAAAAGTTGAAATCAATCATGGAAGATAGCAAAACTTGTAATCTACTTTCTTCTCAACACAGTATAAGCCACAAGGGAGCATATGATTTAATGGTGAAAAGATGCTTCTGATAAGATAATAATTTGCTCAAGGAGAGATCTGAGTTGTGAATGCAGCTGTTCCAAAAAATCTAAACCCACAGGCAAGAAATTACTTATTTTTTGTACAAGCTATATCCATAACTACTTAGATAAACTGGTGATAGACCCCAGAAAAGTACATCAGATACAGAAGTTAATAATCAGGGCTACTTTGAGACTGAAAAGGAAAAAAAATAAAAAGAGGTGGTAAAGATTACCACCAACTATTGTTGCAAAGACTGAATCAAAAAGATTTCAGTAGTCAGACTGTTCAACATATTATCTTACTTCATCAATGAGTCGCTTTAGAAAAATATCTTTTTATATCCTGATTCAGTTCATGTACATGATTATTTTATTCCCATATGTGACAAGTTCCATGGCACTGACCTGGATTACCTGGAAGCCCAAAACTAAGGGCATGCAGAAATGGTCTCACCCTCCAGTTCTTATTTCAGACATCTGGTACTGCTTTTAAAACACAATTTAATGAGGGGAAACTCACTCATATTTTGGTGTGGTTGCACTACCTTCATATCTTAGTGTTGTCTAGCACTAGGAAAGTGGCATTAGAAATATAAGGTTATTATGGCTTATTAGCATCATAAGAACCAGACAAAAAATCTCCACATATTTTCATGTGCTCTGATCTGTATTAATTGGTCAGTAGCAGATTCAACATCATCATAATTAACTGAATTTACTTATCTTGTAACACCAGACCTTTTTCAAGAGGAAAACACAGGTACTTAGGTAAAACAGAGAAAAGGTATTACCCAGCAATTTTCTATTATTACAGTCAATATTACTGCAAACCCATTTGTGCAAGTAGACCCTAATGCCCACATTTATCCCCAGTGATGTCTGACTGCATGTGTAGATAAGGGAACACCTGCATGGATCACTTAGCAGGATCAGCCTCGCAGCAGGGAGAAAAAGCCAGTAAGAATGCATGTCTCCAGGACAGTGCATGCTTTCTCTGTTGAAACACGCAAACTAAAAAGCATGAAGTGATCTTGGCTGCTTTATAGCACAGAAATGTCTGAGTAAGTCCTTTTACATTGGCCATGGTACCTTGCCATCAGGTTTGCAATGTGCAAGGCAGACGATCCCTGATGACACCAGCCAGCCTGTACACTTCTCATGTGGCAAGGAGCAGGAGAGTCACAAGCAATACTCTGCTGACTTTTTCTATTTAGATATACTCATGGGTTTGGAAATTTTGCATTAAATGAAGGAGATGTAGCTTTGCCCTGAAAATTTTACACACTTATGTCTTTCACATGCCTCAAGTTATGAAAAAAGCACCAGGAAAAGCCCTTAGTATTTTCAGTGGTACTAGGTTGACCAAGCTTCTCCTGCACTGAAAGTGTTTTAAGAGATTAGCAATTAGTCTCCAACCACAGGCATGAGAAAGGGAAATCTGGCAGATGTTGACTACATCTCTATAGAGATGCAGAAGAGCAGCTGCTACAGTAGGAATTGCATAGATTTCTTATGAAAGTTAGTAGCAGATGTCACCATCTGCTTCTGCCTTCTCAACAAAATAGAGGCAAAAGGGAGACTAAAAACTGATTTAAGAAAACAAAAAGTAACAACAAAAACCATAAAATCAAAAGACACACAGACATATTTACAGTGAGCGGGGGAAACTCTTACCCCTTTCTCCCTGGCAAACCTGAGACCCAGATATACAATAAAAGCAAAAACCACTCCCCATTCTATTTAAGATATGATTTCTTTTCATTTTAGTCTCACTACATGTACTTTGACAACATTCAGCCTGCAATCTAATACGTAGCCATTTCCACCCTGGCTGAAAGAGATCACAGAAATGAGCAGTTGTATCCTTTCCCTCTGGCTATACAGCAATGGTCTGATGACAACTGCTTTACCAGAGCTGGTATCAGACACACAAAAATTCCCTACTGAATGATCTACACAATGATGTCATGATATTACTTAGGGGGAAAAAAACCCAACAAAAACCAAACAAAACTTTTGTTGCACTGTGTCAGGAAACATGCTGTACATGTTTGTACATCTTGGCAGATTAAGATCAGATGAGGCAAGCAATGAAGTGGTTAACCAATTCAGAAAGTTATCTCAGACATCCAAAGGCACATCTTGTAAACCTGAGACAACTTCTTACACAGACCTGAAGAGAGACAACACTAAGGGCTTGTCTGGGACGAAACAAATGACACTGTCAACAAGCAGTTTGCTTTCCCACTCAGAAAAGGAGGTATTAGTGAGATCCAGAGCTCAACAAAAGAACAGGAATCTTTCCAGTGAAGTAAAAAAGGTTTGGATCAAGCCCCAGCTTTCCTGAATACTAGACTTGCTAATTGCCTCACTCTTCCACTGTCAAAACCGTCATCTCACTGAACAGAAATATCTTTCCAATATTGCTACAGGGCAAACATTTCCACACTGGTAATACTGGGAGACATGTTCAGCTACCACCAGCAACTTGATAGCCCACCACCTCCCCCACTCGGTATCCTATAATGTTGTTTTGAGAGGGAGGGGAAAAAAACAAACATTTTTCTGGAGAAGTGTTTTAGGTTTTCTTTTGTTCATTTTCAAATACAGAGACTGCCTGTAGCTACTGTAGAGCATATTGCTTTTCAGCTCATGTCATACTTAGAAAATAAATAAGCTTCAGAAATGGAAGATCCCATTCACCTTGGCATGACCATAAATCAGGAAAATCTTGATCTATACCTGGATAAAATGGACGAAAGTAACAGAAGAAATTAGCTTTAGCAAAGTATACTGCTAATACAGGTCTTTTCCCCAAAGGAAGCAAGTCATGCTTATCTTACATTACCAGACTATTACTGCAAGTACTATGCCAGACCCTCAGCTGGCATTAATCAACATGACCCTACTCACTTCAGTGCAGCTGTGTTGATTTATGTGAGCAGAAAAGCAGGTACTGGACAAAAAGTGAGTATTTCATCTTACAAAACTCTAAAAGTGACTAAGTGAAATGAAAATCAAATGAGCGGCAGTATGTATAATAGAAAGAAAAGAATAGAAAGGAAAGTACTATAGAAAGGCTCAAAGTAGATGTATATTTTATTAAGATTAGTCTACCATAGCCACTAATTTTACTTCATATGAAATTTTAGATAATGTTTTCTGCTGTTAGATACACATGTATCTCTTGAGTATAGACCCAAGTACTTGTGCAATTTAATAATGCTGTACTATTCCCAAATTAAGATATAAGGCTCAGGCAGTGGGTTCAGCCAACCTAGAATTTATCACTGGTGTTTTTGTAAAGTCACTCTGATTGTCAGAACATGAAACATCATACTTAAAAGGAAGCCCACACAGAGGACTTCAGTGCTCTGCTTTACACTATGGCATCTTAGAACTACTCCTGTTACTGCCTTTCTCTTAGAGAGCAAGATAAAAGTACAAAACCAAATGTTCCCAAATCCAGCACTTCTCTCAAGCCTTTGTAATTTTGAGAAATACGAAACCTTTCATATTAGACTTAAGCACTCTTTACCCTTATGAACTCTGTGCAGACTTCCCTATTATTAAACAGGCTACATGAGATTAACTACTGATGCTCCTTTCTGAGTTTAAGCTGGAAAGACTCAGAAGAAGAATTGGCATTCTGAAAGAAGAGGTGTAGATTCCTGAACTCTTTTTATAGGGGAGCAGCTCTTGAGATTAGACAGTTCTCATTTTCACTAGGCTTGTGCAGTGCTGTCCCAGCTTTACAACATTGGAATATGATATAAAGAGGGATTGTGGCAGATGCACTTGGCCCCCTTATCCAAACTAGCAATAGTTTGGCCCCGAAGGAGGTAAACTCCTGAGCTGTGCTNCTCTGCTTTACACTATGGCATCTTAGAACTACTCCTGTTACTGCCTTTCTCTTAGAGAGCAAGATAAAAGTACAAAACCAAATGTTCCCAAATCCAGCACTTCTCTCAAGCCTTTGTAATTTTGAGAAATACGAAACCTTTCATATTAGACTTAAGCACTCTTTACCCTTATGAACTCTGTGCAGACTTCCCTATTATTAAACAGGCTACATGAGATTAACTACTGATGCTCCTTTCTGAGTTTAAGCTGGAAAGACTCAGAAGAAGAATTGGCATTCTGAAAGAAGAGGTGTAGATTCCTGAACTCTTTTTATAGGGGAGCAGCTCTTGAGATTAGACAGTTCTCATTTTCACTAGGCTTGTGCAGTGCTGTCCCAGCTTTACAACATTGGAATATGATATAAAGAGGGATTGTGGCAGATGCACTTGGCCCCCTTATCCAAACTAGCAATAGTTTGGCCCCGAAGGAGGTAAATTCCTGAGCTGTGCTGGGCCAAGAACTCCTCCAGGAAATCCACAAAGGGGCAGACTAACCCAGGGTGCATGGATGCTTGGAACACACGAATAGTGGGTGTTTTTTCCAAGACTCAGTTAGTGAAGAACAAAGACAGCTGAGGGTCCAAAGGGTCTCATGCATACCTTTCACATCACGTGTAATTCAACTGCAAGCCGACCACTTTACCCCATAAATACGACAGCCTAAATGGGAGCCTTTGAGCTCCCTCTGCAAGGCAGCATGGCTGTGTGGCAGTGATCCCCCCTTGAGTTAGGACACCTCTCAAAGTTGCTCCTCGAGACAGAGAGACTTTTCTGCTAAAAACTTTGGATAAGTGCAGTTTCAGTTCTATTTAAATAGCAAGTGGACTGCTTTGCCGTGCCTTTTCCCTTGATCTGGGACTCATCTCAAGGTTTGAGATTCCTTACCTGAGACTGAGGTATCACAGTGGAGAGACCCCTTCCTCATTCACAACAGATGCTCAGTAAGTTGCTGATAGCATGCTAAATTAATACTAATGAATGAAAAAATTAATTTTTTTAGACATAAATCATTGTAAAGGTCTGAGACTAAGACTGAACTAGCTGCACCTAAGCTGCATCAGGAGTTTAGAAACTTTATGACTCAATGGGTTTTCTTTACAGTTTAGTGCTTTTAGTCTCTGTGCAAATCATTCCAAATTGATTCTAACTCAGTATTTATTTGTATGTTTCATCCATGTAGTAAGTAATAGAGTGAACCTTGCCATCAAACTTTGTTAAGTCACATTTTTATAAATTCATATTTAACCCATTTTTGCTAAAACCTTTGTGGGTGATGTTTTGAGCAACCCCAAACACTCATTTACAATACAGATCATGAAGCAAACTCTTAACAATTGTTTGTTCAACATCAGTGACCAGCTTGGCAGACAATTGCTAGTCACCATCTTTCAACAGGAGCACTCCGAATTCAAATACAAATACTTCTATATTTTATCACAGCCCACAGTGCAGGCTCCAAGGTATGAAAAATGCATTCATCCTTACCCACTGCCTTCCAGTGTAGCATATTTCATGGATCCCTGGCTACAAGGAATACTAGAGTTTGTCTCTTCACAGATTTTTTTTTCCATAAATACATTTCATGTAAAAAACTTACAGAAATTTTCAGAAGTATGATTTAAAATTCAGATATGCACTGCCTGCCAGGACTGATCAATTCTGCACCTCAGCAAGTGGCACTGCTGCAACCTTCTGCTCTTCTCTGATTCCTGGGCATTAGGTTTTGTGTGGATCAATGGGATGTTGCATTTGAGGCATTCAGTGTAACCCTAAACCAACTGAAAGAGTGGTATATAGTATTGGAAGAAAGTATGTACTGATTTATTTAGGGATTCCCAATCTTTGAAATCAGTATAAAAACAGGCTAAACCATTTTAATGCTAAAGCATTTTAAAACTTCCATGGATATTACCAGCTTTGCATAGGAGTTAGAGATTCCAGTTAAATCCTTTTTTCCTCCTAAAGTGCCTTTGCAATCCAAAAATATTAGGAAAGTGATGAATGGCTATCAAGAAGCATCTCAAAACTACTGTTATTTCATGTTCTTATCTGTATAGTTTTCCAAACCTTTTCCCACAAAAACACTATGCAAACAACACTGGTCTGTGGTTACAGTTGCTTTCATGGCAAGTTCTCCTGCTAAGGCAAAAAGAGCCAACTGAAACCACTTCTACACAAGATTCCTGCTGGTGGCATAAAGGCCCCAAAACTGCACCCAGCAAACACACACACAATGAAAAAGTACAGCCTGAGACTTCAAAGCATAGACTTGAGTTCTCCATGGGGACATTAAATGTGTTGAAAAGAGACCTCAGATTGGAAATGCTATTGCAGTAGTGCTAAAGCAGGAACAAACATCAGAGGGATCGAAATAGCAACGAGTGCTGAAGTTCTCCTCCTCCAAAATGGCACAAGTCTATAGCAGAGCATCAGAAACAGAACGTGTTCATAAAATTTTAATGTCATCTTGTAGCTCCTTAGAGTTATTAGAAATCATGCCAAGCTATTATTTTTTATTGCATATTCCCCCATTTTTTACAATGGTCAGAATGTTTTGATTGCATACTGATAACTCAGAACAATTTGAACATTAGTTTCAGCACACTATGAATACACCTCAGTAAACTCTTTAATAGAAAGCAAAGTATTAGGGCTTCTAAATGAAATAATCTAGTGAATATGATTCTCCTTTAATTTTGAACTTGTGCTTTATTTGCTCCAGTGAAGTGATGCACCAACTTCTACCACCAATACTGTAAATGCTGCCTACCCACTGTATGATGAGGTTTCACAACTGTAACTCTCAAAGACTGAAATTAATATTTAAATCCTATCAACATGGACTCTTTTTTTCTCTTCAATTTTTTTTTCCTTTTAATCAGAGTTGAAATTATGGTCTGTTTTATGTAAGTATCATATAAGTATGATTAAAACTATTATATTTTATGCCAGGCTATAATTTATATAATTGCATTCCTGTAAAACTTGAATTTATTTTTCATTTAGAAACAGACCACAATAAAAGGTTTCTGCACTGAAAATCCAGTTTTCTGGGTTAATTTAAAGTTTAATTTCAGAGTGTTTTCTACAGTCACAGTACTTAAAGGGCAGAGGAAAACTGTCATTGTAAAAGAGACTTCTAATCAACCATGGAGTCTTACTCAAACTAAATACCAGCATTAATTGTTCATAAAGTACTGCAAGCGGAAAAGGGATGATTAAGTGGAATTTAAGCTGCATTGCTATTAAGGATTAAACTGAAAAGCATTTTAAAGCCATGTGTTAAAAGCCCTCTTGTAAAACAGTATGGGCCATAATTCAAAATTTTTTCAAAATATACCAGGCTGTATTAATTAGTCTTATGAACTTAGAGCATCTACTATTTCTGCCTCTCAATTTGACATTTACACACAAATTAAAATCTTGAGTATGTCACACCCGAAATTGCACCTGTTATGTAGTTGCCCAAATAAATGTTTAGAAAACCTGCCTTTTTTGGTGCGTCATATTAATATTTTTGCCTTTACTTACTATCAAGAGGAACACAAAATTAGATACACAAACTTCCCTTTGGCATTCGTGAGCTACGAAATGGAATACAATGCTTGAAAGGGAAAGCTGCTGTTCTTGAGCTCTGAGGCTCTGAGACTGCCAGGAGGGCTGCATCAAATGCTATGAGCAGGCTGCAAGTCATGACACCTTCCCTACAGAATTCTGGCAAGTTTAAATGAAACCTGTGGATGCATTGTTCCATTTTTCCAATCAGATATACGCAAAGTTGGAAAAAATCCAGTTTCACATGGATTTTCTAACCTCTTCTGGGGCTCTCATGGTTGAAGAGGATGCCGTTCACAGCAAAGAGATTGTAGGCTTCTCTGAAGTTCACCACAATCCAGTAGGCATAGAGTTTTGCTGCCCCTGTAAAAATAATTTTGAAGCATTATTGTATAAATGCTTGGTTCATACACAGCTCAAACACACACACACAAATCTCTGTCACATGCAGGGTAAAGTCCACATTTCAACAGCAGAGTGCTTTAGCATTTGATTAGTTCCCTATATGTGCCAAATTTTATATAGAATAAAAAAAAAAGCCCAATGAACATCAGCTGCATAGGAAAATACTCATATTCTTAGCAGCCTCTGAACTGGCCAGGAAGCATCAGGGCACTTTCTTACTTGTTTTCTTATACACACTCAAGCACTGCATTTTTTATTTTAGAATATAATTAACACGGTCAGATCGTGTGAAATATGCCACTGTAGTGATCTCTGTTAATTTTAAAATATAAAAAAAAACCCCAAAACTACTTTGGAGGAGTAAAAGTGAAAACCTGGTGCCTTAACACTCAAATTGATTTGAAACTTTATCACCAAAATTCTCCATGCCCATTGCTTTAATAAGTGTTTCAAATTTCATACAAGTTCACGAAGGAAGAAGAGAGCTCTTGGGAGTCTTCCATTTAGGCAAGCAAAAAATATGAAACCTTATCACTGCAGCGGTACCTCACAACCCTTTGTGAAGGAAGAGTCACCCTAGCCCCCCTTCTTCAAGAGCTCTTCACCTCTGAGCTGAATGAGCAAGGTCTTGTGAAGTGAGATGCTAATTTCCAACCCCCAGGCAATGGCAGCAAATACTTTTTATATAGTAATTCATAAAGGTATGCCTCTCGACATGTCTAGTCACTTTAGCTCTATCATCATTCTAATCTCACACCCAAATGACTTCAGCCCTGAGACATGAGCAGGGAGAACAGACAGACAGACAGACACTACACACACACCATCAGCTCTTCTCACCGTAAGGCGATCTTGGGTAAAAAGGGGTGGTTTCCTTTTGCGGGATTTCTTGCACTTTTCCAAAAAGTTCACTGGTGGAGGCTTGGTAAAACTTTACAGAGTTGATAAGGCCACAGGTCTTAATAGCATCTAGGAGCCGTAAAGTGCCAACCCCATCAACGTCAGCAGTATATTCTGCTAGGTCGAAAGAAATCTTGGGGAGAGAAAAGAAATAAAAACCCACCAATTTTACTAGGGCACCAAAACATGCTGAAATCATGTACAACCAACCAAAGCAATACATCACTCACCACAGTCCATCTAGACACTTTTGCACAGAGTAGACACTCAGTTTACAAAAGTACCCTCAAAGGATTTCTAAGAATAAATAAGTAGTTCCATAAATAGCCAAACCAAATGACTGGTGTTCCCTGGGATTATTTTCCCACGTGAAGTAAGGGGTAAGCCTCCCCATGGTGGGAACATTATCAGGCACTCTCTCATCTCCACAGCTGCCAATTTCCACAACACTCACTTGGGCTCAATATCTTTGACACGCTTGAATTTGGTTATAATTGCCCAAAATATATTTTTAAAAAGTAATAGGACAGAGAGCATGACAGCACCAACATGAACAAACCCCACCTCCCCCCCCCAAACTTTAAACAAGGTCCAAGGTTTTGCAATTTAAACAGTTTAAAGTTCAGAGAAGAGTATAAATACCTGCTATCAAATGAGACTCCCAACACTACCCGACCAAGGTGTACCAGAGCTGTGGCTTTTGCAAAGAGCTTAGAGAGATCATGAAATGTGACGGCAAAGGGTGGAGGCATGCAAAGAAACCCTGACATCTCCAGCTGACATATTCTTCAAAGTATGATAATAAAGCCATGCCCACTGGTGGGCCTAGATTCCTTTTTCTCTTCCCACTCCAGTATTTGTAGTTATCTTTATGATGAGCTTGTCTTGTGCCCTACACCCCAATCAGTGCTCAAGTCTAAGCTGTCAGAGTTTCAAAAATATATTAATTATTTTCTTTGCATTTACAGAGGGAAAAAAAAAACACCTGGAAAAAGTAAGCTGAAGGTAAGAGGTGTGTTGTGACCACCTCAATCTGCAGACAGGAGAAAACATGCTCAGAAGGGAGCTCACTCTTTTTTTTTTTTGGTGGTACAGGCTGGTTTTTGGGAGGTTCCAACAAAGGTCCTGGACTCTGAAGAATTTTTTCCCACCAGTGCACATCCCAGAGGCATATTCCTCCTTCCTTCTACATCCTCTCTCAAACCCAGGGATTTTGCTTATGCCAGTTTTTGAAAAAACGTTCCCTGTTTATACTGCCAATGTTATAAAAAGTAAAGGGGAATGGGCTTTTAGAGCAGTCTCCTTTATGGCCGTGACCCAAAGAATTATTCTACCTACATCCCCTCTGGCTAATTCAGACTGATAGCCCTGTATTCATTCCTCCTGTTAAGCCACTTCCCCTATTACGTAACCACTAGAGGTTTAAGGCTTATTTACACAGCAGATGGAAAAAAAAATAATTTGATTAATTTGAATTTTCACTTATGGTTAATTTAATACAGGTATGAAATTATCTGAATTGTGTTACTGTGCTCCAAAATAAAAAGGTTCACACAGAGTTTTGAGCTGAAATAGGTAAAGATATGAACAAAACCAAACTTTACTTTTTCTTTTTTTCACCCCAAAGAGGAAAAAAAAACCACAAAAGGAAACCTGATACTTTGTCTTATTAACCTGGTATGACCCAGATGAAATTGAGCACTGATCTACCAAGAAGGGCTGTGCATTTGTTTTAATCCATTTGGCACAAAGATGACAGCCACTTAAGGTCTCTCAACTTCAGTGTCAGAGTAACTCCTAGGAAGGCATATTTATGCATAGATGGTACAGTCAATAATGTACTAACAAACATAAATTGGTGTATTAATCACATCCCAGCTCTCCCATAAAGGCAAAACACATAATAACTGTAGCAGAATCAGGAATTTACCTATATTAAGGTATTGTTTCCTGCTATAACCTGCTAAAAACATCACCCTGAAATGCAAATCACTGCTTCTATATTCTACTATAAAGTAAATGGCACATGTAACAGGGTCAGTCTAGGAGATCCCAGATTATAAAACCTCTTAACCAGAGGAAGCAGTGAGGCCACCGCAGCAGCAGCACTGGGAAATGCTCTCTCTGGCTGGTGTAGAGACCAGTTTCACAAGAGATGGTTTTCCCTATTGCCTGATGAATGACCTCAGTCACTTCAGAAAACACTCCCTGGGGTGTGAAGTAATTGTGCCCCCACGCTGACTGGGTCTGAGTGTCCCCAAGCAGAAACCACCAGTTCTGTGTCTGTTTTGTAATGCAGACTGCTGTTCACCAGGGTCAGGACTCAGACCACTAGACACACTTCATTTTGGAGTGCAGGTTAGACAAAAACAGCATTCAGGAAAATTTTAAAAATGGTTTTATCCACTAAAACTTCCAACACCAAAAATTCTGGGCTGTTAAGAGACCCTGTGGAAGGTAGGGGCTGTAACATTGCAAATGCAGATAAAAGCAACCCAAATTTTAATTTGATTCAAATTAAAAGTTAAAAATATAGAAGGGTTTTATAAAATACTAGATAAATTAAGTAGATATAAATAAATCAGGGCAGAACAGGAAAAGGTGATAACTTATCCCTTACAACATAATTCCCCTCTCCTTACACACATTATTTTGTGCAAGACTAGCAGAAAGACCAGAGCTAAAAAAAAAAAAAAGAGGAAATTAAAAAAAAAAAAAGCAGGGGCTTTATTAAGAGGGATGTGCAAGAGAAAAACAATATGCATGCATAACACACAAGAAAGGACTGAGTTATAGAAACCAAATATAGAACCAGATTCAATAAATGTTAGTCTTACAAATAACCTTTACTGAGCTCAATGGGACTACCTGAAAGAGTAAAAACTTCATGGATATTATTGTAGAGGTAGGTGTATAAAGGCTAAAACCAAGTAACACTTTATGAAAGATTAAACATTTATCCAATGGGAAAAAAGAGCTTAGCTAATACCTACAGATGAGAGTTTTCAAACTGCATAATTTATGACAACTTTCTTAAGTGCCTGAATTGGGAAGATTGTCTTTCTCTACACCAATAAAGACAGAGGTGAGTCAGTGCAGAAAACATAAGAGATGCTCTTGGTCATGCTTTGGAGAAACTATTTACACACACTCATTTTTTAATTGAGCTATATAAGACAGATGCTCCATTCTTCCCCCAAAAATCCAGAACTTTCTCTTACTCTCAACTGCACAAAGTAAGACCTGCAACTACAACTTGTTTTAATGGAAGTTAATGGAGTTTTTGTAATGACTGGACTAAGGAAAAGAAGCTTTTTTACCTGGCAGAAACTTTAAATCTGAAAGTTTTCTCAAAGAGTATTGAAGTAATGGATCCAGTACTTTGGCCCTTGGACAGATTTTGTGCCAAAGGAAATCATGGCATCCCAACAAAACAGAAATTGTCTTCTTGGAACATACGAGCCTGAGTGACCTTGGCACTTGCTTCCCATGTACAATGGGGACATCATGCTTTTGCAGTTGTCATTGCTGATCTCTGGAGATACTATGAAAGCATATTTTTCAGATATATCTATTTATTCCATTCAGTGGATAGTGATAAGTGTGTCATTACAAGAGGACAAAGAAATAAGGAGACACTTGACAAAAGTACTTCAAGTTCCAGCTTTTTGGGTTCTGAACACCCTGCAGAATTTTGTCAAAGAATACTAAAAAGCAAATGGACTCCTTATGTACATGGGAATTCTACATACAGAGTATCTTCTTTGCTGGATTCATCCCTAATACAGTACATTTCAAACAGAGTCAAGAAAAAAATTCCACAGCAAGGCTTACCATAGGATGATACAATTTTCATGAAAAAAGCATCATTTCATTCATTCTAACTCTTCTGCAAGCACAGGACACAAATATGAATACACTGTACCACATTCTGTCTCTTCCTTCATGTAGCTACAATCAGAATGAGTTTTGTGAACTGGTTTCTACCTTTTGAATTTGAACTCTTGTGTTCCCCCCCCCCCCATTTATTTCTCTTTATAATCACCAGATTCAATCTCTACAAGAGATATAAATTTAATAGAGAAATGCTTTAAATACAGTGTTTCCCAACTAATTTAAAACCATTTTAAAACTCATTTAAAACCAAGCTTAGCAAGGTCTTCAACAAGATTTAAAAGCTTACTGAAAATTATCTAAATGAAAACATATGGGACTTACCCTCCACAAGACCACATTCCTATCATGTCTATAAACACTATATACAAGACTGTAGACTTAATAATAATTGCATTTGACCAATGTGGAGTTGTCAGCAATGGTGATACTCTGAAAGTCATCAATTTAGTGCACACATAGTTTTGGCTTTGTGGGACTCTTCGACTCTGCTTTGTCATTTGGAAGAATCCAACAGACAAGCTGTGATCATATTAATTATTAGTTTTCAATCAAAAAAAAAAGCATATGCTAGCAGAATGTGCTTCAATGCTCTACGTAAGGAATATAAATAATGATTTGAAATTTCATCTCTTCCTTAAGGTCTTCTTAGTTTCAGAAGATGGGATTTCTGGAAGGCTGGTATTATAAGAGGGAAACTTATGTGGAGCCACAGGAGGAAACAGGATAATATAAATGTAAATTATTACTCTTTCACTGTAAAAGGAGAGGTACCTAACATAGCTATAACATCAATTTAAGCATCTTTGCTCTTTTGAAAAAACCTATGGTAGATTCTTTAGGTTTATCAAAGGAGAAGATGTGTGTATCAGGTCATTAAAAAAGGTTTACACCAGGAAAGCAAATCACAAAGCAGAAAAACTGCTCAAAAATGTTTCAAGTCTCACAAGTTTCACAGTGGTTACTTTTTTGCATTCTTTAAAATCAATTCTGTTTGCTTTGAATATTCAGTGTGCCTTCCACTGCCAAAAAAAACCACTGGGATCACTTACATCATCTCAGTAAACAAGCTGCTCAATCCCTAGGAACAGGCATGTAAAGCATAAGATTCCAATTGCTAAATCTAATACAGACTATGGGCCAAGAATTCCTGTAAAGTCTTAACACACTGAAAAAAAATCCTAGGGATTTTAGGAAATATAAAGAATCTGGGGGAGCTGAGCTGTGTTAAGGGGATGGGAAAGAAAATGTCAGGTAAGCTTCTAAGAGAATGTGACAATTCCTCTACCCCCACAACCTCTTAAGTCAATGAATGCTTGTCCTCTCACCCCCCAAAAAACTAATTGAAAAATACAAAATCCCCCAAACAATTATATATTTTGCTATATAGAAAAATAATCAATTCAATAGCTCTGAACTGCTTATTACTAAGTGATACTCTTGATATCTTAAAGTCCTATTCAATTTTTTAGCTAAACGGAAACAGACTAAAAAAGTAGTAACAAATTCTGGATAAAATGAACATGGTTTTTGTAGATCTATCTTCTTTCCTATTTATTTCCTTGTTCTCTCATTAGCAAGACAGAATAAAATAAAGTGATCTGTATAAAATTAGAGTATTTGGAAAACATGATTACAAGTGGAGAATTAGCAAAGAAAAGATTTTATAAGTGGAAGCAGAAGTCAACATTGTTTCCTAAAATTTACGTTAGCTTAAGACACTCACAATATTGCTGTAGCAAGAGAGCTTGGGTAATGTGGATTTTCAACTTATTTGGGAAGCAAAGGAATAAGCAGTTGATAAAACCAGTGCTTATTCTTCTGCTTCTCTACCAGTGCTCACATTTTGGTCCTACGGTGGGGTTTCACTGTGGCTCTGTCCCACTATGTGCTGCAGGCTGTGTGACTGGAGAGACTTCTTGAAGTGGTTAAAAGTTTGGATTTGACATCAGTGAGCCAGCATTTCACCTTCACCTATAACTATGGAGGCTCAAACCAAAGCACAAAAATACCCTTTCTGCTGTTTGGGGATTTGAAATGATCCTTGATGATCTTCAGGCTCTATAAAAACTTCCTTTGTGCAGATGAAATACCCAATGATCAGGATCAAGAGGCCCCCTAACATATTCCACAGTGTATGTTCATACAGAAATTCTCATGGCTTGTCTTGAGTAAGTCTTCCTTATAATTCTCCTCCAGATTAATTTCAAGTTCTTGATGCAAACCTACTGAAATAATCTTTAAAGAGAAATAACTTGGCTTTATTAAAATAGGTTCCCTTTTTCCCTCTTGGGAGCAAAAACTGCTACTTGCTTTTTGTTGGGTGGAAAAGAGAAAAAATAAAATCAACCCAAAGCAGAGAACAAGCATGGATAAATACTCCCTGAGTAGGTAAAGTTTCATATTTATCTGGCCCCCTATCAGTAGGGGTTGAAAGTTGGAGTCATTATTCAGTTTCTTTAGCCAGTGATTCCTCCCTGGCAAACTGCAGGTGCAGTTGTAAATTGAACTCTCAAGGTCATCATGTTCACCTTTGCCTCTAAAGCAGCCTGTTGCTTTATGTGGGACCAGCTAAGAGCTATAGAAGTACTACCAGCTCCCTATTATTTTCAAAATTCTGATACCGCAATCCCTCAATTGGAATATCCATTCTCCATTTTAATAAAAATCTATTACATCTTGTACAGTTGTCTTGACCGTTGGATTCAAAGGTGTGTTTGGACCAGATATCCAACAGAAGTAATTTGCAATTTGTTTATTCTTCTGCTCATTACCTATCTACTGTAGTGAATCAAGAGAATTTAACAGACTGGATTAAAAGGGAGTTGCCCAGAGACAGGTCAAAAGGCAATGGACACAAGTTGGAACATGTGAAATTACAATTAGATATTAGGGAAAAAAAGAGTTCACAACATGTCTGGTCTTACACTGAAACAGGTTGTGCAGAGAGGCTTTGCCATCTCCATCTGTAGCATCTCGACCCTTGGAGATACTCAAAACTCAATCAGACATCACTCTGAGCCACCTGCTGTAAGCTGGTCCTGCTTTGTGAAAAGATCCAGCCCAGATGACATTCAGTCATTGCTGCCAAACTCCATTATTGCACAGTTTTAAGAAGAGAGGGAGATGGGAATACAGCAGTGTGTTTCAATCTTAAACATGTAGCAGCATCCAAGGAGCAGAATGTCGATGTATACTGTGCAAGAATGAGGCCTGGCCTTATTAAAAAATCAGTGATTTCTACTAGAAAAGCAGAGAGTTATTCACAGCAGCTTTTTGGAGTCATGCAGTTCAGCTTGCTGTTCATCATATCTCCTGCACAGAAGAGCCTCAGATAGAGGAATGCTCAGATCTGATAGTAAAAAAAATACCAAAGCGGAGGAGGGAAAAGGAGGAGGGATATCACAGTACATGAGATTCAGTATGGCCATAAACCTTTGTCACAAAAATGTAACCTCCCCATTAGTTTTGCTTATCTTCTCATCCATTTGTTATTAATTTGATGGAACTGGGGAGTTGTCAGGGTTATGTGATGCAAGGGATTTATCTTGCAGAACAATCTCTGACCCACTGTTCTAAGGCTTCAGTTTCAAATTACAGAGATTAGAAAAGAAGCTTTTAAAAAAGCAGCATTGATTCTTGTTCATTATCAGCATGATTTTGTTCAGGGATAGCTTCAACAATATACATACATACCCAAACTTTTAAGCACATGCCACATGCAGCAAAGTCAGGATGGGTTTCGATGTTTCAAGTCTTGTAGCTTCAATAGCTAATGACATTGTAATACCCTAAAAGCTTTCTTACATACTGAAGTCCAGCTGTGCCAGAAGCTTTAAATGTTATTTAATAGAAAGACAAAAAGGGGCAACTTGCAGAGCCACTAGAGAACATTCAAAGGGAGATGTAAAAAGATAGCCAATTCATTTTGCTTTATATGTACCAGGAGAATAGAGAGCTATGAATAACATCCATGCAGGGAATGCAGTCACTACCAAAGAACTAGCACCATTCTTACTCACTTTCACATATAAAGACATTAATTTAAAACATACAGGTTATTTAAAATTCTAACATGACAACTATACTATAGTTTTGGGGTTTTTTTTACTTCTGAAGCTTTTTAAAAACTTTCATCCTTGCTTCCTTGATGCTTTCAGAACACATTGAAAGATGCTTTTCAGAGTAGTGATAAAAGCATCATCACAAGCAACAAAGAGAGAAAAAAAAAAACCCAGCCCCTAGAAAGAGCAACCAGACCTTCACCATCTATCTGCTTTATGATTTTGATAGACTTTCAATGGATGGTTAGATAGACATTGGATAAAGCAATTATCTAGTATGGCAAATCTCTGTTAACAACAGTCCCTCCTCTCTTTGACTTCATGGCCAGCAAGACTGCAAAACACAGCTTAGCATAATGGACCCTCCCAAATATTGACAGAACTGCTGTATTGCCTAGGAGCTAGAATTAACCCTAAACTTTGCAAGTGATGACCTTGCCTGACTCTCTTGTACCTCCTACTAACGCATAAGGTAAAACATCCCTACATTTATGGGGTTTGCCAGAAGTTCTGTCTTTTCAATCAGAGAAAAGGTATGTTTTCAGCATTTATTATCACTGATGATTACTTTCCAGACTGCAATTCTTTATTCCAAATGGCACTGTTAAAGCAAGCTGAAAAGCAGTTCAAAATTCAGCTTCTCTGATACTACTTCAGATACCTCTGAAGTACCAAAAATACTTCTCCCTTCTTGACAAAATAAAATAATATTTCATAAATGGAGTTGACATATTTTATTATGGAGTAGGGTCTTTTTTCCTTCAGGGTACTTAATCTGGAAAAAAATGTACTGAAGCTATGCAGATCCTATGTAGAATCACTTAAATTGATTTTTAAAATCTTGAGAAAACTTGCTACAAATTCATTAATTTTTTTTAAGAATTTTTCTTTTTTTAATTTCCACCCTGTTAACCCATTATCTACATTATCAATTGTCTGCCCAGTTCTCCAAGTTATATTTTTCATTATTTTGGGATGGCTTTCTGTGCTATATCTAACGAGTAACTGATGCAGCACAGCTCATGATAAAAAGATGGGAAAAAAAAAACACTGACTGCTGTTAAAGTCCTATAATTCATTGTGACCAAGCTGTGTACACTTTGAATGAAGCATCTCTAGAGATATGACATATACTTTATTTTAAAAAAAAATCACTTTCTATAATGATTAACAAAAGCTTTTACCTTTTACTCTATGGTGATTGTGATCACTGTGATTTTTAATTTTGTAAAACTAAAGGAATTTTCTCCTCCTCTGATCAAGAACTGCTACCTGCTTCCTAACAGCTAACTAAGGGTTGAAGGATCTTCCCTGCTTCACAGGGATGCTCCAAGAAAAAAAAATTAATTACATCAGTGTGCATGTATTACTCATTAATGAGACCATAAACCCAATCAGAGAGACTGCCCATGAATATGGGACCTGACAGGGGCCAAGACTCGGGCAGGTCACTGCAAGAAAACAAGTTACCATTTCACTGTGGAGCTGAGGTAATGCTGTCTGGAAGCACTCTTAAACCATGCAAGATAAAGCAACTTATCTTAGCTCTCTTTTATATGTCAGCTACTCAAAAATCATCATCATCACAGCCTAAGGGCAGAGAGGTACCTCAGCTCTGACCACACGTGGCAGCTTGTGGTGCTTCAGTTGTGGCGGAGCTTTCAGAACAGGACTTCAGGGGGACAAACGAGAACATGACTTTTTGAGGAAATGAATAAGCATGTGCATACCCATACACAGAGAAAAAAGCATTGACTTCTTATCTTGGGCACAACCAGGAAATGGTGGAATCACACATTTAAAATATGTGTAGATGTGGCATCTGGGGACACATTTTAGTGGTGAAGATAGCAGTGCTAGATTAGTGCATCATCTTGATTTTTACATGTCTTTTCCAGCCTTAACAATGCTGTGATTCCATCTAGGGAACAATCTCTGCCTTGAAGTACTCGGGGAGGGGAGTTCAGAGCTCAAACACCTGCATCTGTGTGGCAAAAGAGTTTTAAGTACTCCATCTCAGAAGGCAAATGATGTCTGCCCCATTTGCGCACTCAGTTTACTCTTAAAATAGTAAAAGTACCACAGAAACACATTTTCTAAATAAACACTATCACTTCAGTCCTATTTCTTGTTCACTCACTTTCCTCAATAAGTCCATATTCTCCCCTTATTTGCCATCACTTACAATGCTTCTTAGTGTTACATCTCCACAGACCTAGTTCTACTTTCTGGTTTGCCATAAATCAATTAAAAACAGCACAACTCTTCAGCTAGAATTCTTTCAGCATACTTTAGACTTCTATGCAATTAATGCCCAAGCCTTTTCTTTTTTCAATTTTACTGCATATGCACTAAGAATTAAATTGGGATGGCTAATTGCACAGTGCAAATTTGGATGGATAGGTATGTACTGACAGAAGTCATGCTCCCACAGCTGCCACCTTCCCTGCTCCAGTACTTCATCAGGAATGACTGGGAAAATGAATAAACATGCAACAGCATGCCCAGGAATAAGTCACCAGGGTTTGGTTTTTCAGTTTGCTTTTTTGAACAGGGCAAATAATTGCCTTTTCTTACAATGCATAAGGTCATCTTCTGTGAAATTTCACTCTGAAATCTAACTCAAAGAAAGGACAACAATTCCAAAAACCAGCAGCATTCTTTTCCTTCTACTTGTTCTTGGGAACAGCTACTTAAAGATACTTAAAAACATTCTTTAACTAAATAAAAGAGTCTGAGGTTTACACTAGCCTGAAACAAAACCACTGAATCCTTCAAATTTATTAAAATTGCAACCAACAAACCAAAAAAAACCACCCACACCCCTTGAAATGCTAAAGTGGGTGAACTCTAGCAGAGGAGCACTAATGCCCTTACCTGTAGTGCATGTATAGGCACTACATATGATTAATTTTAAAATATGGGTATTAATAGCGTCCACAAATACAGTAGCTGATGATGGCTTTGTTGTGAATGATGTAATAAACCTGTAGAAACTGCTTTGAGTAAACTCAGTGTAGTAATTACATACCACAAAGTGGACTGTGACAGTTCTTCATCCTGTCTAGGAAGCTACTAGAGTGGAATACCCCATTTCAGTGCTCAGATTTTAATGTGGTTACAGTACTTTAGAAACCACGAGCCCTATATCTTCTCCAGTTGCATCCTTCCACGGAGAACATTGCTAGGTTTTGTGTGAGAGTGAGCACTCTGAACTCCAAGGTGATCCCCCACAAAAAATGTTCTACTTAATCAACTCATTTGTCTTAAAAGGATGTGGGTGGCTGGCTAGGAAGAAACCTATGGGATGAAATCTGAAAAAAAATGTGTCTCGACAGGTATGTGGCGGTAAGGGGAAAAAGGCCGAGGGGCAGAGAGCTTAAAGGGGTGAGACCCTCTGGTTAAACTTTTCTGAACAAGCAGGATGATACTCTCAGAGAATAAATCAGTCTGTTATTTTTTCTGCTAGTATTCCCTTTGCTCTACTTTATTCTTCCATTTATTATGGTCTACTAAAGCCTCTTCACTACAACTCTTAGAAAACAATGTATAGGCAAAAATTTTAAAAGGCAGCTTTGGCACTCCTGAGCCATGGTGATCGTAAATCAAAGCAAAACATTACAACTGATTTGTATACTGTAACCCACAACCCTAACCTCAGCTCTGTTTTTCTCTATCTGTTGGCTTCTGACAGAGAGAAAAGGACTAGGAATAACAGCTGCTCTTCACTTGAACACTAAGGAAAACCATTCATGAAAAAGGAATATGGTAGTTAACTAATCACAAAAACTCAACAAGTGAGTTGTGAGTTTTGTTTGTGAGTTTTCCCTCTCACCCCTAAGAACAAATATTGAATTTCTTTATTGCCCCTGACTGTGCCCTAAAACAGCATTGCAGTTTTTGTCTCTAGCAGTGCTAGAAGTGACAAAAGACCATACTGACCTCTACAATACAGTGCTTCTCTTTGTCTATACCATAGGGTGGCACCTGAGATGCCAGAAAAGGCCCTCTCAGAGCAGCTTTGAGTAAGACTTGACTAATGTATAAAAAGCTCTGTCAGCTTTCAAAGTGAACTTGGCAGCCTCATGATGAGGCATGTTGGAAAACCATTGTGGAAGACAAGACCAAGTTGCCAAAATGTACTGAACAACTCATTGGACACGATCAGTGGAAACATCAAATTTGACAAATAAGGTGAAGTCTGTAAAATTGTGAATGATTGCATTTTAGTTTTAAAATAATGCATAGCTCAGGCAGATGCCATGTCCCTATTGTATGCAAATATTTTATTTCAATTAGCACTTTTCAATCATGCTTTTTCTTTTCTCAATGACTCATGGATATCTCAGTCAAGAAACGGCAGGATCACAAGCACATGCCAACAGGGTGCATTTATCTCAAAAAGAGATAAATGTGGAAGGAGTAATGTAAATCTATCTCAGGATTTTTTTCAACCTGTCTTCCCTTCCAAACAGATTTTCTCTACATGCCTGCAAGCCTCTATAAAACAGCATACTCAGTTTCCTTCCAAGCAAGCCAGTATTCACAAGTATTTAATTGAAACTAAAAAAACTGTGTTTCCAGACCTTGTCTATCAGGCAAGAAAGAAAAATGAAGTTCAGTCTGTAAGTTTTATCACATAGTATTAAGCCAAGGAAGATGTCATGATACTAACTTGCCCGCAAAATACACATACAAAAAGGGGAAATCTTTAGAGCTTCTACAGACCACTTGAGAGAGCCCTGCTGCACAGGTCATTATAGCCAGTGATTATCCATGAGGGAAACATGCTGAACAGCTGTGAAGTACGGCTGGATGAAAAAATACCGCAAGTTAAGATCTGTGATTGCACATAACCCTGACATCAGCTAAGAACGCTACGTCTCGTGGCTGCAGTAGGAGTTTTAGCTAATTTCCAGTGTGCTGACCCCAAGCTGCCCTGGGGCTTTGAGCATCCTCATCTGGGACACAAAAAGTTCTGTCAAGAAACCACAAAACACTGGGAGAAACAAACTGGTGCCGCCTGTTTGCCAGAGAAACAGAGGAAATTTCTAAAGTGTCAAATGGGAGCTTGGAAACATTAGTTAATTTTTTGATCCTGTATCCCTAGTATACCAAAGGAGATGGCTGGGAAGGCTGAAAAATGTAAATAGTGAATGGTGATGAAAAATTCTATAATTGGTAAAAAATTAAAAAGCTTTGGCATGAAAGCAAAACCTCAACAAGTGTTTCACTTACCACTCCTATAGATTTTAACACCTCTCATGTTGCAAAGGTACTCCCTCCACACACAAATTTAAGCTGATATTAACTGTAGTTGTATCTGAAAGTAGGCATTTTTCAAACTGGTTAGGTTCTAGGCAATAATCCCTTTCTCAGAAACGGTAAGATTTAAATGAAGTCATCATTGCTAAGTGCGCTAGTCAGCTATATATCATGTTCTCAGAAGTACAAAGAATACTCAAGGGTGAAAATTTTTTATGATAATGTATGATTTCTGCATTAAATACAGAACTGCCATTATATAATTTTAGCATCTTGCCAACCTTTTTTTTTTTTTTTTTTTTTTTTGAGCAGGAGTAGGAGGGAGAAATAAGTAGGCTGAATGGAACTGGAACAGTACTGTTTGTACCCTGGTGAATATTAGGGAAATGATAAATGATCCCTAGGCACACAGACTGATTTATGCAATAAAAGTAAAATACCGTGGGGTGGAGCCTTCGTGTGAAAATCTCATCCTTGGACAGCTAAAAGGTATGAAATGCACCCAAGTGTCTCAAACCCCTCAGGGTTGCAATTAACTCATGATAACCACACCCTCAAGAACTGTCTCCTTTGCTCCTCTATTGGGTGGGAGGAAAAGGAAAGGGAAAGAGGTGTATTTCTGAGTATGAAAAATGAAAGATTGATAGTATACATTAGTGAACCCTTTAAAATCAAACTGTTAAGATCTCTTAATTTTTGATTCTAGCTAGTTAACAGCATGAGTAAAGAGACACCTCATGTCGGTATGAAAAAGGAAAAAAGAGGTAAAGAAAAGCCAATAAGGCAAATACACATTAAAAAAAATCCAGATATATACATAAACCAAACCTGTTAGTTGCTTGCAGTTAATACAGTAATGGGATTAATAAACACAACAAACAAAATGTGATTAAACCTCATTATGCAAAGACCATTACTCAGAAAATTCAAATAAACTGTGCTATCCCTAAACCAGCAACATGGCTTGACAATCCCACCTGCACACACCTACAAATTTCTTTTTCTGTTTCTCGTGCTAGAAGACATCATTAGAGAGTACTGAAGTCTTATACTCTCTGTATTATATTGTAAAAGTCTGAACTCTTTCTAAAAATTAAGAGGAGAAAGCCAGGAAGTGTTTTATTGAGAAAAAAAAAAAAGAGAGAATCAAATCATCTTAGATTTCTTAGCTATACTGGTGGTACAGACAATGCTCAGATTCAGATTGGCCAAATGAAACTAACTGGTATCTACTTACATCTTTGGTGAACCAAAATGAGGAGGCTTTTTTTTTTATGCTACAAGCTTGCCAAATTTATGGAGAAAACAACTACTATGCTTGTAAAGTGTAGCAATGTGTCAGCCTAGTAGTATACTTACAGGGCATTTTTATCCTGCAGAAAGAGGAAATAAACAATGAATTTTCTTCCTGAGGTGAGAGAATGCACAGATATGTGATTCTCTTTACTAAACTGATACTATTGGCTCTCTGCACAACAAGAGCAAATACTGTGCAATGTATCATCACAAGAACTTACCACAGACAGGTATGAGATCGAATCAGATACCATGCCAAAATTACAGCAATCTGATCCTAGGAGTCTTGTATATCCCCAACACTTCCCCGAGACTTGAGTTCCCATTGACATTTAACAACCATCACCGCTTTTGAAATTATAGCTTCCCACAATATTCCAAATTCAAACTCCATCCAGTTAATGTACTTGTATGAAATTCAGTATCTGAAAAATTAGTATGCTCATAAAATTGAATGTAAAGACATTTCAGCACAGAGTAGTGCAAATATATACTGCATCTCAGAATTCTGTTTCAAATATTTATTATTTACTTCTTCCCTAGAAATCGTAAAACTGAAGCTGTTTAAGGAGCAGAGGTGATGCAACAGTTGCTCTAAAATGCTCATCCTTAACAGTGTAAGGTTTAGTTCAGATTAATTCTTTGTCTCTTTAAAACCTGCAAATTCATCCTAAAAACCTCCCTTAGCTGAAAATTATTCCGCCTGCATTGGGAATTCTCACCTAACCTTAAAAATACAGAAAATTTTACAGTTCATGACAGCAAAGGAGGGGATAACAAAGTTTTTAGCTGTCACATTATTTTTCTCACATTTCCCTTCGCTATTCATCAAATCCTTGAATGAAGTCTTTCACTGTAGCTGAACTATGACTTCATGATGTTTCTTCTATTGTTACAAGAGGGAATGACTGCCCTGACAAGGAGGGGCTGAGCTTTTAAAATGAAATAGGTATTTCTAACACAATGAGTCTACAGTTCATCCATCATCCATTCACAGTCCTGTCTTAACGAGGAAAAAAATGTGATGTGCTCTGTGGTAAAGATGAACTAAAAATTTCACAGCTGGCAAGCCTGAGGTACTGCTTTCTCAGTAAAGACTAAGGCCACATACAGAGAAACTGATTGACTGCTCACCAGGTTTTTCTTTTTCCCTTCTCACTTTACTGCCTCAGTCTCAAACTTTATAGAAACCTGTTAAATACAGGAATTAAATTTTTATTATTTGATTTTTTCTTTTTCTTCAAAATTGTATCAAAATATCCACAGAATCACAGAACATGCTGAGTTGGAAAGGACCCACAAGGATCATCGAGTCCAACTCCCAGCTCTGCGCATCCCCAAGAGTCACACCAATACATTTAAAATTAGGGTTTGGAATTAACTTACTTCCAGTATATATTCCAGTTTGACAAAAGGATTAATCTGAGCTTATTACAAAATTCCAGTTATGATGTATGGAAATGCCTTATGTCATATTCCTTTCTTTGCAATCTGAGGTAGCATTTCTGGTTTTGGAACAAAAGACTGCAGATATTATCTTTGATAAACAGCTCCAAATCTGTCAGCATGTTGTCCAGACTGCAACTCCTCTTTAAAAGTCTGTATTCATATGCAATATGCTATGGAACAATAGCTCAACAAGCTCAAATTTCTCTAAAATTTCTTATCTGTCTTATTCTTTATGTGTCTTTATCTGCAGGCTTTTACTGAAAAACAAATAAATGGTGCAAATATAAACAACCTCAGCTTAACCAGAGCTAATTTTGAACCTTAAGTGCATACACAGGTTGAGCAAAGTTGAGAAGTTCCCCATGGACACAGGGTTTCATCCTGGGGGAGCTGATGGTTGGGTCAGGGTCCAAGTTAATGAGAATTCACCTTTCTAAGGAGAACACCATCACCAAAAATGTGGCATAACCCTCCCTCAAGTTAGAGAAATTAGTCAATCTGTATCCAAAGCCTGGAGTCATTAGATCACGTTTTGGCAGAACTTGACACTCAAAAAGCACACAACCAGCACAATGTATTGACAGGATACTGCCAGCCACGTTTCAGAAACTCAGTGGTGAGAGTAAGAATCCTACACATAAGTGGGCTATGAAAAGTGCATACAGCTACATTAGCAGGAGTACTTTCTGGAGTGTAACCATATCGTATCAATTCACATGCTGAAAAAAATCTTAATTGCACAGCAATTAAGGAGCTCCTCCATGCTAGGCTAAGGAGAACCATCAGATACCTTAAATTGCAGCATGCACCCCAGGGAGGCTGCAAATAGGACCATAGCAAAGATTTTATTAATAGGTATGAAATGGGCAAACTCCACATGACTTTACCCTTCCATGCCTCAAAAAACAGTCTTTCCTATTGCTTCATTCAAGTCCTGAGAATTAAGAAAATATAATGCTGTAATGTTTCACACCAGTCTGTCTTGGCAGCCTATTGCGCTCCGGCTGTAGAAGTGTCTGCTTTCCAGCCCCAAGCCCTCGCAGCAATTATCCTGCTCTCAGACTAAACCTACAGAGCATATTTCAAAAGAAGTTACATCTAAACAGAGGGAATTCAACAGTGATCAATGTTCCACAGGCCTCAGTGGCAATAAACTATTTACTGCCTTAACCTTTCAAGTGTGCACCAGCGGAGCGCCCGAGAGCCCTGTGATGAATTAGCTGAGGTGTTTGGTCGTGAGCGGAGCAGCCGCTGCCTCAAATCATCTGTCCAGCAGCACCGCCCGCCTTGCAAACCACAGCCGCCTGCCAGAGCCAGTGTCTTCTCCTCTCTTCTGGGGCTCCCCTGCCCAGACCTAGCTTCTGCCAACTTCTACTGTGTCCACCACCCCCGATGGAGTAATTTTGGAAAATAAAGCACATCAAAAAGCTGGGCGTGATCCCAATTATCTTTTTATTACCCACACGATTATTACCTTACAGAAGACATAACATAGCGCACTCAGCACACTCGAGGCTGCAGTAGCTGATGTAGATCTGCTTCCCCCGTCTTGCAAGATTGCCAAAATAAATTGAAAGGGGAAAAAAAAAAATCACACCTATTGCATTAGTGTTGTTGTCACCAAGGCTTTCTCACCCCCCTGCTTGCTGAAATATGGTCAGAGAACATAATCCATTACAGATGGCTGAAGACACCCAAGCCTTGGCAAAGTACTTTTGGAAAGGTTGTCTTTACAGAAGTTAAGAGTTAGTCTTTATAAATTTCAAATGGAATTACTTTGCCTCTAACTTAAATGCAAGACTAGCTTTTTTATCGTAGTTGTCTTGGTAATTCTGGGATTATTAGGATAGGCTCGTAAAACCAGGGAGACCTCTGTAGGCCTTCTGTTTCAACAGTTTCAGAAGAATTTGATTTCTAACACCATTACCTAGAAATAAGCCAGGTGATCACCACCTTGTCCTTCCAGGTGAAACATCTTAAGATGTGTTTTTCTCTTTATGTAGATACATGTGTGTGAAATCTGTAGGCTAAGCTACTACATATGCACACTACAGTTAATTCAGGTTTTCTAAATAATCCAGGGAAATATAAAATCAGTTTTGTGTTTTGATTTTCCATATAGAAGTTGGAGGTAGAATTTTAATTTTTAATTTAATTTCTAAAGGAAACAAGATTGTTTGTTTTGTTGTTGTTGTTTTTTGTTGTTTTGTTTTTTTTTTTTTGTTAAACACTGTGTTTATAACTCAAATGCTTTAGTATGAAGTGTGCTTGTGTAAGAACCTGGAAGCTAAACCAGAAATACCAGTAACAGCCTAATTTCATACAGAGCAAAACATAAAAAAGCATAGCTGGTGTTATTTAAGCCTGTGGATGAAAAACTGAAAGAAGCATCAGCTATTCTGACTGATACATGCATAAATCCAAGGAAAATATGACTACTGAAGAAGAAATATGTTTTTGTTGCTGTATTTACTATCTTCATAAGCAACAATTATACACATATAGTTAGTATTACTTAGAATTCTCCTTTTTCTTGTACAACCAAGTCCCATATAACACAGGCCATATGACTTCACTCAGTGATTGTTATATCAAGATGTATAAATAGCTAGTAGTTATGTATATTTCTTAGGCAAGTATCCAATCTTGATTTAAGGACTGCAAGAAATGGAGAATCTTTCACTTCCTTTGGTAAGCCGCTCAAGTGCTAATTGCCCTCACTTTAAAAAATTTGCACCTCTTCTCTATTTTGAATTTGTTTAGCTTTAGTTTTCAGCACTGGATCTCCGAATAATTGCCTGTGAGGTTAAGCACCCAGTAATACCAAACATCTTACTCCCTGTGTAAGCAGGATCAAATAGCTGCTTCACATTTGCTTTAACGGGGTAACTCTAGTGGTCTCCTAATGTCATTTACCAGCAAGACTGTTTTCCAGGCCTAGAATCATTTTTGTCTTTGCTCTGAGTTGTTTCCTACTCCCAGCATATTCTGGAAAGCAGAAGACCTGAGGTGTTCTCATACTAGGTTATATAGACAATATTGACTCCTTATTTCTGATTTCCTTATTTCAGTGGCATCCTGTCAGGGTATCAGCTTCAGTGCTTTTCTGGCACGACACTGCCCTGTGTATAGTCCAGCACTCACTGCAACCTCTAAATTCTTCTGCAGCTCCTACTGTCCAGCAAACAAAGCTTTTCCCCTCCTTTGATGTGACTGAACTCCTTTCAGAGACAGAAATGCCCGGTCCTGCAGAGGAGGGAGCTTGGCTAATGCTGCACCCTAACTAAGTCCTCACAGAGACACCTTGGATGCACATTCCCAAAACCTTTTCCTAGACTAAAAACCTCTATCTTACCCAGTGCACTTACCTTTCTCAATCTGAGTCGCAAGAGGTATTAAACTAGTTTGATTAAACCTTTTTTTAATTTAAGAACTTAGAAAAGGCAATTGATTCTATCTGCAAGCTGAAAAGCAATTCAAAAGTTTATAGCAAGTTACTAAGGAAAAACCCACTAGATTTGTGAGTGACCAATCTATTTGGAAGGCTGATAACCTGTTTGCAAAGAAACAGATAAAAACAGGGTATCTCACAACTCAGACTATGTGAGAATGAAGAAATAGGAAGTGTCTTAGTATTATGTTATACTTCAGCCTTATTTCAAATAAGTAGTTTCTTTGATGACACCAGGAAATTTTCAGAGAGATGGCTAATGATTCCTCAGCACAAAACTTTAAAAAAAAAAAAAAAAAAAGGAAAAAAAAAAGAGTAATATGGCTTTCCAGTTGTGGGTATGGGGAGAGGAAAGGTCTGGTTAATGCAACTAGAAGTGTTGTTTCTCTAGGTTTTCCATGAGGGCAACTGGGTAACTTGAAGTAGTGTATTCTTTTGTTTTGTTTAATCAAATGATATGTTGGGAAACTTCATTATTCATTTAGACTTGTGACCTGAGCAGATCTTTTCAAAAGGCAGTTCCTACACTGTAATTCTGTGTTAAAGACAGGTGTACACGGGTACCTGGAAAATCTCAGAAAATGGACCTTGAGCTCAGGACCTCAGGATCTACCACATAGCAGCAGAGACTTACACAGCTGCAGATACAAAGCCCAGTTTCCAGGTGGTCATGACCCCCCTCATGGCACAGATCTTGAGCAGAAGTCAAAGGTACATCACTGTAGCCACCTGAGCTTTCCTTCCTGCAGTGCCACACAAAAACTAAGCCCTTGCTGTGCCTCCCCAAAAAGGCAAATTTGACAGAAATAAGACCCCAGCAAAGACAGCTGCCTCAGACTAACCTCTCCTTCTGCCTCTGCCGGCATCAAATCATCATCCATTCAGCAGCAGAAGCGCTTCCAAACCTCTGGAGCTGATTTGCCAGATTAAGCTGCAATGATGAAGACGGTTTACTTCGTCAGCATCTTTATTGAATTAGTGACCTCACTTGGATTGATCCAAAATGAAAGCATGGTGAAAAAAATCTCCTAGATGAAGCAGACAAGATGACCCTGCCTCCCAGGCTTTTGTCAAAAGTTACACTCCTGTATTTATCTCCTGAGTCATGTCACAATACTCAACCATCTAGGGTCAAAAGGAAAAGGTAGATTAATAGCCCTGAAGCTCCTGAACTTCATTAAGTTCGTCACAATGCCTTATAAGACTGAAACATTCACTAAATCTACACAAAATCCTGTTTAAGCAAGTCAAGTTTTACTATTCATGTCAAGTCTTCTGTGTCTATTCCAATTTCATTTGCAGAGATGAACACATTGGAAGTAGCTTTTTTTTTTTTTACACTGCAAGGCTGTCATTAGATAATTTAAATGAAAGGGTTTTTTTCCCAAGCACAGGACACTTCTCTCTTGTACTGATGAGTTCCTCCTTTCATTTGCATTAGTTTCATTGCTTTCATGACTCTGTCAACATCATAGGATATACTTTTTGCTTAATTTCATTATAACAGTTCAGTGATTTAACACTCCCTGCAAAAGACAAAAGAAAAAAAAAAGAAAAATAAAAGAGTTTGAAAGTATCATGAGATGCACATATTTTCTGAGTTAATGAGAGGAAGGAGCTCTCCTAAATAGAGACAGCCATCTCAGTTTGTTAGGAACAGGAAAATAAGTCAAAGAAATGCTCCTTTGGCTCATTTTGAGACCAAGCATTACAGGAGTGAAATAAAAAAAAAATTTGTTTTCTCCTTGTTGGCTTTTTTTTCCTCTGGCATGAAGGGATCTGGAGAACATAAATGAAGTAAACTTTGGAATGCCAGTAATGTGGCCAAAAATATTAAAGCAATTGTTTTATACATATATACACAGGGCCTTAATTCTAATTTACAGAAAGCAACAGCACACCACCTTTGGGGTACATGGTAGAATAAACCCTAGGGAGAATGTACAGAGATACACACAGATATTTGCATTTACATGTGAGCACACTAGCATCCCACAAACACATCCAATTTGTCATATTCTGACACCTGCATAAGTGAAAGAATTAATCTGTGTGAATCTGCTAAAAATTATTTTTAACATTTTTCAATATTATTGTCTATCAGTTTTTCACAATCTTTTCCCAGGTTAAATAGGAAAACAAATGTGTCAACAGTAATTTTTTCAAACCATAATATGCATTGAAAAATATAGAATACCTACTGAACCATTAAAACTATACCATCTAATGGAAAACTTTAATAAACTTATTCACAGTGTTTTTTTCACATCCTTCTTAAAAAATACAATTTCAATTAATGACAATTAGCCTCTATTAGAGCATTTTCTTCTGGAAACAATCTCTTTCCACAAATAAAACAAAGGGAGGGGAGAGAATTAGACTTAATATATAAGTTTCCACAAGTTGTAACAACATCCAGTATCTGCTTTGGGCTTTAAATATAGAGATATCTA
The DNA here is from genome assembly GCA_013398275.1 of Promerops cafer. Classification (NCBI taxonomy): domain Eukaryota; kingdom Metazoa; phylum Chordata; class Aves; order Passeriformes; family Nectariniidae; genus Promerops; species Promerops cafer. Next base: position 387,445 of record VZSE01008174.1, on the reverse strand, counting down.
AGAATACATAATGAATGTGTTCCAAAATAGCAGCAGGCAAGTTCCATTAGCTCAGAGAAAATAAGAGCATCTCTACATAAATTCAAACACCTTTTTTTTGGCACCACAAGAGAGGAAAAACACATTATGTGATGAGTAGGTGTTTAATTGCTCCAGTGCTTTGACTAGATCTGTATAAATACAACTTGTATTGCCATATACAGTGTGAACAATAATTTATAAGTTTCCTAAGCTATATTAGGAAAGCACATTACACATTAATAGGCAAGCTAGGCTACACATATCAAAGGGAAAAAGAGAGTAATTTGTCACTTTCCAACAGGTGCTAAAAGCCAAACAACAGAATGATGCCTGCTGTACTCTGAAACATGCCCATTTTCCTCAAGCAATACCTGTTTGCCCAAAGAACCCACCCCAACCCTCCCAAGAGGGAAAGCCTCCCATTGCAAAGAGGAGAAGGCAGCGTAGCTGTCCAATACAGACACCTGCTGACCTGTTCTTCCCTTCCAACACCATGTGAAGGTCATCTGAGCATCAGCCAAAATCCTGCACCCCTCAGAGAAGTCAAAAGAGGAACATAAAGTACCTGAGGTTTGTATTTTATAGCACAAGTTCATGGAAGCGTCCTTTTGTTCTCAATATCTGCAGAGTCCCTTGGCTTTTCAACTGTGTATATAAGTATCACTTTCCTCTGCTTGATGTAAAGACACACTGTTTTGGTTGACATATAGCAAGATTTTAAATATACAACCCTGGAGGTCATAAAATTTGGCAGCAGCTATTCTCACAGTGTTATGGCAAGCCCCAGTACTCATATGTCAGGTACTGCTAACACCATTTCTCACAAAACAGTTCCAAGGTTAACCTGAAAATCTGAAGAAAGAGGGAGGCACAGAAATGGAATATCTGGCAAACTTCAGTAGAGGACAGAAGAAAAGTGTATGCTGACTGAGACGTTTACAGGCACATTTTCCTTTATTTCAGGATGAGAAAAAAGTGAGACATCTTTAAAAAGATTTTTTTTTTTTTTTTATTTTTCTGAACTACCTGCTTTCCTGAAGCATTAAAGTGACGGTTGTCACTCTGACCCTCTGGCAGTGCTGATGCACACGGAGAAAGGAGGCGAAGCCTGGATGCCACAGTACAAAATGCTTGCAGCCGGAGGCCTGATCCAAAGTTTGGGGAAGCCAAGAGAAGCCTTGCTCCCGACCTCATGGCTTGTTGGATCAGGCCCAGGATGGGGAGTGCACGAGTGAACAGCCTGTTCCACTGGCTCCAGGCACGGAGCGGGAGCTGCGCACACAAAGTAGCGCTGCGATACGGCTGCAAAAAGCCCAGGAACAATCACATAAGAAGTTACTTCAAGAAATGGTAAAGAAGGAGCTTTGTCTTGAGGTTCTGGGAAGATTTCTGACACTGAAGTAATTGCTGTATTTTAAGCCATAAACCACCGTTTAACTGTTACTGTATCTACAACACAATCTACAAGACAGTTATTTTTTGTGCTTGGCTGTAATCTGCAACACATTCTACGACTACATGGGGAAAAATAACTGCTTAACACTTATTTGAGGGCATGTCTGTACTCCAAAGCTTTAAAAAGCTGTGTTTTTTATGGTTTCTAGAGCGCAGGAAGAAAGCACTGACAAAGGTTTCACATTTTTTCAGTGTTTCCATAAAAAAAAAAGAAAGAGAAGCACGTTCATTGAGGGGCTCTGCGTGAGCCTGCAGCAGTGAGAACTACCACAGCGATCCAGATGGAAAATGCATCTAGGTCTCCATGCTGCTCTTACAGGTTTTGACTTGCTGAAGGTGGGTGGGCAGAACTCAGAGAATTTGGCACCTACATGACCAGAGTCTGTAAAGTTAGTAATTTGGCTATACTGAAGACGAGGAATGTTGAACAGCATTGTGACCAAAATCGACTGCCTAGGTCAGGCACATACACATGCAGCTTTTTCCTATATTCTGTACATCCTATGTGGTTTCTAAGGGGTCCAAATACCAGAGGAAATAAGTGCTTATCTGTCAAAGAGTCAGGAAAACAGAACAACAAAGGTGGAAGGGATTTAAAAAAATTCTTTTGCTGTCCTACCCCCAACTGAGACGAGCTTGATGCTTCCTCTTACTCCCAGCTGTTCCTAGTGCATTTGGCTTTAATCAGGTGCAGGGCAGGAACTCAACATCCTGTTGCCTTGCTCTGATTAGGAGGAGTCAAATTCTACAAATTGGCAGATTTCTTCTTTTAGTGTTCCTTATTTGATGAATCATTTGTTTTAAAGCATTTGGAAAGGGCCATTACAGAGGCAGTGGACCCAGCTTGTTGCTGCTTCCAAGTCTATTTATAACTGCAGCTCTAAGGAGTTTGAGCAGACTGCAGTTTCTTCTCCTTAACACACAGAAAGAACCATCCTGTGAAAGCAATGGCACAAAGGGGCAGTGATAAAAAGCCTGAGGCACCCATAAGTGGCAACATGCTCTTAAAAACAAACAAAAATGTGATCAGAAGATGTATCTTTGAGGTTAATGATATTCCCTTTAATGTCCATTCTGAATAACATCAGATGGAACATTAAAGCAATTTAAAGTATTCCTCTGTCCTTGCTTTTTACTCCTTTCATACCAGGATTTTGCAGACACAGTACAACTGACAGAGCCTGCCTTCCCACACTGTTAGAAGCAGCAATTCTGTAACTCTATAATTACTAAGGATAGTCACTGAATTAGTTGATATAGTTAAAGATAGCACAGGAGCAATTTAGAAAAAAAAATACTTGTATCCAAGGTAAGATAATGGCTTCCCTGACAATATGGTCAAAAATACACTTAGAAAAGGTGTACAGAAAAAAAATAGCATGACCATTAAAGGTATTTTCCCCACTTCAGCGCTGAAAATTAAAATGCCAAAGGAACAAATGTTTTACTCCTACTCCTTTTCACTTTTTTTTTTCTCCTGTTTTAATTTGAGAGAAGTCAGTCAAAGAAGGGATGACACTCCACCCTGCCCATGCACAGGATTTCCTCTTCCTTCTTTCATTCTGCTATGCATTCTCACATTTTAAAAATATAAAAATTTAAGATGCTGACTAAAATGGAAGGGTATTCAATTGAAGAATAAACTTTCAATATTAACTTCATTGTTTATAGAGGGAACTTTCTACTAAGGGAGCACCCACATTTATTAGGAGCAGTCTGAAAACTACATATATCCAAATTTGACTTGGATACCAATCAATTTGGGCTCATTACAAAGCAAGGAGTTGCTTGAAAGATCTAGTTTATATGTTACTAAAATTCTTTGGAGTGTTGAGACTCCGCGTTAAGTTTTTTATCAGTTCCTCATTACAAGCTGCTGCCCAACTTCATGCCTGTAACGATTCAGACTATTGTCTGCCACTCAGAAGTTTAGCTCTTGTGTTTGCTAACTAGATGTCAACCATGAAATGCCATTCTGTGCCACAAAAAGTAGGTGAAAGGACTTACATCTACCCTTCAACAAACCAACAATTGCTCCTAAGAAGGCAGCTCCCAAGCAGAAGATATGCCTGGTGCAGCCAAGTGGTCAACACCTGACAATCTCGAAACCCTCAGAGGAAAAGTGAGATTAAGACCTCTTAGCTGCAGCCCTCTTCTGATCAAAAGCAGCTGCAATGCAGAGACAACCACAACCAGTAGAAGAAAGATTTTCCAGCTCCTGACCTGCACTCTCAGCTGGGTCCTTGATGTTTGAAAAGACTAAGTTTGCCATGGGGCAATGAGGAAAGCAGTGTGGTGCAGTCTTTCAAAGAGAAGCTAAAATAATTTTCTGGATCCTGTCTGTCCCTCACATTTCAGATACATGGACAAACAAGGTACAGGAAAAAAAAAATCTTCCAGGGCTCCACCCACTCTTAGTGATAATTCAGGGTTGAAGAAAACAGACTTTAGGAGCAGTGAGAACACAAAGTACCACACAGAAAAATAAGGATAACTGGTAGGAGATGCTTCCAACCCCTCTCCTCTTTTGTTTAGGGAATAACTATTAGAAGCAAGGTTGGTTGCCAGTGCTGCCAGTCTGCAATCAAGAAAGAAATGTAAAAAGATATTTTATGAAACCAAAGTGCAGAACCCTTGTATGCAAACTTTAGAAACTTGACTTCAAAGAAACTGAATAACATAATTGCAAAATAAAATATCAGGTTTTATCCCCACCTGTATCTCAGTGAAAACCAAGCAGCTACTTATTGCCATTTCATCATTTTAAAAAATCCTATTTATTTGTCTCAAATACAGGGCTGGTCAGTAGCAGAATACCATATTAATTTTATTTACTTTGGATTTGAACTCATTTGTTTATGGTACATTTTCATTATATAAAGTAGGTGTTTAATTTTGGTATTTTTCTCTTTTCCAAGACTAATATTTCCTCATTTCTACAACTGATTTCAGTCAACTGACATATAACTGATAAATAATATCCAGACTATATTTAAAGCTTGGTCATAAGAATTACTCTTGGCCTGTTGTGCATATCAAAATCAAGATTAATTGCAAATTATATTCCTGTTCGCTTTCAAAATGTGCCAGATCACAGGACAATTTTGATGTCCGGGGTTTGCTGGGGTTCTTTTTTTGACTCTGAAGCTCTCAGTAAAATAGGAAAAAAAAACCAAAACCACAAGGAGAGGGGAAGCTGCAGGGGTTTGGACTTTTTCAGTTGGAGTAGAGCCTCAAGAACAGGAGCGAGGCAGTAATGTCCTTAGCATTTCCAAGAAGGCTGAGACAGAAGAAATTTGAGAAGCCTTTGCTACTCCATGTCCTTTTTAACATGGCAGTACAAATTGCAATTGAAGTGTATTATCAGCCTTATTACATTAATTTTAATTTTTTTTGAGGCCTCTTTACTGTCATAAAAGGTATATTTAGAGGTTTGGTGGCCTGTTTTGTTTTAACAAATGCGTAATTTAACTATCAGAGCATGTATGTGTTTCTTCAGACAAAAATGTCCACAAAGCTTTACATGATTAAATGAATCATTAAAATACTTACTGACACATATCAAAGGGAATATCTTCTTCAGAGCCAGCACAATACACTTGGTAAATAAATACATGATTTCAAAAATGTACCTTGTTTTTATGAATCTCTTTTGCTGACAGAATGAACAGCCTCTCTAAGCCAAGACAGTCAGCTGGCTAGACTTTTACATCCCAGACCATTAAGCTAATCATTCACAAGGACTCTGGAAGCATTTAAAATGAAAAGTACTGATTTTCATCAGTGTAGGTCAAATTCAAGTCCTGTGTATGAGTGCAACATCCTATACACTCTACAGCAACGCTCCTACTCTTGAAACAGCAGCAGCACTACTCCCTGCTGTCTTCATCTAAACAGGAAAAGCTTTCTTGTTTTCTGATCCACTGAAGTGACCTCTCCAGAGCGTAGAACAAAACTCTAAAAACTGAAATTTATGTTGCAACACTGGCAACTCTAGCTCAAATAACTTGCACTTGTGTTCTGAAGCATATGTATTCTAAAACCAGACATTTTCTTATCTTTAAATCTGTGGGGAGTTCCTCTGAAACGTTCACATGCTTACAGCCAGGGCCATATGGTAATGTTACATTGTTGAATGAATCAATATTACTTTTATACATACACACAGCATAAGATCCAAACACAGTATCATTGCACACTCGAGTTTTCTTCACACTGAACAAACTGCCTACAATAGTTGAAGCCCTAAGTCAAATTTAATAGTCTTTACTCATGCAAGCTAACAGCTGGTTGGAGTTGGGTCTTCCACTTAGGACAGGAACAAGAAAGCAAAAATAACAATATTTCCCGCATTAAATCTAAAAAATAAAATTATTGCAATGCAACTTCAGAAATTGAAGCAATTTGTTTGATTAAAACATTCCAAACGTTTTTCCCTTAAACATACGATGAAAGACATGAATTCTTCTTAAAGGAATTCTAAAGAACATTTTCCTTAAGGACCCCCTATCACAGGCCTAAGAACGGGGGGGGGGGGGCGGGGGGGCAAACTCCCCTTTTTTTCTTATTCTCCTTTTGCATTAGGGCAAAGTCTGAGAGAATTATTAGGTCAATAGCCAGTCAGCTTGTGCCTTGCACATGCACACTCACTAATCAAAGAGGATCTAATAAGATATGTCTCACCATCTTGGGGGTGAAGAAGGGACAGAAGGGCACACGGAGCCTTTGCTGCCAGCATCTTAATTGATTCTAGAACAAACTCACTCAAACCTGTTAAAGGAACAACCCTGCTTCAACAGCAAACTTGCACTACCTGCAGTCAAGTCAGGATCTCACCCCCAACTTAATCACCCACCAACCACCTAATCAGAAAAGTATCCTCCAAACCCCATGTGCAGAAGGCAGCTGTTTCAAAAGGTGCATCACTGCCATTCAAGAAGGCTGCCATATACTTTGTCACCTACAGCTTGATCACGAAACAACTCCAGTGAACTTATGGCACTGAGGCCATTCTCATTGTTCACTTTTTTAAACACAGTCCAGGAATGCTGACAGCAGGACCCAGCTGTGCCATGGACTTCCACTGCAGGTTTGGGAAAGTCACTAAAAGCAACACTAAAAGCTTTGCACCCAATTATAATATTTCAGTTGATTCCAATGGGTATAAGACCTTGCCTCAATCCCATTAGTCTCTCTCACTATTCCCTGAAGAATACAAAGAATTAATTTTCTTTCAATTTCTCTTTATACTGCATATTGAAACCATTTCATATTCCATTTTCTTCTTTTTTCATACCTCACTCATATCACTGGCAGTCTTTGTCCCTGTAACAAACATGCCGAATTCTTGGCTGATGGAGTGGCTCCAATCTTGGTATATTCTCACAGGTAAGTGGAGAATGGAAGTCCTCTAGGATGAGGAAATTTTATCATGCAGGTTTCACACTTTTGGAGAAAGTACCTTAAGCACCAGGCTTTATACAGAATAAATAGGATACTATTTCAGCTAGGGTTCTGAATAAAAATGGTTATTACTATACAGAAAACAAAATTAATTTTGGTAAGAGGCAATTAAGCACTTTCTCTGATTCACCCTCTAGAGCAGAATCCCTCTCTCCAGTAATTAATGAGGCACCTATGGAGATCCCCTCCCCAGGCAAAAGTCAGGATATGGTAAAGTATTTATTAACTTGTGTTCCCACCCTCTAGTGCTTCACAGGTGTGAACAGCCCAGTTGATCACTCATGACAGGCCTACATGTGCATCTCTACAAATCTGGGCAGGAAGAATCCTCATCTCACCTTGGAAGGTCTGGGAGTCCCAGGCAACTCCAGAGAACCTGGCCTGAGCACAGGCACTGGGGTCTCACCTCAGGAGAGACCCTTTAAAAGGATTTTAAAAGAAAATATGTATTAATTGCCTACAGATATGTTCCATAGGATAAAAAAAAACCAAAACAGAACAACCAAAAAACCAGAATGAAAACCTAAAATAACTCCCCCTATAACAAACTGACAAACAAAACCACCAGAAGTAGCATGGTAAATTTATGGAAAATTTAGTTAACAAGTTTTCATTTAACTTTCAGTCACCTCTGATTAGTGAAATACTGTATCAGTCATGAAAGAGAAACTACCTACAACCTAGCTTCTATCCAATTAATTTATATTAATGCTATAAATCCAGTGCCTGTGAAATTAATCTCCTCCACATTAACTGATCTGCTACAGTCAGAAAAATCAAACACAAGCAGTTCACAGAAAGAATAACTTTCTGTTGAAGTTAAATCCAATAAAAGGACATAAATAAAGAAAAAGTAAATCTATGCAAATAAGCATGTGTACTGGAAGATGTGTTTGAATTTTCAAGAGAAATGTTGCAGTAGTACCTGACTATATGTTGGTGCTTACATACAGAAAACGCATAGAGGTAAAATTTTGTATGTAGTTGAATATATTGGGACAATTCTTGGTCATATGGATCAAAGGAAAATAAATATAGTATTTTATTTTTATGAAGAATTTAGAAATCCATAGGGAAAAGTTCTGTACAAATGTAGCAACCGTCCTTAGATACCTGTGCAAATAAGCCCTTACTCCCTGGAATTCAGTTCCCCACAGGCCATCAAAAGGCACACCACCCTCAACTGGACTTTCATTTATGCTTTATAATGGGAAAATATGACATGTTTCCCAATTTAATTAGCAAAGAAATTTTTTTTCTTCATTTCCAAAGACAGCTCATGTAGCTGCACTGAACAGGGAGTTGACTAAACAATGCCACTTACTAGCATGGGACAAAAGGTCATTTGGAAGGGATGTGCCTTTAAGGACTTACAAAAGCTTCATCCTCAGTCCTGTATTAAAAGAGGAAGCATATCTCGGTAAAGGAAGGATGCCCACTTTAAATAAGGAAATGAGTTTGCAGGATGTACACATGCTGCTTTCTATTAATGATAAGCAAAGCCTACAGAAAAAGCAATAGACTGCTCCAGCTTTGGCAGGAGTCATCTTCTTGTGGATTACCTGTGAAGAACTTTAAAATAAACAGGCTGCAAATAAATGTCCTCAACCTCTTTTTTAAACTGATTTATGTATGTATAATGGGGATTAATACACACTGATTACTATACTCTGCAGCAAGAGATATAATTACAGACTGATGATTTTACATGTAGGCCAGAGACGACAGCAGTGGTTTGGGGCAGCAAGAATTAGTGGTTGTAATAGTTTTTCTTCTTCAAGCTAAACTTCACAACTAGAGAGACTAGCCAGGTTAAGGTCTTCTAAGGATTTGCAAATTTCTCTCTTCAAGTTTAATAAACCATCAAAAAATGATTACTATTTTCCGTTGAAAATCTGTCATTTGTTTACACATGTAATAAAAAAAGGATTCTGTTTTGCAGGAAGGATTGACTATCTGACCACAAATTTTAAATAAAAATAGAAGGTATAGAATGTTTTGCTATACTCTCATTTCACTCTTCTGTGAGCGCATATTACTTGACCACTGAAGCTCAAGAAAATGCATATCATGCACATAGTTGCAGAAAAATTGCTTTAAGATTGAAAAAAGCCATGAGTAACAATGTACAGAAATCTTTAACATCAATGTAATTGGTTTAAAATATACATACGCACACCTGCATACACACATTCTTTAAATAAATATGTAAATTTGCACATTCAGATTCAGGTAGAAGGGTGAGGTCACTGCCCTTGAAAAAAAAAAATACCAGTTAATGCAAAAAAATCAAGTTTCCTATCGCCCTTCAACAATGACAGGATTCAGTGTTGCCATTCTTTATTATTATTATTATTATTATTACATCATAAAACATTTTCAGTTTCAAAGGATGATTTTTTTCCTGCCCCCTCCAGAGTCTTTAGGATGACCACAAATCCTGGCTGGCATAGCCATGCAGAAGTGGGCATCCTTCCAAACTCTGAGCAGGCACAGCCCAGTGCTGGCTTACAGCTGGTTGAGAGAAGCTTGGACCATCACACGCAGCTGGGCCCTGCCCCTGGTGCTGCTCACTCTCTTTCTGTGAGCCACTTGGCACATCCAGGCTAAGAGCTCCTAACAAACCCTATGCACTGCTTCCAAGATAAACATCGATGGACACTTCAATGGAAATTCACCTCCGTGTAACTGGCAAGAACAAGGCTTACACTCCTTACACCACAAAAATCAGCCTCCTTCTCTGTTTTTCATTGCCCTTTTTCACACTTTTAAGACATATTTCCCATCCAGTCTTCAAAACATCAGTAAGCTGCATGGGGAAACTGTCGTGGCACGGAGTTATGAACAACTCCGTAGTAGAGTGGCCATAACCCTTATTTATCCTCTTCCACCACGTTACAGAAACAAATGTAACAAAATCAGGAGCATAGGCGCAGATACACACTGAATACTAAAACTCAGGAATACCACAAGCTTTTATTCTCAGGTGCCAGAGCCTGACAGTTCTGGCAATGGTGCCAGAATCACACGCAACACTCCCATGCTATCTGAAGTGATTCTGGTTTTAAAGAAATGGTTTGAATAAGACTTCAAAGTATCTAGCTCTAAAAAGAAAAAGTCTCCTTACACAAAAATAATTTGTTCCACCAGCCTTGGAGGTGTCAACATTTTCATTATACACTCATGTGTTTAATCTTTATTATTCAGCTGTAAAAGTTTGCTATTAGCCTGAAACTTGGCATAAAAACATTTTTAAAAAAATTCAGCAGAAGTCAGACTGTGTATTATATTACATAAGATTTTGGCTTTAAAAAAAATAAGTAATTAGGAGGATAAAGCTCTTCTGGGTGCTTGTGTAATTCCAAAACAAACAATTTTCCTTGAAAGTGTCTCCAGGTATTTATGGGAGAGAAGGAAAGAGGGAAATTGAGACTGACCAAGTGATTTAATTTATAAATATAACTTTCTGTATATATTTTTTTTCAATCAAGTATTTTTAAGGATTTCCAGCAAGCAGACTTTACACACATGTATGGCAACCAAATGAATATGGATAGACCACAACAGGTCCCAAGAGTTGTTACTGTCCATTGGGTCAATAATATGCAAATTGAGAAGGATTTACAAGCTGGACCATAATGGCTCCTCAGGACCCATTACTTTTTGGTGGGTAAATAATACATGTTTTCTAAACTATTGCCATGCCAAAATACGTGTTTGCCCTTCAGGCTGTAAAAGTTCCAAATAAACCAATAGGATTTGTCAGATAAATAATACATTTAAAGAAGCAAAATACATGTTTAACTAAACAAGCAATGCACTTAAACACTGACTGAAGGATGAATACAGATGCCCATAAATACTGCATATATTTAGATGTTTATCGGGAACCAATGAGCAAGAAAAAACAAAAAAGTTACTAAATATGGGGGAGGGGTTTCTCCCTCTTGAACATGTTTTCAGAAAATTTTTTGAAATATTTGTCAGAAATTAAACCCATTGAGACAAATAAAAGTGAAAGCTACTGAAACCATGTGCATACAAGAAGCAGCTACACATATTATAACCTTTTAGGGTTCTAAAGGCTGTCACACTTCTCAAGTTGTCTGCATTTAATAGGATGCCATGTTATTAAGCCGTTTTCCTGACCATGTCTCAGAATGCTGCTCTCTGGACTGTCTGATCTCCTCACACCTCCCTCTCGGCTTTGGATGAAGAACATGAGCAAAGCTAGGAGGAAAGCACACATCAAAAGTGTGAGAATTAACCTGATGATGTCGGAAAATGCAAACCAAATGTTTGGGAAGGAGAGATAATGCACAGGGATGGTGCAGAGGGCACCAAGGAGGAAGGAACAACCAAAAAAAGCCCAGAAGGGAAGAAGCTGATGGCAAAGACAAAAGCAGAAAAGATAAAAGGACATGTAAGGATCACAGGCAAGAGGAAAAAAACAAAAAAAACCAACAACAAAAAATACGCACCAAAGCAGAACAAGATGCCCTGTAGAATTTGAGGTTCTGCAGAGAAACCTTTGTCTCCACAAAGCCTGGTAAATTGTGAGACATAATTGAACAATGAGCAAAAATAATGAGTTCGAGTATAATACCAAAATCAAGCTTGAGAAGTACTCAAATGGCTCACCTTTAATGTGGACTTTTATTTTCTGGGGACATTTTAAACTCAGAGTCAGTCCTGCTAATTTGATGATAAATTCATGCTAAATTCATTAGCATCTGATGTCAGGAATGCAAAAACATGCAACACTCCTTTATCTCGCATAGAGACAACACAGTCCAGTCATAACGTTATTGGCGAATCTTCATTGAAATTAACCAAATTGCAGAACAGCCTGTTTGTGATTGGCTGGATGAATGAATCAGAAACTGCACTTAATAGGAAGTGAAAGAGCAGAAATGACCAGAAACAACAAAAAGACAGACTGTAGCGGGGAAAGGTGCAGTGAAAGGTGCACAGTCTCAGAGCCCCCGCTTCTAGGAGAGCTCTAAATTCAACCAGCAGCAGGCAGCTAAAAGAAAGGCTGCAGTGGTTCACAAGGAATTCGGTGTTATTTTTGTCCTACAGCCCAGGTAAACCTTTAAGTTGGGTGAGGAGGGGATAGATATTGAAGCAAGCCAAATACTTGAACAAGACCTACATTTAGTCACAGCAGCAAAAACGTTCTTCTGTTTCCCTTCGGCTGTTTGGAGAGCACTTCCTAAAGGGAAGGTGGTGAAGTTTGTAGTGCTACCCTTTTCAAAAAGTAACCTGCTGAATAAAGAATTTCTTTCATATCTGCAGGAGAAACAAAGTGAGTGAGATTCTCCAAAGGGCACTTTGCAACCCTTTGTGTTTTAAGTTAACAATAATTATTGAAACAATAGGCCTGGGCAAATCATGGCTTGTTCACTGCTCCAGATACAAAGGAAATTCTGTACTCAATCTCTACTTCCTTCAGCAGCACTCAGATCTCACCTTTGATATACAACGGAATATGAAAAAGAATTTTGTCTCTATTTTAATTCAATTTTTTAGCAGTTTCTTTATATTGCAGGGTAATATTTTAGCAGCTAAAATAGTTCATATTTTATAATAAATTACATCTGGTGATACATTGGGGAATATACCACTTTATTAATGTATTTGCCCTGCAAAAAGAAAGATGAGATTGTTGTGTTTTGACAAGCTTTTTAAAAAGAAATTAATGGTCATGCTCTGGGGTATAAAAAAGTTTCAGTTAAACCTCCACCTCTCACAACTTGTCAATAATAAAAATCAGCAGGGCAAAATTAAATAATAAATTTTGCTTTCTGAAGAACATATTAATCTTTCCTGGACAGCTCTCAAGTTAACAAGGTGTTAATAAAACTCTAGGTGTATTGGTTCAATATCCAAGCACTTGTGTCCAAAGGAATCTACCACCACTCACAGCCATCTTTATACAGCATGCAGAATCATAGACAATCAACCCTCTTGAAGACTTTTACTGTGCTTTAAATACTCTTGAGAACAGCCTCCTGCATGGTGTACATAGCTCACAAATACTGTTCAAAGATGTAGGATTTAGCATTAGTTTCAAAATTAGATTAATGAAACTATCAGGAAAAAATATTTACTGTCAGATTTAAACCTTTCCAATTACTAGCTCACACATCATAAAAGAGGGAATGGTAACATGAGAATAAAAAAAGGCAGGCTATAATTTTATTTTTAATAGATACGCATTATCAGGCATAAATAATAAACATCTACATCTTACAACCAGTGAACAATTAAATTCTCTGCAATCTGCTGGGCAGGGAGGTAGAAGAGATGGCTTTCTGGATCCTAAGGTCACTTGCCTAAACCAAATGGCATCACTGTACTTTCCTGAAGTGGCCATGACTCAAGGTGTACCAACCTGCTATAATCCTACTGACTCCCCAAGGCTGTCACCTGGCACTCCAAATACTCAAAACTCCTACCCAGTGGGAGTTGCCCTTATCCTTTAAGGTATAGCGATTTAAAAGTACTTTCACCTTCCCAGCACAGTTCCTAATCCTCTGAAATTTCTGATGGAGTTGTGTCAGTCTGAAACTCAGTAGAAAAATGCTAAATCTCCACTGTGGCAAGTCCCCCATTGTTTCCTCACATTATTAAAAAATTACAATTAACTTAAAAAATGTGCTTGGCTACTGAGGTGAGTCCTGGTCTATAATCCTTCTTCCTTGCCCCTCTTGCTTCCAGTTTTCTGTCTGGAACTCACCATAGGGAGGAAAGACAGTTGTGACTCACCTGAAGATGGTCCTGTGTAAATGCCCTTTCATCTAGACTCCCCATTTGGTGACCAACTGGGATATTTTCCTTTATGGTTCTATTTCAAAGTTTAGGATAGCTGTCAGTTTTATTTACGTTATATGTGCATCTAGTCCAAATTAAACTTCTATATAAAATCATTAGCTAGAGTTAGCTATATGTTCATCAAAGTCATGAAGCACATGGATCACCAAATCAAACAAAAATTTGAGAGTGCAATGGAGAAAGGAAATATCCACATTCAAACCACTACACCTGCCTTGAACACCAAACCATCTGGATCAGAATGTAAAAAAATGTAATTCTTTGTTCTTTCTTCTTTTCCTAACCTTTGAACACTGTTCCTCTGAACTGACAATATTCACCTGCCTCATGTTTATCTCCTCCTGCTTTCGAGGTATGATACAAACCTGTAAAAGGTGTTTGAGCATCTGAAATAAAGAGCAGTAAAGCAACCCACAGAAAGTGACCTCTCTTTGGCATGAGGGCTGCTAACAACTCACCCTGGGTAACTAATTCTTCTGGTCCATACAATTGATAAGAATTAAATTGAGCACCTCCATCAATTTCAAAGCATTCTAAATTAATGTATATTGTTGATAACTATGTGAAGCTCTTGAAATCAGCCAGAGATAGCAAAAATTACTAAAACACAACCGATTTCAGGCAGTGCTTAGACCACCTCCTTGCAAGGGCTGTCCAATCACATCTACTGCAGCAGTTATGCCACACCAGTACCTGGATGGGGGACATTTTGGGGGATATTAAAAAAAAAAAAACTCTGAGAAGTTACACTGGGAAAAATGATCTGTATTGAAGCACTATTTCAGGAAGTATCTAGGTAGCAAGTTGCCAGCAGATATAACATCTTTCAGGTAAGAGGTACCTCAATAGCCAGAGATGGCTGAGCCCCTTTTTGAGTACTCGTTGCAGAGCACTGCATCCTAGGTAAAACCCTAGCAAAGTATTTCTGTTGTAGCTGTGTAAATCCACCCTGTCCACATCTAGTCTCTGATAGCCTCAATCACTGCTTCAAGCTGGTGTTAGCATATTCGCACATTCTTCCCCATCGTCAAGAATACAAGGTTTATAAAGAGTCACATTAAATGGTTCAGATGAGTTCCTTGGATTAATATGAAATGAGCATTTTAGGTGTTTCTTTGGAAGTCTTCTGGAAGCAAGACATTAAAAGAATGTTATTTAGTAAACTTATAACAGATCAAATAATTAGTACTAAAATTAAAGTTCTCCACTCTTCCACATCTCTTATTAATTTGCTATGTTCAAGAAAAGGAATGAAAACACTGTCTGGTAATAAAATTCATTTGCACAAGTTTAAAGACTGATGCGTAACGAATTAACAGGATTTCTCATACTTCTGTCAAAGTAAACCAAAGTAAATTGTTTTAGGCTTCATTTGTATTGCACGCAAATGCTGAAATTCTGAACAAGTCGAACATTTAACACTCCTTCCTCTTCTTCTCTCCTTGGGAAAACCCTTATGATGACAAATTTTCCTCAAGTAGAAAAGCAGTCCTGGAAAGTCATCATGGAACTGTTCCAGGAGGAACCATGAACCACAACCTGAGACTCAGCTTTGCTATCAAGGTGACCAAACAGAAGGTGTTCAGAAGACTGCAGCCCCACGAGATTCAAAACACTCACAATGGTGCAGGGATAATCTTCTCTGGGGCTGCCTGTGGTCTGCAAGGTGAAGCATTATGCTGTAGCGTGCCAAAAATCAGCAGTCAGTCAGCAAACTTCACCCAGCAGAGAGACATAAAAGCCTGACAAGCTTCAGAGAGACACTGGAGCCAAGCCTGGCCTCATCACCACCCCGGCGGGATCTGTCCTGGCAGAACGGCATTCCACTCCTGCCACTTGCCTTCTGCAATTATTAATCTCCTGAGGGCTGGGGCAGCTTGGAAGTTTTACAGAGCATTTACGAGCTCGAGGCCAGTGTACAAGGTAAGGGGGAGGAATGGGGAGTGGAGCAGCAGGGGCCAGGGCAACACACCAGCCCTTACTCTGGTGAAGACCCCCAGTGCTGTGGGCACCCGCTGAGAATGAAGAAGGTTTTCAGCAAGTAACATTAACTTTGCTTGGAAACTATCCTTCTGTATTGACCTCTGGCTAATACAGGAGGTGATTAATAAATACCCAATGCCCACTTCTATCCCACACACCTCCCTCTAGCACGAAACTGAAGAAACCCTTTGCTATTCCTCTGGTTTTTAATCCACCCAGACCCTCTTAACTAGTGGGTGGTCTCTTAATCTACCCTGCCACCCCACAGGTTTCCAGACACTTGGGTTTAGGTTTGCTGTGCTGATCCCTCACATTCCCTACACTGGACCTCTGTTTTCTGGTGTCTCCAGGCCCAGAAGCAGCTTGTGGGAAGCTCAGCATTTTCACCATTGCACTCAAATTCTGAAGAGCAGGCATGGTTTTAAGTCTTTCTCCACCACTCCCCCAAAAATTCAGGGTATATCCAGAGGGTTAGGTTCACCCCTATGAAGGCTAGATTTTTAACTTGTGCTTAAGTAAGAAAGTAAACATTGACAGAAATTAGTTTCCCCACTCTAAATGTGCTCTGAATATGCCCCTCAAAAATTGTTCAAACTCAGTCTACCTTTGAATCTATTTCTATTTCCTACACCACAAAATATTCTATTTTCTATAACCACATTAAAGAACAGAATGGGAATAAATAGAAAGGTAAGCACACACATTCACAGCCTATATGTATGTTAAGGATATACCACTCACAGAAATACTGATTGATCTGGTCTGCTATATTAGCACTTGAAACAGATATTCTGATGCTGTCCAGAAAGGGGAGATGGCAAAGGCTAGGGACTTACCAGTAAGCAAAACTCCCCATACCCATGCTCTGAAGTCCATTCTGTGAATTTTGCATACATTAAATGTGTACACATACACACATGCTTAGCTCTAATGGGGAAAACAGCTTTTTTTTATTAAAGGGGAAAAAGAAAAAAGCAGAACCTTGAAGCTGTGCTTGGATTCTTTCCCCTTGAAGCTTATAGGAAACAAACCCCAAACGTGAACAAACCCCATAGTACAATGCTGTTCTTGTCATGAGTTCTGAATCAGCACCACAGCACATAGTGTATGTATTGAAAAACAGCTGTTGGGTGACAGACTGCTAGCTGGGAAGTTCGAGTTGAGTGAAGTGGTTAACCCACATCCCTTCCCCACTGATAAAGTGCTTTGATAAGCAGGCTGTACTGGTGAAAGCTAGCAACAGAGCCAGGACTGAGACTTGCAGGAATGAATGTAAGACTTGTTTTGTGGAAGCAACCTAAATCTCTTGCACAGCCCTCTCCACTTGTATTTTACCAACCCATCTCCAGTTACTTTTAGTACATACTCCTTCTGATTGCAGCAGAACCAATTCTTTGATAAGTCAAAGCAATATCCTGTACATATGGGAAATAAAACCAGAGAACTGTTAAAAAGTCTCCCTTACTTTAATGTTTTATGAAAGTATTTTCTGCAATTCAAAATGTTACTAGTGGTGTAGCATTAAAAAAAGGTCTGTATTGGAAAAAGCATGTCGGGACTAACCACAAGCAAGAAAAACGTGGGCGTAATTTTTTCTTCTTTTTTTACTAACAGAAAGTAATTCAAGGATTTCTTTGGATTAATTTCTGATCTTCAGCTAAGCACGTTTAGAAATAAAATCATTAAGTATGTCATGCAGACGTAAAAAAAACCTATTCCCCTTTTCACAAATCTTACATTTTATAATTATGTTCATAAGCAGTGCTTAGTATAAAAAATTCCACTAATAAAAGGTATCTTTCTCTTAGCATGTCATCTGATTTGTCTAAACAGTTCCTACATACAGCAAGTTAATATTTCTATCCTTCCAATATAATAACATAAAATTTCAGTTTAGTTAGAAGCAGGCAGATATATATAAATAAATCATTACCTCTATAATAAGGCTGAAAGACTGCTGAACTAGAGATATACAATGTCCTGGTCTTAGTGTCTCTATAGCTCTGGCACTCAAACCCTTTGAAAACGGAAGAAATAAATTGCCTAACCACTGTTGCTTAACCCAAAGAAGCCATACTATTGCTTTAACATACGGTTATCCATCTGTCTTTGCATCGACATGCGTGTTAGCCTACATGTGGAATAAGACATATTCCTAGATAAAAAGTAAAGCTTCTCCAGATATATGCTCTTAAAAGATCATTTAAATTAACATCAGATTTTCTGCTGCTAATGATGACAATTGTACAGAGATAACAGTATTACAAAATCAGCAGGAATTATTTCAGAAAATTTTAACAGTATTGTGGATGTACGTTTTTAATAAATTTAAGTATTTTTGCTTAGCCTTTTAACATACCACTGTCTGATCAAATTGATCAGAAGTAATTTTTCTGTCTACATTTAATAAAACAAATAATTTCTGAACATCCACATTTAGAATATTTGCAAAGGCATCAAAAGATTACTAGACAAGGAATACAGAAATACAGATAGAATTCTGAAAAGCCGGTTAGTAATTACTTACAGGAAAAATCCTACTAGACACCCTCTTCATAATTAGTAGCTAGCCAGACGTTTTTGTTAGCATAAAGCATGTTAATTTTTAAGAAAAGCTAGGTGGAAGTGCAAGTGAAAAGCAGAATAGTAACAGTGCTCCCTACACTTTAACTAAAAGCATATGGTGCTAACATACAGAAATTCTACAGTGTTGGTTTTATTGTGTTTTTACCAAGAAAAGGGAGTGCTCAACCATTTGACTTCCTAAGATTTCTTAATTACCTTCATAAAAAACTTGGTACAGCAAAACCAAAAAGTAGTTGAGTTTTTTTTCCTTTTTGCACCAGAACAGAAAAACAGAAATCTGAAGAGAATGGATTGCATAGAGGCCTAATTTAAAATTGCTCCATTTATTTAGGCAAAATAAATCCCTGCTGAAATGATTAGTGTTATTAAAGCCAGACAACTAATAGAATTGGTTTGATTTTGCACAGAGTAACAGATCTTGCTGTACAGCTGGCAGTATGCACACTGAAGGTTCTGAATGCTCTGATCACCTGGGAAGGGTGATGCCTGTGTCTCCAGACCTTAAACTGTGCTCTGGCTTCTTGTCAAGTGCCACCCGCTATGTGTTTTAAGTTAGATTTTTAATTCTAGCTCAGGCACAAATGCGTTTTATATGCCAGGAATGAGGCCTAACAAGATGTCCTATATGTTACTGTAAAACAAGTAATGAGGGGCCTTACCATAGGCCTGTAGGACTGATCATTTTAGCAGGCAGGATGCTGTGCTGTTCTTGAAACTTCTGAGGTGGGCAGACCAGATGGGAAGGACCACCAAAATTCTGCTACTGAGAGAAGAAAACTCTTGCTGTCATGCAGCACTTGCATCACTGAGGTAGGGTGGAAAAAATGAGCAGGAGAATGACACTAGGTCCTGCTTCAGACTGATGCTCACTTGTGCAAACACAAAAGGAGGACAGAGATACCCATTACTGTCAAAACCAAATCTTTTTTTTAGGAACTTTGTTCTCTGGCCAGTGTGAACTGTTATGCCTGTAGCCTTCTGAAGTACTCATATCAAATGACCTGTGATCATGAAAATATCAGCTTTTAACATAAAATACCACAGTTATTGCAGGGCCCAAACAGAAGACAGACCATTTCCCTTTTTTCTTACAAACATGTTACATACCTAGAAGAGGCCCAGAAAACCCAAAACAGATCTTTTGAGTCATCACAGTTTGAAGACCAAGATATTGGAGTGGACTTAGATTTACTGATTACTCACAGTACATAGTAATTAAGGGGAATATTCTGGTATCTAGATCACAGAGAGTAGTCCAGGCACCCTAAGGGAAGCACAGAAAGCACAGACTTGAATCTTCAAGGATTAGATTCTGTGAGAAACACAGCCCTGAGGACACATCAACACTGGAACAAAGCAGAGGTCCCTCACAGATTTAAAAGGTGTAACCTAAGAGAAAGAGGGTGACCAGCAGTGCACTTGACCAGATTTATGTCTTGGTCCTATTAGAGAGCTTTCTTGTGAGATTTGTTTTCTTGGACAACAAGATAGCTATTTTGCTATCAAACTTATTCAGCTCCCTCCACAGAGTTAGGAGTTGTGTGTGCTGCAGGACAAAAGTTACCCCACACAGGCATACTCTTTCTTAAACATAAAATATAAATGCTCATTTTACTATTAAAAAAAAAAAAAATTGAATAACTCAGAACTAGAGAACAACAGAAAACTCAAACTGCTGTGCCACCAGAGCAGATTTTAAAAAACAACCAACAGAAAACACAACCCACACAACTG
Source organism: Promerops cafer (assembly GCA_013398275.1). Taxonomy (NCBI): domain Eukaryota; kingdom Metazoa; phylum Chordata; class Aves; order Passeriformes; family Nectariniidae; genus Promerops; species Promerops cafer. Next base: position 367,366 of record VZSE01008174.1, on the reverse strand, counting down.
CACTGTCTGTCCTCTTCTCAACCTAACTCCTACTAACACAAAAATAAAATTGCAAGGGAAGGGGTTAAGCAGAAATTAGATCTTCAAATATTTTGCCATCTCACTATTTAACAGATTTTGAGGGATAAACCAATGACGTAAGCAAAAATTCAGCTTTCAAGAAGGCTACATATTTCTGTAAAAATCTATTTTGACAGCTATCTCAGACTATATTGTGTTACACAAAAAAGCAAGACATGCTATGAAGCAGGTTTTCCATCATGCTAGAGGAACACACANGTTTTATTGTGTTTTTACCAAGAAAAGGGAGTGCTCAACCATTTGACTTCCTAAGATTTCTTAATTACCTTCATAAAAAACTTGGTACAGCAAAACCAAAAAGTAGTTGAGTTTTTTTTCCTTTTTGCACCAGAACAGAAAAACAGAAATCTGAAGAGAATGGATTGCATAGAGGCCTAATTTAAAATTGCTCCATTTATTTAGGCAAAATAAATCCCTGCTGAAATGATTAGTGTTATTAAAGCCAGACAACTAATAGAATTGGTTTGATTTTGCACAGAGTAACAGATCTTGCTGTACAGCTGGCAGTATGCACACTGAAGGTTCTGAATGCTCTGATCACCTGGGAAGGGTGATGCCTGTGTCTCCAGACCTTAAACTGTGCTCTGGCTTCTTGTCAAGTGCCACCCGCTACGTGTTTTAAGTTAGATTTTTAATTCTAGCTCAGGCACAAATGCGTTTTATATGCCAGGAATGAGGCCTAACAAGATGTCCTATATGTTACTGTAAAACAAGTAATGAAGGGCCTCACCAGTTGCTTATAGGACTGATCATTTTAGCAGGCAGGATGCTGTGATGTTCTTGAAACTTCTGAGGTGGGCAGACCAGATGGGAAGGACCACCAAAATTCTGCTACTGAGAGAAGAAAATTCTTGCTGTCATGCAGCACTTGTATCACTGAGGTAGGGTGGAAAAAATGAGCAGGAGAATGACACTAGGTCCTGCTTCAGACTGATGCTCACTTGTGGAAACACAAAAGGAGGACAGAGATACCCATTACTGTCAAAACCAAATCTTTTTTTTAGGAACTTTGTTCTCTGGCCAGTGTGAACTGTTATGCCTGTAGCCTTCTGAAGTACTCATATCAAATGACCTGTGATCATGAAAATATCAGCTTTTAACATAAAATACCACAGTTATTGCAGGGCCCAAACAGAAGACAGACCATTTCCCTTTTTTNGACAGAGATACCCATTACTGTCAAAACCAAATCTTTTTTTTAGGAACTTTGTTCTCTGGCCAGTGTGAACTGTTATGCCTGTAGCCTTCTGAAGTACTCATATCAAATGACCTGTGATCATGAAAATATCAGCTTTTAACATAAAATACCACAGTTATTGCAGGGCCCAAACAGAAGACAGACCATTTCCCTTTTTTCTTACAAACATGTTACATACCTAGAAGAGGCCCAGAAAACCCAAAACAGATCTTTTGAGTCATCACAGTTTGAAGACCAAGATATTGGAGTGGACTTAGATTTACTGATTACTCACATAGTAATTCAGGGGAATATTCTGGTATCTAGATCACAGAGAGTAGTCCAGGCACCCTAAGGGAAGCACAGAAAGCACAGACTTGAATCTTCAAGGATTAGATTCTGTGAGAAACACAGCCCTGAGGACACATCAACACTGGAACAAAGCAGAGGTCCCTCACAGATTTAAAAGGTGTAACCTAAGAGAAAGAGGGTGACCAGCAGTGCACTTGACCAGATTTATGTCTTGGTCCTATTAGAGAGCTTTCTTGTGAGATTTGTTTTCTTGGACAACAAGATAGCTATTTTGCTATCAAACTTATTCAGCTCCCTCCACAGAGTTAGGAGTTGTGTGTGCTGCAGGACAAAAGTTACCCCACACAGGCATACTCTTTCTTAAACATAAAATATAAATGCTCATTTTACTATTAAAAAAAAAAATTGAATAACTCAGAACTAGAGAACTACAGAAAACTCAAACTGCTGTGCCACCAGAGCAGATTTTAAAAAACAACCAACAGAAAACACAACCCACACAACTGCACTGTCTGTCCTCTTCTCAACCTAACTCCTACTAACACAAAAATAAAATTGCAAGGGAAGGGGTTAAGCAGAAATTAGATCTTCAAATATTTTGCCATCTCACTATTTAACAGATTTTGAGGGATAAACCAATGACGTAAGCAAAAATTCAGCTTTCAAGAAGGCTACATATTTCTGTAAAAATCTATTTTGACAGCTATCTCAGACTATATTGTGTTACACAAAAAAGCAAGACATGCTATGAAGCAGGTTTTCCATCATGCTAGAGGAACACACACCTTTCAGCTACTAGTTCTGCAGTTTAAAGGTTTCATTGATGACAATATTATGCTTGGGTGTGAAACCTGCTCTCTACACATCATCTTGCAAGACAAATCTCCCTACACTCAAACCCAGCTTTCTTCTCCAACAGACAAAGACAAGCTACTTGCCTGCCTAATCTGTCAATAATGGGTTTTATTACTGCAATAACTACAGAAGAAATAAGTCGTAAACCAAGTCAAAAAATGATAGAATTAGGATTTTAGTCCATTTTTTCACAGCACCTTTATAACACAAAACTATGTTGCAGCTTAGCACATATTTGATGGAATTAGAAAAAAATTAGGAATAGTGTGCAGAGATTGCATAAAAGCTCCAAAGACCTACCTAGAGATGCTTTTAACAAACAATGTGCCAAGTCTGTGACATAACTGTTGGGTTGTCTAATGGGACTTCTGGAATTAGGACTTAGAGAAAAAAAATCATATGTTTTTAATGACCACATGTAATCAGCTGAGTTATGTGGGAAATGCAGCATGAAAGACACAGCTACATATAATTAAAATTTCAGTAAAATTACATAACTAATTCTTCCTTTGAAAAATTATCTTCCCTAGTTATCTCTTCTTGATCTTATGCAAAGGAAGCACACAATGCAAAAGGAGCAATAGAAAGCTCATTCAGTCCACAAAGCAGACACAAAATTAACTAAATCCATTCTATCTTCTACTGAACTGCATACATAGCATACTCTGTCAAGATATATTATTACATTTTTTTTTTTTTTCACACTTCACTTCTGATTTTGACTTATTTTTAATTTAATTTTATGCATTGAACTTCATAGAAATCGGTCCTTTTTGGACAAATTAGAAAAAAAATTATGACATTGGCAGAATGAAGACCTCTTCCCTTTAAGTATGTTTGATTCATGTACCCTCTATAGAGTAACTCCACTCTATTTCTTAATACTCCACTTTCTATTTCTTAAGCCAAACAATTAATGATTAAGCTTTTTGTTACACTCTTAATCCTTCATGTAGAACCAAGGGTCTGTGCATATTCATTATAAAATTTCCACTGCATCAGTGATAGCATAATAGAGGTTGGAAAAAACCTGTAATATTTTGAAAGCAGGACCAACTTCTATCAGGTCAACTACAGGTATATTATGAGTATCTCGAAGGACAGAGTATCTGTGTGATAAAGATAAATCTTATTTCATGCCTTTACAGGAACTGGAGAAAGATGCAAAGTAAGCTGAAAAGAAAAGAAGGAAAAATTACCTACAAAAAGCAAAAATAACTCTCTCAGTGATGCCAGATCAGTTCCAAAATAATGAATACTGTCTTTGTAGTCTCTCAAGCAGCAACACTTTTGGTCTACTGAAAACATGAGCTTGTCAGAAATTTCTCTGAAACTTCACACTGAGTCTAATAAATACATTGAACTCAATCTGAGCTGAAGATGCCATCAAAGCACATGTTTGAAGCCATTTTTCACAGAATAAATGTATGCCAAGAAGTATGGGAAAAAAAAAATCTTAAACTTACTAACTTAGTTTTATTACTCATGAGGAAAATAAACTTGAAGATTAATAATGCTGTCACAGCGTTTCATAATTACCTACTTCATTATTCAAGTCTAGATTCTAGATTCTCCAGGGTACTCACACACCTAACTTTCATGGAAATACAATTACTTTTACCAAATCCGGCCACAGGGAAGGAAGTTTCCTCCTGAAACAGAGTTTCAGTTGCTAAAACTCAGAGACTAATTGGAAATCACACCTCTTCTTATCATACCACCAGTGTGCTCTCATTCACACAAAGACACAGGCTTGCTTCATATGCTCTACTGTCAGGTTTTGTCTTCAGCTGGTTCTTGTCAGATATCAACCATTTGTGAAGCCAGTATTTTCCATATTTGCATTCTGCTTAAGGCTGTGGGGGGTTTTGTTCTGTTTTTCTCAAGTTTATCTTAAGATATAGCTCAGGTTTTTTGCAAAATTGAAGCTAGGAAATCTCTTCCCCAATGTTTTAAAAATTTTAAGCTACAGCCATTCCAGAAAAGCTGCATTGCCTATAGAATTTCAAGTAGCAGCAACAAGATATGACTATGTGGGTTACAGGCCAGGAATGTGGATGTGCTGATCTTACCAAGAATCTATCCTTGCTGAGTTTTAAAACTTTCCAAATGCTAGCACTTGCTTATAATTAACAAGCTTGAGTATTGCTTTGGCCCATAAAAATAGTTTCCAAAATCTAATCAAATCAAGACCAAACTCAGGCAGACCTAAATAAAAGGTGACAGTATCTGCAAACCAATTGTTGAAGCCTGCAGAGTGAATAGATAAAAGGAGGAATATCTGGTGTTAGTCCACCTAAACCAGATTAATGTCTGTGTACCTCTTTTCACTTGGAAGACAACTGCTATCCCACTCTTCCTGCTCCTAATTGCAACTATGAACCACTTTGAACCACTGTTCCTGAAACATTCAAACCACCAAGAGATGGGGACTCTTCCTTAGGATTAATGGAAGTTTTATCAGCAGAAGTGATGTCTCTCAGCATCCCACCAGGCCATCACACCTTGGCACAATTCTGAGGAATCAAACAGATGAGCTGGACACAACCAGAGCACCATGCACAGCATCACCACCTCTCTGCACAGATATTGTTCTCTTCCCCTGATCCCTGCTGCTGACCAGCTGACTACACAGGGGTGGTCTGCAGAGCACAGCATGCCTGCACACTATTTCCATCCTGCCCATATCATGATGCAGGTGCCTTCATCCTGCACTCCATTCAAATTTACATTCTTCCTTCAGCTTCCCAGTAGCTGGTTGTCACAGTTCTCCAGGAATTCCAGTACTGCCATCATCTCCCTTGCTTCCTCCCTCCTCAAATCACCAAGGGACAATGTAGGACTTAGCAAGAGAGGGAAAAATGCAGAAAACATTACTGCCCTGGACTGGCAGGACAGTAATATTGGAACTCACATGATCCATGAGACAGGCTTAGGGCTGCTAGGAAAGGGATTAGGTAAATTTTTCCCAACTTTTTTTGATAAATGCCATTACAGTACAAAGGTTCCTTTGCCTTTTCCTTTTATCATCCATAGAGCAGCTGATTTAAACTTCCCCCAAAAATTACTATTACATAGAAAACAGGCAGCATGGCGAAGAATGAACCAACTTTGTGAGAGTTTAAAATTATTGAAAAGTGAGGAATGTCCTTGCTTACATTTTACTACACTTAACCTTCTTTAGTAATTAAAATCCTCCAATTTAAATTATATGCCTGTAAAAAGCAGAATCCTGTACTTACAAAAAAAAGTAATTATTTCCATTAGGATAACAATTTCCTGTTGGAAAGACACATACAAATAAATAAGTCACAGCCCTGAAATTATCATTTTCGGTCATGAAAAGAAAATATTTGCAGGATACAACAGTATTAGGCTGCCAGTTTATAATGACCCCAATCCCTATACAGTTTAAAACTAACTTTACCTCACTGTAGGGAGATGCTTTTCCAGCAAACAATAACATGGAATGTCAGTAACGCATCCAAGGCATTAAAGGTTTTTTCTCCTCCCTTTCTAAGGGAAATCCCAGTCAGAATCCTTTTTAAGGTGATTAAAAAAACCAAATAAAAATATAAAACAAATCAGCCTTATTCCAGCCTTTTAATTCTGATACATGTTTCAGTTACTGGCAAAGAATATGAGAGTATGAATTGCTTGGCTTTGTTACATTTGGGAAAATTCCAACGATTAAAAAAATAAATAAGATTCAGAAACAGTTTGAATGTGTAACAAAACTGATACCCAAGTCACGCCCCAGATTACTGTTCTTATGCAATTGACATTGGCCAGAATCCATATAAAAACATACATCTTTTGGCTTCCTGCTCTGAAATTTACACTATCCCATTTCAAATCTGTGCTTTTATTCTTAAAGCCAGAGCAAGATTATCATACCACAGTGAGAATACCTCTGCAGAAACTCAATATAGTATATTTGCAAACCTATTCTCCCTTTTCACCCTCAAAAAAAGATACTATTGAATTACAAACCTACTGTAGGACTAGTAAAATGGTTATAAAATACAAATAGAAAAGGTAGGGAGGAACACCAATAGATGCTACTTATTTTAATTGAATATTTGCAAAAAGCAGTACCATTTGTCTGGCAGCCATGTTTATGATGCAGCTTTTAAAATCACACTTACTTTTCAAATTATGGAATCTCTTATTACAAATGTAAACTAAATATAAAAATGCTGAGCAGTAAATAGAAGATTCAGCCTGCATATTTGCTAACTGTTTTTCTTTGGGTGAGAGTTTACTACTACCTTAACTGAAACACACAATTTATGCTGATATTAATGCATGGGGGTTTGGCACTGTCTCACAGACTTTGTTGTTTTTTCACAGCCAAGGAAGGGTTTTGAAAGATATCAGCCCCACTATTTAAAATATTAGCCTGCAACATGAGAAGGAAAAAATGGTAACTCAAAAATGTATTCAATCCATCATAAAAATTCAGCTATTGCATTTCAGTTTACATGACTTCTCAATCATTTTACAGAATATGACTATTCCTTTGCTTTGAATAGCAATGGGTATAGTTAATAGCTATTAATTCAGAGTAATCTATGTATCTGACTGCTGTTTGCAAACTTACTGTGTGTTATATGCTGGAAAAAATAGGCATTTCCACAGAAGAAAGCAAAATTACTTCTGAGCATGCTGTGCATTAAAGGCAATATCCAACAACATTTTTAGTCATCCCAAAAAATCATACTAATGGGAACTATGATTTTTATTGGAAAGTAAAAAATTTCCTCATATGGGTTTCCTTGAAGAAATAAACAGATGTTTTTTAAACTTCCTTGGGAAATATAAACATACTTAGGGCCCAGAGTTTTAAATATGTGAACACCCAATGCCAGGCATGAAAGACACAAGAGTCACTTCCAGCACTTCTCTTCCTGCTCCTCCAGCATTGAGAAGACCAGAGAAGGAGAACACTTCTATAAACAAGTAACTTGGATATTTATGGTGATATTCGTATTTGTGATTATACCCAGTTGATAAAAACGCAGCAATCATGCAACAAAACATTTACAAAGCCACAGACCAAAAAAAGGTCAAATACAATAATGACAACAAACAGAAGGTCAGCAGTTGATGGAGAATCTTCCTCTTGGCAGAAGGACAGCTGTATTTTCTTTTTAATGTAACAAACAAGCAAATAATCTCCAGCTTCACTCTGCCCTCAATGCACTTTTTAGATAGGGCAAGGAATATGAAGGGAAAAAAAACTTGAACTCTTACTGAGTGTATTTTTGGGGGCTGGCAAATTTAAATATGAGAACGGCCCGTATCAGCTAAATTTATGTTTGTTTCACTCACATCTCTGTAACTTATACTTTACTGCTTAGAAATCACAGCATTGCTTTCCAAACACTGACAGTATAACAAACTAGATAACTCTTAGCACAGGTTAAGAGTGAAAAAAATAGGTAAAATTAATAGCAGATTTCTAGCATTAATGATTCATAGCATAGCAATGCATTGAAAAAGAAAGCTTCTCTAATAAAAACATTTTCAACACATTGGTACTGATACTTCCAGAGCCTCTTCAGACAAACAGAGGAAAAAACAGTGCAAAATTCAAAGTTAGCTAAGTGTAATTTCACAGAAATTAGTTTGATTTGGTCACTCTTAAATTATGCTGGCGTAGCTGAAACCAAGAAGCGATTCTATGCACAAGAATGACACACAGGCTAACCAAAACCAGCAAACCATGCTCTGTCAAGCCATTCACAATCTTTGCTACCAAACCCAAGTGGTGAGGAAGGCCACAACTAGACTCCTTTTGCTCATAAAATATCTTAATACACTTATTAAAACAGGTATTATATTTTACTTTCTATTTAATCCTTCAATGTTTACTCCATTACCTAATAATTGCATTCTGCATCTTCAAGATGGGATGCTAAAAACCTAACTAATTTGAGTAAGGAGAAATGGAAAATCATTTTTGAGGTTATGTGCCACAAAATAGTACCAGTCCGAGTTAAACTAACAAGAAATATAGTCAAACTATTTAACAAATTTCAGGCAAAGTGTATTTTGAGTTTCAGAACATATGCATAGTTAGAAGTGTGCAAATATGTAACTCCATATCACCAAAACATCAAATCTGTTACACAGTTCATAAGCACAAATTGAACAGTTTAGAATTAAACTAGGTAGAACAAATACTTATCTTCTAGCCCAACTGACAGGAAGTATTATTATTATTATTACTATTACTATTATAGGTGGTTGTGATAACAACAACAATAATAACAATATATAATATCTACATTACAAAAATGTAGTCCCAAGTATAACATCGTATAATGCGGAGCAAAAACAGATCAATAAAATGTGCTGCTTTCTCTTTTCTCTGCATATCATGAGCACCTTTAAAATTCATTAATTACCTGAACAGCACTTTCTTGCCCTTTAAAGGCCAACAATTTCTGTGACCTCAGCCTATGCAAGTCTCCCCAGACAGACACATGCAGGTTAACAGCAAATCCATGTTGCACGTGTTACCAAAGGACATCCAATTCAGAGCCAGTAGCTGCAAAACTAAAAATCTGCCCTAGTCAGAATTTGGGCAGAAGATCACCAGAGGGGTAACAGTGAAATTCAGTTGACACATGATGCCAAAAAGAATGTGGGGACAGACCTCCATTCTGGCACGTTGGCAAAAAAAAAATTTCACAGCACTTTGAGTTTAATAACCTATAACCTAGGACATAATGTTGCCTTTATGCATGCCTCACTCAAAGGAACTTTTGCAGGTATTAGGAATAAGAAGCCCATTCCTAAGCCTCTCGGTGTACAACAATTACCCTATTGTCGCTCAGCCCACTGTGCATTGTAAGTCTGATTTTGTGTAGCAATCTTGCTGCATGCTGTCATGTCTGGGTATGATGACTGTGGTATTTTCACTGTGCAAAATCCTACTTCAGGGATGACAGATTCACCCCCACCTTCCTCTTTCCTCGGGTCCCCCTCTCTGGATAGCAGAACATTTTAATCCAGGCACCCTCACAGCGGAGTGATGACATCACGACCTTTGCTTACATTTGCTGTCTGAGATGCAGGACCTGGCCAGTGGTTTAAGGTGTTGAAAGGCATCTCTGGTTCACTTCGATGCAGGTGTTTCAGAACTGATCCATCACATTTACAGGGCCAGACTCGGTGAAAAGCCAGTCACTTAAAATATTACATTAAAATGTGCTTCTAGTCATCATTCCTAAAACGTTTTCCTCAAACTCTTTTGGGAATCATTTGAAAGGTATGTTTTATGCTCAGAAGCAATAGGCCACCAGGTGGTTTTAACTTTTCCTGATTGGGTTGTTTTCCAGTCACACTTTGTTTCTCCATTGGTTTAAGCTCCACAGTTTAATGACAAGACAAACCAGCCAAGGAAAAAGAAAACCCAAGGCAAACAGGGTAAAAAAATATTTCTAAGAAAAATACAGAGAAATAGCCAACATTTCAGGGGGTTAATATGAAACAAAATTCCTTTTAAAGCTATTATCAAAGTATATTTTTTTAATCCAAGAGCAACAGGAAATAGTATCTTCAAGCAGGTAATTAATTTGCCATAAAAACATGTTGGACAAACCAAGAAGTTTTATGAGGAAGTTCATGGTCCTGATTCACATTTGGCTAAAATCCTGCCATAGAAGTGGCAGTAGATAAGTTAGAGGACTATTATTACCATACTAATGCAGAAGGAAAATTATAAACTTATTTAAGTTTGAAACTATTAGTAAGCAGCTGCTTTACATAAAAGGTTTTTCCTAAATAAGTACTTTAGTAAAAGTCAGTTTGAGGTTCAGGAATCAGGTCAGCTTCCAATCTTTTCCTTCAAAAGATTTCAAGAATAATAGTGATAAACAGTGAATCAAGCACGCAAAGTGATTCCTATATTTATTTTGTCCTAAACCACTATGGGCTGAAAACCTTGAATGGTAGAAAGAAGTTGCCTGTTTCTGTTAGCAATTGAACTGCTCCAGAGAGAAAGAATCCAAATCAGAAAAAAAAAAAAAAAAAATCTTAATTAACTTCAAATATTGATTTCTAACAAAAAAACCCAGTGTGAAATTCCAAGGTCTTGAAAGCATAATGCTCTGTTTAACTTTTGCCTGAACAAAATAAGCCAAGGGATTTGCCATGCATTTACTGTACTTCATCACAGAACACTGCAATTTGTTTTTTTTAAAAATAAGGAAAAAAAAAGTAAGCAATAAGGTGTGACAAATGTTTTTTCAGACAAGTGACAAGAGAAAAGACTGTTGACAAAAATTTTGCTTATTAAGAGTCCTTGAATATTTTCCTTTAGCAGCAGGATGTTCATTCCTTTCAGCAAGGAAGTCTATTCATTGTTAAGATTTTTAAAGGCATGTCTTCTTTTGTAAATTGGTCTATTTATTAGAGAAATTGAGGTAAATCAACAAATACAAAGAAAGCATCATCCACAGCCAAATGTAGTCAAAACCATGCTCCAGACCAATAAATGGTTCATGCTTTCTCAGACAAAAATTAGGGGAACAAAGTCATCACGGGTAGGCTGAAGCTCTCCAACGAGACGATGGTTCCACCATCTAGATGGCATTGCCTCTGTCTTTTAAGTTTGGACACCCTAAATTCTCTCTCATTCCCCAGCAGGTGTTTTAGCCTCTTCACTAAGTATATATCAAGCCTTGTTACCTACAGTAAATATTTTGATTCCCTGTCAAGTTATAAGATCATAACAAAACAACAGAGCTGCTTCCCACCGCACAAAATTCTCAAGTAATGCTTGCAATGCAACTGCAAGATAAAAAACAACTGGGGATGAGTTTTCTACAGAGTTTAAGCACCTGAAAGATTTAAAGCTAATTTTGAAAGTAATCATATCCCTTCTAGATCTGTTCTATTTAAGTGAGTGGAATTTTCCCTTTTTTTACTCAAAACTATATGAGTGGGAACATTTCATTTCAAACACCTAAGGAGATTTCATGTTTGATTTTTCAACAAGACATACTTCTCAATGTCTACTACTTGCAGTTATCACTGCTGGAGTTAATTTCGGGTTACCTAAATCAAAAAGACCATAGTACACATTCTGTTTCAATTCCAGCTATTCTGTTGTCCAGGATTTAGGATTGCAACTATTTTATTAAGCCACATAGTGGTCTTATTCAATATTTTAAAGGACTGTATGGCTGAATGCCTCTGCCTTCAAAAGGTGGCCTTGAAGTTTTGAGATGTCAGGCTTCTAAAACTACTAATTTTGATATTATGCTTTGATCTGGAAGTTTCATTTTTCATAGCTGTCTCATGCAAACATGACAAACATAACAGGGCCACTCTCTCAGCCTTGCATTGATATTTTTGGGTAGTACAGACACATTATTAGATATTCTTTAGAAAGCCTTCTGCCGAGTAGAGAATCAGGTTGAACTTATAAAGTGCTCCTTACATATTAAACACATTTCTCTTACCTTGGAGAAATTCACCAATTTCAAATCAATATGAAATTTGCCACCAGGCATGTTGGACTAGGAAATTTCATTTTCATTGCTCTCTTACACCATAGTAATACCTACAAGCAATTTATTACACTGTTTCACAAAAAAATTTATATCATCTCCTAATTAGTGTAAAAGAAACTGGTGATTTGATTACTTGTCATTTTCTTGTTTTCAATACAAATATTAAAATAATATGACAAAAAAAAAATTATCCCCAACAGGTCTCTCCACCTATTCCATTGTTCTGATGGCCTTTCCAAGTCAACTCTCCTACTCCAAACATGCTGCCATAAATTAAATTCATTCATAGTCCTCACTGAAATAATTAGTGAAATTATTAGAATACATATACGAATTTGGTTTCTATGGAATGCTTTCTGATCTGCTTTCAATACATTACCCTAACTCTAAGTCAGTAGCTTTTCCTGCATTCAACAGAATATGAACCCCAAAGTTCTAGTTCTCATGCCTTTCAACTACAGGTTATTATTTATCAGCATTGTATGCATTGCACAAAATCCTTAGACACATTTGTGGACACAGGGAAGTAATTTACTTTTCAGATTTATATGATAATTTTTTATGTCGCTCTTTCCACTTAGTGATCATCATATTAGTGTGGCAACTTTAAATGTTCTTTGGATTGCTAACATACATACCACTTACATAATTATACAGCATATGTACCATACCCTTAATGTAGATCACATGGAAGACTAAACAGGCATCCCAGCTGCTTCATTCCACTACTTTATTTGTAAGTGCAACAATTTTGTTTGAATTCAGCTTCAGTGGCCATTTTTTCCCCACTTGATTCTGTTTTTCATTACAAGTTGTAATCAGCTGCTTCTTTTATTGAATTTATTTCAATGAAAGCCAGAAAAGACTTGTTATGGCAGCAAATGCTGAGATTTTGACCCATCTTAAAAAGCACATGGATTAAAAAAAAAAGAAAATTACAATGGCATAAACCAAGTACAAACTTCTGTTGCATCAGTTTTCAAGGGTCACTGTACACACCAGTTGCTTCCTTCCAGCTTGTTCCATGCCACAATACATGTAACTTATCATCAAACTAGAGGAGCACACAGCACTTAAGAAATGCACCTTAAATTCAAGCACTGGCTTATTACAATTCATTCATCTGCCTACCTCATTGTAAGGAAGGAAGACTTACTAAAGAACATACATGAGGTGAAGGCAATCAAAAGAGAGGACTGTCAGGTGTAGTTATTTGTGGTGTTGGTTCTGACATGGCTTTGGAGTGTTCCTCTATTTAATGGATTTTAATAACAGTAAACGCTAACAAAACAGTATTATAAGCACATGACTGTTCAGCAGAGGAATGGTGAAATAAATCCCATGTTTTAAACATTAAGTTAGATATAAAGCCTAATTGAAGTACTTTTCAGGCATTATAATATCATGAGCATCATTAAATTGAAAAGCTGTAGTTCCTGCTAACAGATTACAGAATTTACTTTGAATGAGTCACAGTGCTATACAGTTTTGAAAAACCCTATGGTTGGCTCCTGAATGTTAATCTTTGGCAACACCTTTTAAATTTACTTTGAAAGAAGAGTATCAACATAATACACCATGGTAAGGTCCAGATATTTGATAATCATATGAACCTAACAACAGAAATTTCATAACTGAACTAGCTGTCTACATTTAGTATGAATTCTCAAACAGGATTTATCAAAAGGTTCACAGAGTAACAATCCTAAAAGTATCAGAAAGCCAATGCAAGACATATTCTAGGCTGGAACTGCGGAAAACAAGCTACACAAAAGATACCTAAAACGAGTAAAAATGGATTATAATTGGATTAGACAATTTCACAGAAGCCAAAATTCTTAATGGCAATTCAAATGAAGAGTCTGGAAGTCACATTTTGTTCATGAAATCACCAATTCACTTGCTACCAATCTCTTCAATTCAGTGACCTGACTGCTTGGGAGCTCTTTCCAATTCTTTGCTAACTCAACAAAGTATTAATTTATTTCAAGATAAAGATATAGTAGTTAACTGAAAACTTTGAATTAATCCACAGTATCAACATTACACAGTATTTGGTCATGACATTCACAGATACAGAAGAGACCAGGTTTCTTGTTTCTCTACTCCTGTATCACAAATCAAAGTTTCTGGTTTGACTTACCTACTCAGGACTTTTACTTAACTCTCAGAAAACTGGGTTCTTGCTATCGAATTTTAAGCTTTACCTTCTTTGTCTTCATAACTAAGAATCTGAAGAAGCTAACTTCATCCAGAAATCCTCTACAGTCCTAGAGGAGTTCAACATCCACCAGATACTTCAGACTGCCCTTTGCTGCCCACTCTGTTCCAACATTTGAGCACTTCTTTTAATGTAAAAAGCCTAACATAACCTGAACACAAGGGGTCCCATGTAAATCATTCATATCTCACTAACACCACCTAGGTAAAACTTCACGTTTTTTCATTTTTAAAGAAAACTACCCCAATTTTCAAAATACTAATATCCTTTGGTTTAGGCCATTTTGAGAGAAGTTGTGAATATTCCTTCCCTGGAACTGTTTTAAGGCCAGGTTAGATGGGGCCCTGAGCAACCTGGCAGAGTGAAAGGTGTCCCTGCCCATGGCAAGGAGGCTGTAAACTAGATGATCTTTAAGCTTTACAGTCCAAACCATTCTATGATTCTATGTGTTTTCTCTGCTTGAAAACTTAAGGCTATTTAAAAAATTGGGACAATGGTTAATGCAATACTAAAACAAGGAACACAAGAGCCCAGCCCTAGTATGGGCCTACAGATTTTTATTCCCATGAAATGGAGGTTCAGCAGAAGTTCCTAGAGTACTTCAGACAGATGTGCTGTCACCCCATGGCAGCCAGGCAGGGGCTGCAGTCCGTAATGTACGCTGGGCACCTGGGAAGCCTAAAGGTATGTCAGTTGGCAGTCTCACAGAAGAAGAATTTCTGGCTGTGCTGGAGTCCAGTGGAGGTGCAGCTGACTCAATACTCCAGGAAAACTAAATAAACTGGCCCCTTACCTTTGGCATTCCTGACTTACAGAAGACCTTACCTTTGACGTGCCTTCTCAGTCATGATATGCAACAACAAATGTACCAACAGCAACAGCCTAAAGAACCACATAGCATGAAACTAACAACAGCATTTCCTTAGTCACCTACTGGCCATCATTTCTTTCCTACTTACGCTGTTATAAACATGACATCATGGCTTGTTTCCTGCTGGGGTACTCTTGCACAGAGACAACAAACGAATACTCTGCCAGTACCAAAATCAAAACCAACTGCTCGACTCCAACAAATGGACAAGAAAACTCCAAATACTTAACAAACAAGCACTGAAGTTGCATAATTTAAAACCCCTTTCCTACTCTCAGAGTACTCCCTACTCTTCAGTTTTAGAGGCACAGTTTTAATAAATGCCGCTTAAGAAAACAGAATTAAAATATTTTATTTATGGCTGTAGACTCCACACTAAGTGTCAAAGGGGAAAAAAAAAGTATGCACACTTTAATATAATGGACAATTTGCTGTGGAAAAAAAAACATACAAAAGGAAAACTTTTTAACTCCCGTTGTATAATTTGTTTTAGAAACATATTAACAATGCAGGAAAAAAAGCCCTTGTTGTCATTTATACAGCTAACTCTTGCAGGCATGTTCCAAGTCCAATAAAGAAGGTTAATGCTACAATGGCAGTGAGAAACATGCAAGTCAAAACACAATCTGGGAGGAACAAAGCACCCCATACAACCCAAATTTCAGCAGCACTAAATAATATCCCACCTGTCAGTATGTCAAACAGCTTGGCTTGTTTCCATTACAAGACAAAAGTCACTTTTGTTTGTGTGTCAAATGTGCTCGGAGCAAAAGTGAAAAAAAAAAGAGAAAAGCTTTTGGAGAGTAGAGACAGTTCAGAGAGGTTAAAAAAAGCCAACTGATAAATAACAATCATGCTTACCACCTTTGTGCTTATGTTCAAAAATAGCATTTTGGTCAGCCAGATGGTACAAATATAGCTACAAATGCACATAATGAACAAATTTAGACATCAGTGATGCATGAAAGATAACGTAGGCTGGAACATGCCCTGCAACTTAAAAAATTAACTTCAATTTACAAATGGGATCCAAACAGAAATGCTTGTTAGTGACTTGTTTTCCATTTCTCCAGGATCCTTTTTGTGTGTTGATTTATAATTTTCCTATAATCAAGAAAGAAGGGAACAGCAGAAAGAATATGGACAACATGAATTATTGCTGCCTTTTTATTGTCTAATATAATTTCACAAAACAAACTGAATTTTAATTTTTGCTTTAGCATAAATAATCTGTTCCATTTATTTTAAATGTGAACAATGAACTTGGATGGTGACAGAACAGATCCACCTTTTCCTCAATACAAGATGTACCTTACTAAGGAAACTGGTGATCTGTCACTGGTTTCAAAACCCTTTGTTTATTATACTCTCTGAGAAGTGACAATAATTGCCTTATTCCACAGCACAGGCTGTCAGACTACTTGGTTCAGGGGACGAGAAAAGAGATGGAAAACGTAAATGGAAGATAGATGGCAATACTTTACCATTCTGTCCCTGGATGCCAAAGAACTTTACAGAGGTGAATTATAAACTTCATCGTGGAAGAAAAGTAATATTTAATGATGACAGTCATTCCTAATATGAAAATAGATGCAGACCCTGTTTCATTGCATTAGTTTACAATAATGAAAAAAAAAAATAAGCACAGTAGAATACAAACGTAATTTTATAATTGCAAGAAAGAATTTTAAGTTACCTGAATTTTACTAAACCTAGGTTATCTTTGATTAACTAAGAATTCTGGGGTTGTTCTATCTCCTTTGTCTCAGCCATAGGTTTCTTCATGAGACTCAGGGAGTTTTCATCTTCAGCTGAGCCTGGCCCCATCTGCCCCATCCAAGGAGATTCTGCAAGACCCAGAGAAGCCCATGCTCAGTTACAGAGGTCCTGCTGCATGTCAGACTGTAAAAATGTGCAGCGTAAGGTTTGCAGGCTTGCAGAGCAGTTCAAGTAATGAGAGGAACATCTCTCACCTTTGAAGTAGCTACCTTAAATTGTCCTTAACTTGGTTTATTAATTCTGTAAATTTTTCATGGAAACTTAACCCGGAATCTTGCAAGATGGTACTAAGGCAGTAAGGAGCTTATTAAACACACTAACAGGCATGATCAAATCAATAATCTTTCTAGATACCTACTTTAATTCTTAGATTGAATCTCTTCTCTCAAAGATTACTCTAGGAATTTTAGCTAATATTTCCTACTGCTGTTTAAATCACTGTTGGCAGGTTTTCAACAGTGGGATCAAGATTCAGGGTGAGATTCACAGAAAAAAATCATCCTTTTAATTGTGGAAATCAAAATATACAAAAATACTTAAAAAAAATGAATTGTGGGGTACTGACTTCAGTCAACAGAAAACGGAGAACTAAACAAACCCAAGACAGCATTTCATATTGCCTCAAATTCTCTGTTCCAGATAAAAATGCATTAAAAAAGACAGAATCCTAGGTCCTCTAAATGATAAAATAGCCACCCACAGAAAAATGTCTACTGAAAAGAAATATAAAATAATCCTCATACCTTGCAAAGCAACTGGGCACAGCTTTTGCAAGTTCTTAAAGCAGCTATATCTGGACACTGAAACTATAAAATACAACTCATAATCTACTATGTAACATCATGCAAGCAGCATGGGCTCAGTAATAGTGCTCACCTTTCAGCTAGATGTTTTGCCTAGAATATTTTCAGAAGATTGGTGACTATAGAAACACTTATGGAAACAATTCAGCAACAAATACCTGGTGTGACTTTTATTTCCCATGAAAAGGAGGCTTGGGGAAGTCAAGAGGACAGTTACATTGGAAGCCACCAAATAGTTGTTCAAGATGCTTTTACCTATTTTAAAAGGGGTAAAAAAATGCTCCACATTAATTAATTGAGAAGTCAGGCTTAAAAGCAAAGCCAAAGCTCTTTGATCCTGTCATTGCTCCATAGCAGCAAAACTTGTAGCTGTTTAAATTTTTTATTGTTATTATTTAAGGTTAGTAGGCAACTCATTCATATCACTGAACTAGATGAAAGGTGTTAGGAAGTGAAAGAGATCATCAATTATCTCATAAGGGAAGCCAAAGCATGTATGCTATTCCAAAAGAAAACTGCCAAGATTTAGAACATATAACAGACTGAAAAAAAATGTACTTCATGTCCAGAAGGGCAGCCTTTGTGAAATTAATCTCACATCATGAAGGTCTCAACCAAAAGGTGAGTTTGGCCGTTCTGCAACCAAGACTTCAAATCAGAAGAAACTTCTATGGTAATATACAATTAAATTGGGTAAAACCCCATTTTTTCAATAAGCTGTCAAATATTTATTTCCATACTTTCTCTTATGTAAGCGCATGCTCATTAATTAAAACAATCCTAATGCAAACAAATTGTTTCAACACAGGTAACCACACTTCTCAAAAAAAAAAAAGAAAAAAAAGACAAACAAAACCCCAAAAAGCAGTAACACACTGAGACTCTGGCTGAGTCTGAAAGCAGACTAGTTGCCAGTATAGTGTAACAATACTTTCAAACTGACATTTTGAAGTATGCTAATCTTTCTATATCTGTACAGAGACACATATTCACTGCACGCAGAAAGGAGTGAGAAAGTGAAATCCCTGGCCCTACAATAGTTGTTGCAAAGGAGCATGGTGGGAGGGAAGGGAGAGAAATCAGAGGGGAAACGGGGAGAGCTCATAAAATGTAAGGTTTAAGGAATGACACTGGAGCACATCCAAGATAAACCTCCATTCTATTTCGTATTTTTTGGGAGAAGCAGCAGGTTCTTCACACCGCATGGAGTAAAGGTTGCAAAACGCCAAGAACAACAGGCATAATTCTTTCAAGATCATTCCATCAGGATTTTGCAAATGAAAACAGATTGAAATATCTGAAAAAAAAATTGCTGAAGAGAACAAAATTTTCACTTTGCTTCTCTCTCACCACCAAGTTGAATCTACTTCCCCTCATCTCACAAAGAACTTCTAAAAGACAAGGAGAAATGCTGGCAAGTGAACACCAAACTACCTCATCTAGGTGAAAAACCGAACTGTTCACTGGCTGTCTTTTTAATACTTTATATGAGCCTTTCCAAGTTTTTATTGGTTCTCTTCATGTACTTTTACTATCAGAGGCTCACTGATCTTGGAATATAAGCTAACAGTTGTGGTTTTACACCACAATGTTTATATTAGGCTGTCAGTGCACAAAGAAAATGAATACAGCTCCCACCTGCAGCTCCTGCTGTTAACTTATGCACGTGGCACACGTGTGCAGGATTCATGGAAAAAACCTCTGCTGCATCCCTGGGAGGCCTCCATCCAAACATCTCCAGCCACATTCAGTCTCTGTGGTATCCCAGTGCTGCCTTTAGGCACAGGCAGCAGCTAAAGCTGCAGATGGCTGGGGAGCAGCAAAAAATCTCCCCATGAAGGTATTCATGCCCACACGTTGTCAGGTGGCTGGAGAGCCAAAGGGGCTGCTACAGCCCTGAAGGGAGAGGTCTGGATGAGGCAGCAGCCTTTCCCAACTCCAGCAGGAGAGAGAGCCATCTCCCACTCCCATCTGTGCTGAATAAACTAATTTCTGCTACACCACACAGAATTTTTGTGCCATCTGTGGTAGAACAATTTACCTTTAAGTCCTCAAAGAGATAATCAAAGGGCCCAAAAACAAATTCAGGTACAGATGAGATGGCTTTTACCTGGTTTCAGAACATCATTCTTTTTACTAACCCAGGAAGAGTTATATACGATCAGATCCTGCCGAGTTTTATACCTTTTCTTAAAATTCCAACTTATGGCAGAGATCCAAGAAACTCATTAGAAGAACTGCTACGAGTCTTCAAAGTTCTATTCAGTTATAATTATGATTTCTCTCACAACCCCCAATCTTGTGTGCTTTTGATTTTCAAAGTTTGCATTTGATTTTTAAGTCAGATTCATGATGCTCAACTGCATGAGACTGTCCATACTCTAACAATTAAAGGCTAACTTATACAAAGGATCAGAAAATGGAAGCAGCTAACCAGTCCATGACAAGTTTTAATGTAACTTTTCTATTAAGTTCTCTTACTTTCTTCCTTGAAAGTGAATTAAGAAAAATGAAACATTTTTCAGTTACAGACATATTATAACATTGAAGATGTCACAAAATCTATTTTCATTAAAGAATTTCATTACTTAGTGGCTGTGACTGTCAAAACAACTACATCTGTTTTCCTTTTTTTCTCTGTCTAGAGAGGTTAATGCTCCCTATGTCAGGACTGTACACTAGCTTACACTGTGCTTGTAGAACTAAATTTATGACTGGAAAACACAAACAACAATCTCAGCAAGCTAATGGAAGTCAGTTGACAGGTATGATACGGTGATACAGTCAAATGAAAATTCATTTTTTAAAAAAGTTACTTTACTTGTAATACAAATTGCTGTTTGATAAAGTTTAATTAGGACCAGAGCTGCCACTACAGGTAATTTTTTCATGTCAGTAAAAGCTCTCAACATTTTTCTGTCAAGGACACACCTTTTCAGCTGGGTCTCAGCTTTTTTTGAGAAACTTGACAGGTATTTTTTGCACAGAAAAGGTAAGAAAAAACATACTTCAAGAGATTAAAATTCAATTCTTAGTACTTTTTGGCAACAAATTACATGAACAAATTGGCATGTACCTGTGAACAGGGCAGCCAATTTAAAAGATGGTACAATAACATATGGAAAAAAATGTGCTCCAGTAAGCAGAGAAATGGGTTATACTGTATGCAGAGCAACTGTTAAGAGTTTAGCAGATCATTCCAATACATTATTTCTCACTAACACTACAGGGAGCAGAATATCACCTCAATCTGGCAAAAATTAAGGGGGTTATCTATGATAGTCTGCAGAAGGGTATTACTGAAGCACCTCAGAACAAGAAGGTCACTTGTCATCCTTACGTGACATCATGCAATTTTAGTGCATGACATCAAAAAACTCTCTTGAATAAATAAGGGGATAAATGCAAGAGAACTGGGAGACAGATTATTGCTTTTTAAACACCCTGTTCTTGGAATCCCATTTTTAAAAAAATACCATGTCTACCCATCAAGACTACAAAGAGGCTAAGAAAGAACACAACATACAGTAAGGTCTTAAATACCAAAAGACAAAATACAACAATGGCTAAAACCACACGAATTTGAGTAGCTGGATTGCTAATACCAGAAAGGCTACTTCAAGGTATGCATAACAGGCTGAATTCTAGCAGCCCCAGCAGAAGTACTTATAAAGCAGAACTGGGGCACTTCCCTGATGTGAACACTGGCTTAGAAAAACATTGGTCATTATATTTTGCATTTTAAACGTGGCTACAAGAAAATGTGGTACGGGGGAAGACTCCTGCAGCACAAGCAGTGCCACACAAGTATGGCAGGAACAAGATATGCATGCTAGCAGGCAGTGTGCACCTGAACATATATATAAAAAATACCTCTAAAACATGGAAATATTGCATTGAATTTAACTGATGACCCATGTTCTCAGGCAGAAAGCTTTTTTTCTGCAGTGGACAGAATGCCTCCTAAAAATGTAACACCCCAAAATAGGTAACTGTCTATTTTGCAAATGTTCTGCAGATGTGGCACTGACACTTTTTAACCATCCTTGAGGCAACAGCCTATGGATACCACAGTGTGAAATCCACCTTGTCCCACATGTTTTACTACCATGTAAATATGTGTTTCAACATTCTTATTCTACTTCAGTGAGATGTGAACTTGAGTGACAGGCTAGGACCATATAAAAGCTATGAAAACATTGGTTTTCTCCTCATCGTGCCCTTTCCCCTCTCCTATACCTCCATCCTCCTAAACAAAAGGAATGGAAAAGGAAGAAAATTATTGCTAAGAGAAGTTACTGCTCAGGGGAAAAGTAAAGACAGGCAAGGGAATGAAATATTCACTCATCCTTGCAGTGAAGAGATAACATCATGTGGAGCACCATATTTACCTAATCATATGAGCATTAATTGTGCTTGTATGGCTGAGGCAGGATGACAGCTCCTTCCAAGCACCATCAAGAAACACACTTTGTCATATGGCAAATTTACTCTTTGCCAGATGTTAAAATGGAAATCTCTTTACAATATCTTTAAACATGTATAACTTTCACTTTGCACATTAAAGGCAGCTTTAATGCAGCATTCCATCTAGTGTATTAATAGTAAAATCATACTTGTCTAAACACAACAGTTTTGGCTGATGCCTCAGTATCATTTTGTCCTGTTAAGCTTACATGTGCTTGTTCCTCTGCCATGATCCAAAATACCTGCCAGAAACTTTTCTTGTTCTCTTGGCCATATTTTTTCATGAATGAACTCACCAGTACATTTCAAGGTGATGTTTTGTTTTTAAATCACAAGCATAAAATTGTTTTAAATTTCCCACATCTCCCTTTATATACACAGAGGTTCTCTTTACTCCCTCTTCTCATATATATAATTTGGCAAGAGAGGGAGGGGAGTGTTTGTTTGGGTTTTTTTTTCCTTTGGTTGGCTGGTTCATTTTTACTTTTCCCATGCATCTGTTGTGGTTTTACTCAAAGCACCAAACATTCAAGTAAATTGTGGAGCAGATCATTAATACTGTTACAAACTTACTGCTTTTTTTCAGAGGAAAAAAAAAAAAGTAACCTCACACAAACTGAGTAATACCAGACAACCGAAAAAAGGCATTTTTCTATTGAAAGGAAGGTGCTCATCTACTCCCATAGAACCATTTTATTCATACCAACTTGCTCCTTAAACAGTAAGTAATGCTTTGTTTTGATTTTTGCAGCTGAGTGAACTGTATTAATGGCTTCTGCCAAAATAGAAAGCTCAGGGGAGGAACTGAAGTCCTAATTTATATAATCAAAATTAATTGGTAGTTTATATCTTTAGGGATTATAACAGGTCATTATATTTGATTGAAGACAAAGGACAATACAAAATTTTTAATTAAGCTTTCACATTTAGTGGTGAAAAGCATAAGTTTTAATGCTTTGCATTTTAGATAGCCATATAATACGTGTGGGTTACAGTTAAAAGAGGGATCAGTGGTGTGGAAAAAGCTCCTAATTACATCTTCATGAAATGAGGCCAAGTGACAAAGCTGTTGCTGCTGCTTATTATATGTAGCTGCTTGGCTACATTGAACTAATTCTTTAGCACTTTGATTTTCTCACCCTGGTTTATAGGCCTCTGATGACCCACAAGCTCAAAGCTAATGGTCTACAGGACAGATCTCATTTAAGTGTTTTTAATTAGAAACTCAGCAGAAATACACAGAGTCCTCCATGGAAAAGGCAAAGGGTAAACAGCGCCCATTGGTACAAACACCATGGGAATCACCCTCAGCATAACGTCAAAGGGCTCCACAAAAAAAATAAATACCAGTACAAATTTCACCTGGTGGACTGGCATCAGGATCTCAGTCACATGAACTTCAAGGAAGGCTTTATAGCAGATATCTAGGAACCTTAATAATAGTAACAGACAATTGTCTAATAATGGTTGGATACTGTCAATGGATCTTCAGGTCCAGTGGAAGATGGGATCAGTAACAAGCCAGGTATGTGGGAAAAGTTGTGTGGCTCATTACTGGCCTCCACAGAAACACCTCACGAGACTAAGGATGCCCACTTAGACAAAGTCCCCATCCCTCAGGTAGCTTTGCAGCAAGAACACCAACATCCAACCAGAAAAAAATGAATCAACATCCAGCAAGCTCCAGCTGCCAGTTCATCATACTATTTTTGAAGTAATAAGAGTATACCCAAGGGATTTAGGGCATTAATTTAAAACAGGCTTCAGTTTGCCCACACAGATATAAACCAGAAAAATGCCTGCTCATCCTTTTACTAAATTCATCTCAGATGACTTGTTTAAGAACACTTTGTCTGCTGTGTTCACAGACTTTCACCTTGGTGTCATAGCCAAGGAAAACCCTTAACAACCTCCTCCTCATTCATGGAGATTCATAACATCAACTTCTTCTTTTAGAAGTCTATAGAAAGACAGAATTGTCACTGGAACAGACAGTGAAGATGCAGACCCCTTTCCTATGAGTAGCTAGAACAAGGGTAAATTGAGTAAATCAGGAGCTGTGATTCTTTTGCAGGAGTTTTTATACTTATTGTTTTATCACTTAAAAATAAACCAATCCATTTCTAAAACACACAAAAGCAAAAGAACTCTCCTACAGTACTATAACTCCGTAATCCTGCAATTCAGTTCCCTATTGCGCAATTAAAATCTGTCTTTATACTTAAAACAAATTTGAGTTTTCTTCCTTAAGGTTCCAGTCAAGGAAACCAAGTGCCAAACTGTTCTACTGATCTTTTGAGCAATAAGAATCTTATTACTAGACAAAACAAGTCAAATCCTACCAACAGAAGTGTATTCAAGGGTATTTCTAGCCACAGACTTTCCAGGTAGCTACGCTCTTTCCAAAGAATTAAATAAAATGTGTTAACTCATCTGTGGAAGCTTGATATCACAGTAGCTTCTCTCTTACAAGGATTAGAAGAATGGAAACCAGACTCCCTTATCCTACTTGGTCAGTCCTCTTATGGGATCTGTGCATGTATTTTTGTATAGATTTGTTGAATCCAGTCATGGCATTAGGCAGCTACCTATTCCAAACCCCAGGCTGCAGTCACGCTGCTCTCTACACTCCCCAAAGGAATAACAACATCAGCAGCAACAGCAGGCAGAATCTTCTCAGGAAAATCCTCTAAGTCCCAGATGGGCTGAGAGAAGAAGGTTCCTAAAACATTTTTGCTCTCATGGCTTTAGAACTTCCAATAGGAGGACTAAGGGAGTTTTGGTGGCAGTGGCACACCAAGAAACCAAGTTGGGTCTTGCTAAAGGTAAGTTTGTTCTTTGCCAGGTCAGTAGTGGGTGCAGAGGTGGAGAAGCCCTGGCACAGCTTCTGCTTCAGCTGTGTCTTTGTTCCCTCACCCAGCTGGAATGACATAGTAAACATCTCCAGAACTTCAGAAACACTCCTTGCACCGCAAGATGGCACAGACTGGACTCATGAGATTGGAAAAAACAGCTTATTTTAAACAATACCTCCAACACTTTTTATCTGCAAGTGCATATCTTTAGGAAGTGACAGCTTTTCCAACTCTAGGAACAATTGTCAAGGTTTGTTTTCCTCCTTTAATTATTCAGGATACCAAGATTCTTCATTACTCATGAAAAGGGATTTTTTTTCTTTCTTTTCTGATGATAAAACCACCTCCAAGATATTTTAAGGTTTAAGAAAACATCCTAACATTTAGGTAAGACCAGCATAGTATATCACTTTCATAAGCCAAGAGCTGCCTAGATGTTGTTCTAGTGAGAACTTTATTTGCAATTTTGTTGATAGCTCACCATCCGTACTTCACCATATCATTGCTACTGACAAATAACAAGGAAAGCAACACTCAAAGATTCTCCAAGAATCTTAAGATGTTATGAGAAACAAAATTTTAAAAACCTGAAAACTAGAGGATTTGTTCTTCAAAGCCTGAATCAGCTTTCGTAGATGTACAGCAATTGCTTGCATATTGCAAACATAAGAGCCAATGAAAATAATTTGTAGTCTATTTGTATACACCATAAATCAGTGAAAAAAATCCCAACAGAAAGATAGGACTTTATAGAATGAATTTCAAATATTTTAACAAGTGAGCATTGCACTACACTGAGTATCAGAACTTCAGCTGGCTTTCAGTTCCCAACAGACAAAGGCAAGGGAAGAGTTAAAACTCAGGACTGCTACTTTCAGCCTTGTATTTTAGTCATTAGAATATGTTCTTTACTAATCTCCTTTTTGTTCCTAAATACTTTTTCTCAATACTGTTGATTGCTCCAAGGCTCCTATCTGCAGAACTCTAATGAAACTACAAGGACTATTTAAACTTAAGGTTGAATTATCAAGTATTTTCAGGATATAGAAAGCAGGAAATAGCAACACATTATGTAATACAGCCATTATATACTGCCATAATAAATATTTAGAAATTCCAAGACTCTCTAAAGAAGTCTTTCGTGCACAGTATCAGCATTCATCCCTTCAGGGTGTAACATGCAGACTGCTTCTCCACAGGGAGTTTTATCTTATTTCATTTTTGTACTGCATTCCACCTCTATGTCGCCAACCAAATTGTTTCCTGTTTTATTGTACAGAAGACCAAGAAAAAGTTCAGTAGTCACTCTCTGCTTTTAATGCATACTGATCAAATTACCTAGGGTATCTAATATATCTGTTATTTTACTGTAGGAAGTCAACAGGGTTGCAAAAGGTCCAAAATATTTTTTTTTTACACCTAAATTTTATGCCAAATGTTTAAAAACATTTTAACAGCTATTAGAGTTGCTTCATTTTCACAGTAAAAATTTCAAATTTTTGTTTTTATGGTTATCAAATGCTTTTCTGACTTAAGAAAGGGCGGTGTCACTTAATTCAGAAGGTACCTTTTAAATTTCATTTTTCCAGAACAGCACTGAAGCCTTGGCTACAGTACAACAATACAGTATTAGCACTCACACAATCTTCCCTCTGGAAAAGGGACTGTTTCTCTAACTGGGTATCATGAAGAGCAAGTTAGGGGTTTCTTTATTTTATTTGAATATAGTTATATCAACATAATAACTTTGGTTTTAAAATTTCTCTATTCTCACATCATATCTGAAACAGAAATGTATTATAACTTCTCTAAGTTTAATTGTGATAAACTGAGTAACAGAGACTTCCTGCAACCTAGCACAGCTCACTAGATCAAGTAGCATCTTAACAATATAATAAGTCAAAAGGTTTGCCATATCCATGTTATACAAAAACAACAACCAACAAAGCCTTAATGGCAGCAACTCATGGGTTTGATATGTATGATTCACAAATAGCCAATAATCAAAACATGAACCATAACAAAGAATTTGCACGTTACTCAAAAGTAAAATGGAAATGACAGCTCTCAGTGCCCAGAGGACTTAAACAAGCTCATGCTACTCTGCACTAGAGATGGTTACAGCAAAAAGTGTTATTTTTATGTCTATGCTTCTGAGAAGAGTCACTATCATCTTGACTGCTTGCATTAGCAATTACTACTGGTACATTAAACAAAACCATGTCACCGCCTAATAAAACAACAATTGATTTGCTTACTCTTCAAGAGGAAAATACCAATTCTCCTACTGACACTGCTGCAAGAAGAGGGGGAAGAAACTATCCTTCTCTCCTCCTGTGAATGGATTGGGCTCTGGCCATGATCAGGAACACACCAAGTAGAGCACTGATCTAACCCGATACAGCAAGTACTGCATGCACCTGTAACACAAACCCAGATGTGCACTGCTCTCCCAAGGAAAAAAAACCCAAATACCTCAACATAGAAGTCAAAGCAATAAAAACTAAACCAGGGCTTTTTCTGAAAAACAAACAAACAAAAAAAACAGTCCCTTGAGCTTGGGGTACAGCCACATCATGACTGGAACGTGCTATTAATAGTGTCTGACACAGTAAAAACAGTTATCACATTGCAAAGTCTGAATTATTCCCAGAGAATTCAACACTCAAAAAAGTCTAAAGCATTTGTTTTTCCAGAACAGTTTTATAAACATAACCTAGTCATTAGAATATGCAAGCATACTTTCTAAAGTGACCCATGCAATACCTATTAAGACTAAATGGCTGTAACATTTCATTCTGGCAGGGAAGCATACGCACTTCTGAGACCAGCCCACCCTTGAACCTCTTCACTGTAGCTTATGCTTTGAAGTAGGAAACCATAAATGGAAGTTGTTGCTTTCTTCACTTCACATACAAGATGAAAGGTCCTCACAAAAATGCATGTCGGATGATCCAGCAACAGATCTCACATGAAAGGCAGCAAAAGTGACAGAGGAGCTACAGCTCTTGTCACATGGAACAACAGATCTGTGCTATCAGCACAGCCCAACGGGGCACAGCAACACACCATCCTACCTTGGTGATGCAGTCAAATGCTGATGCTTTTCACTATGAAATAAAGCCATTTTCTTAGAGACAGATGGATACTCTGCTCTGCATGAATTTGTTTCCAATGAGCTAGCTCAGGGAAAAGCAGCCTTTTAGCTATAGATATGCTGGAACATGCCTCAGAACTGTGGGTCTCTACAGGAGGGATTTGAAAAACGTTGGACTTTTAGATGAGAAGAGAGGAGGTTTTGGTTTTAAATATTATGCGCAAAGACACTCCTGGGTTGGTGTTAAGGAGTAGAAAAGTAGCTTGTACCCACTGTCAGCTGCTCAGTAAAGATCTTATGTCATCACAGATGAAGCAGGATGCTGGTTACTAGGTGGTGAAACAGCCTGAGGGCAAGTCAACAAATTACACTCTACTTTGTTTTCAGCTTTTAGAAACATACTGTAACTTTTTTCCTTAAATTAAGAATTTTATCATTTATAGGCAAATAATGAAGAGACAGGGGGAAAGCAACTCCAAATCCAGTGCAGTAGACCTTCCCATTTACAGATTTTACAATCCAGTTAAATACAAAACTTTAGAATTGAGTTAAAAACAAAGAAAAAATGAAGAATACTAATTTTACCTGTAGCTTCTTATTAAAAAAAACCCCAAACACCACCAACAACAACAAACCCCAGACAAAACAACCAACCAAACAAAAACCTAATGAGAAAAATACTAGTTCTGTATTACTGCAGAGGAGGTTGTAGTTTCTGTTTTGGCTTGTTTTAAACAGACAAGCCAAAATCATAGCAGCATTACAGCAAGCAGGCTATGTTAAAAGCTGTAAGAAGGAGCTGAAGCAATACTTTGCTCGGGTACCAACACCAGCTGCACAGCACACAACTTTCTGCATGCTTGGGATCTTTTTCTTCTGAGAAACACCTAAGAAACATACAGGAAAAAATAATTCCACCATCTTCTGTGACAGTAACCACCCACGCTAAAAAAAGAAATAATCCTGTGGCACTAACAGTATTCAACCGAATCTGGAGTATTTGAAGGAGATCCTGCTTATTGCAGAGGGGTTGGGCTGGATGACAAGTAAAGGTCAATTCCAACCCAAACCACTCCAATTCCATAATTTTATTCAATACAGAACCATCAGCATCTCCATGGCTTTCTTCCCCTCCTCATATTTACATACATACAAATACAACTGAACATTCCTGGCCCGGGGAGTATATAAGCCTACAGCTAACTTGTACTTAGGTTTGACAAAGATGTGCACATTTTTTTCATTTTAAAAATTGAATTTAATTCAAAAATTTTGTTCTTAAAGTTGCCTGGAGAACTTATACCTTCCATGAGCAAATAGAGCCTAGGATCTGTCTCTTCCTAAGTACGGTACCTCTGCACTGGTGATCCGTGGTTCATGTCTCCTGGGATGAAGCCCAGAAATGCCTTTAGTAAACACCACAAATGCTGTCAGAGTTGACTTGGCACAAAAAAGAATATCTAGCTCAGGGTGAAGAAGCTCTTCACATAACTGTGAAAATTATGCCAGCTTCAGCTTTTACTTGTTCTGTGCTTGCGTAGTTATTGTGAGCTGAGGTCACAAATCACTGTAACTGAGTATGCGCCTGTAACATGCTGCACAATTTTCTGATGCAGCTTCAGTTTTTTTAAGCAATCTGACAGAAGACAAACACCCTGGAAAAGTATTTTCCATTCTCCATCATCTTTTAACTATACTGTTCCTGCCAACTGCTTTATCTGAAAGCTGATTTTGACAAGACAGATAAACCTGCAGAATGGTGCTGTTCACATTTGCCCTTTTTATTTGGTAGTGTTTTTGTTGGGAGTTAATGTCATTGTTTTGGTTTGGGGGTTTTATTATCTTTGGTGGTGTTTGGGATTTTTTTGGTTTTGGGTCTTTTTTTTGGTTTTGTTGGGTTTTTTTTTAATGTGGGCTAGTGTTTCTTACCTGCATTATCTCATTGGTCCCTGCAGCTATACTCAGAAGGATTCCAAATGACAAATACAGAAATCTAAGCTGTGGAGGATTCTACATACAAATACATATGGCAGTTAAAGTACTGCTCTGGATTCAAGGAGGCTGACACAAAACATCAGCCCCAAGGAGCCTCCATTTACATTTAAAACCACCTTGTTGGCAACAGAATTATTCAGTGATCGAACATATAATGGAAAAGGTATATCAGGATATTGATGGAGGGGTTGTGCATGAAACCACCTCTCAGAAAGCATTATCCCTACACTGACTCTTGTTTTGATGCTTGCAGAGCATTTATTACTTTTGACTTTTAAAAAAAGGTGATGTTCAGATACTCACTCTTAGTCCTAACCATGAGATAATGGAATACATTGCTAACTTGCTCTGAGAGCAGGGAATATGTAGAACATCAGTTTCTCTGTCAAAGTAGAAACACAAAATGGGATGGAAGGGACCTTGTAGATCACCTAGTTCCAAACCCCCCACTATGGGCAGGGATAATGAAGATTCCAAACTTTATCCTATTGGTTTCATACTGTTTAACATACAAAGAGTGGACTTCTCTTCCATGTATATCTTGTATCCCTCTTCCCACTAAGAGATTCACCTTCCGAGTTGACTCACAAATTAAGGACCTGCAAAACTATTCAGAAGCAAGAGTGAGCTGCTGCAGACCATTGAGCTTTCAGTATCTTGTATATTTTGTATTTTTACATCGTATTATTGTTGTAGATAGTTCTATCCACTAGCCCCCCTGGGATAAGGTTTGGCCTAGTTTTCAAGAGCAACTTGAAGATTAGGAGGTGGGAACAGATGGTTTTAGTCAAAGCCCTCTAAATCAGTTCCAAAGTGTAATATTTTCACATACTCCCCATACTTACCACCCATCTGACAAATAAAAAGAACAAAAATCAAAAAGTGACAGAAAAGGAGGAAAAAAAAAAGATGAAACAGATTAATTCATTTGGTCTGGCTTTTGTACTTCAACTTCGTAAGTTTTAGTACATAATAAAACACCCAATCTACTGCACTTGTACTATTATCATTACATTTAGCACACGACATGACAAATACTGAAAATCTTTAGCATTATTAACATACAGAAAATACCTTTGATGACATTCCAAGTAATTAATCTGTTGCCACACAGTGCAACCAAGTCTTATAATGATGCCGTTCAACACGGATGAAATGTGGTATCTAATAATAACAATTTAATAAACAGTTAACAGAGCACTCTTTTCTGAAATCCTCTCTCTAATAATTTGACACACCTTTTGTATAACAGTTTCTCACACATTGCTATAGCGGAACAAACTATGGAAAAGAAAAGAAGTAAAAATTAGTAGATAAAATACATCTGATTAATTGTAAAAAACAAGAGTGCAGATCATGTAGCCTCCAGGCCTCATTGCCTGTCAGGCAAGCAATTTCTCATTTAAAACACATCATTTTAAAAATAATTACTATATGTTTCCAAGTCAAGAGAAATACAATAATTGGAATTCTGTGGGATAATTACCATTTCATGAAGATCCTTTAAATTACAGTCATTGAAAAAATAACAATTTCCCTGTTGCCCTTTTATTTTCAATCACAGTTTCTAAAGCAAAGGTTTTTAAAACTAGCTCTAGTTATGTAAGAGGATGGTCAAATACCATAATGCATTTACTAGTAACAATTTCAGTATAGGGAAGAAAATGTGAACAGGCCACCATAGACTGTCTGAACAAAAAAACCTAGACACTTACGTTTCCCCTTATTTATAGGTTATGCTTACAAAAAATAACATCTGTGCTTACGTTCTTAAAATTAATCCATCCTCTTTTATAGCAAACATTTTTGACTACAATTTTATAACGTACTGACAAAAATGATATCTTAGATGAGCAGATTTAATTTAGCAAGTATATGGTTTCTGATTTTATGCAAATCTAATCAAGTTGTACAGATCACTTCATGTAGGCTAAAAGCTAAAGAAAGCAAAAAATTATCCCTAATTCAGGAAGATCAAGAACCTACATGAGCCACCACCAGTATGTTGCAAGTACCAGTCCAATTAAAGCCAAGAAAAAGCACATCAGAAAGCTTAGTCTGAAGCAAGGTCCCTAACTGTGTATTAGTGGAAGTGAATCAAATATATATTTCCATTTAACTGCTTCATTTAAACTGTGGTCTGACATTACAGCACGATACTGCCATCCAGAAGAGATGCTACAACCACAGCAGAGCCCCCTTGGGGTTTGGAAGATACGCGGAGAAGTATCCTCTGTGCTGGCGGCCTTGCCACGTACCCAACACAGCAGGTAGAGATTAACACACCAACAAACCCAAGGGCACCTCAGCAAAGGTGAGTAGTGACAGCCAAGTTTACTCACATGCATGTGCACTTTGGGATGTTCTTTTCAAACTCGTAGGCGTATGAATGAAAGCTACTTCAAAAAGATTAAAAATTACTTGTGACGTTTTTATTCACAACATTTAATGACACTGTGGAAAAAGTTCCTCTTTAAATATTAAAGGCAAAGTGTTCATCCTTCCACACCCCACAAGACCAAAAGTGCCAGCTTATATAAAAAAAAAAATAAATCTAACCGTAAATTAAAAGTTAAACTACATTTAATTAAGTTTCAATTGCTTCCTTGCCTTGAAATGGAATTGCATTTTCAATATATTGTCCTTGCAACCTCTAAATCTCCAAATTATTTATACTCCATGGCATTAGAAAGCCACGTTTCACTTTGTTAAGAGTGCACTTTGTGAACATGTTAACATCTAAGAGTAAATATGCATATGTAACATATTATTAAGAAAAGATACCCCTCCTATAAAAATATTAGCATTTGCTAACAAAAGTCAAACTTTAATCTATACTTGCTGACAGAGAGGATAATATATTGCAGGCAATTGTTTTATCAATGGGTCTCATTATATTAAACTTTCTTTTGCTTCCCCTCCCCCCTATTCTTTTGTTTTAAAACAAGCCATTCATGGATTAAAAATATTTCAGCTTTATTAAGGAAATCACTGAATCAATGGAAAAATTGCTCTGTAAATGAGGACAGGTTTTCATACTAGATACTTTTACATGGATTTTTCAACTATTAAATTGCAAAAAATATTACTGTTCCTAGATTGCTAAATCTACACTGATCCATCATAAATCACTTCTATTGATCAGTTGCATCTCAATATTGGGAAATTTTGACTTCAATATGACTTGATGATAATCATCAGATTTTCAATTTATTTTAAACTGAAACATGGGAGAGAAAGTTCAAATCATTTGCTTTGACTTAATCAGTAAAAATAAAGAATACCCTACACTAATATTTATAGAGAAATTCTAGTTCAGTACCTTAACCACAAATGTAAGGCAATGAATTACAAGTAATAAACTACTTACAATTTAAACTCAGTTAACAGTATGCGATTCTCCAAAAACCACCCAAAGTTTGTCTTCGACTGACTTGTACGATGTTCTTTTAAATCCTAATTAGCATTCAGCATTTACAGTCCAAATTTCTAATACATGTTCCTTATCATTATAAGTTATTAAAAAATATAATGCAGAAACATGCACAGTAGCATTACGAAATGCAGCCATTCACTGGAATTTGCAGCATTCAGTAATGGTAGATCTAAATACGACAAAATGAAAATGCACAACACCTAGAAATACTGATAGCTGAACAAAATCAAACTATTAGACAGAGTACAATAACAAAAACCTGCAAGCATGAAATGCTCCCACTATAAACAATCTCTGCCAGTGATGTGAGTCGTCTTCAGATCACACCTCATGACAAGTCAATCAGTCCTTTTTTTTTTTTTTCTGGTAGAAGTATTGCTAAGTTTCAGGAGCATCTAGTACATAAAAAAAAAACCACAACAACCAAACAAAACAAACTTGAAGTGTTTTACAGAATCCCTTGCATAGTACTTTTGAAAATAATTGTCATTTATCAGCTATTTACATACTGTTGTGTTTCAATTAAGTTGTGACTTTTGAAATCTGCAGGAAAAGTTATATACCTTTTTATTTCAGATAAACTTGCAAAGACTGCTACTGTAATTCAAGTTTAGACATGAAAGAAATAACAGTGTAGATCAGTATCATTTAAAAAAGCGTCTTATATTATCCTTTACTCAATGCAAACTTTATTCTATTTTTTTCACTGGGATTGGGATTTTAGATAATGTGGATTTAGTAAACTAACTGAATCTTTTACTAGCTCCAAAGACTTAGCCATGCTGAATGTATGCAATGTTTTCAGGAGCATTTTTTAGAGCCTTGCAATTAAATTTTACTGCCCAGCTAACTAAATACATAGGTTGCATATGCCTTGTAATTAAAATACATCATTTCTGGTGGATGTTCTTTGCCACAGTGGAGTTTTAGAAACAAGTCAAAGGAAAAATACTACACCAATATAAAATTAGAAAAGCTCCACAGAACTCACAGCTTGTAACACAAACACATGCAGAGCTTAAAAAAAAATCAGGAATATTAAGCATATTAAAATCTTTAAAGCTTAAAGCTTCTAGCATCCTTTAATTTGTTTTTACATCCTTGTTTGATGCTGTAGTCTTTGTTCTGATGCTATGCCAGTGAAATTGCATCACCGTGAAGCAACATTATGCAAGAATGTCTGGCTAAAATTAAAATGCTATTTCTCAGCATCACATACTTACAGGAAAAATGCAGTTCAGACATTCACAATTCAATTATGCTAGCCAATATATTTGGTAAATACTTAATGAAAAATAGGGTAATGGAAAGCTAGAATGCATAGTTGTATAGCAAGATAAACCACCAGACTAATCCTGTTGCTCTATCCAGTCTTCTGGAGTCCAAGTCTATCACCAAAGATGCTCAGTACAGCTCCATTTCAAAAAGTTGGAGCAATAAAAACCAATTGAAATTGGGGAGTTCTTAATGTAAAGGTGGAGAGTACTGGATTTTTTTTTTTAATTAAGCTTTTTCCAATTAATCAGCTATTACACAAAACATACCTAACCTCTACCAAACAAGTTGCATGTTAGAGCACAAACACATGTCAGGATGTTCTCTATCTCCAGACCTGAGTCTTTTGCACAAGCAGGGATAAGTTCCTATGTTACAGTTCTTCAGCATCTATAGAAAAAAAAGAAATTTCCTGAATAGCTGTTTTCTGCCTAATAAAATGTAACACAACATCGTCACAATAAGATTAAACTGCAGCAACAGTATTTAAACCATTCTGATTCCTAATTCTGATGGATTGTCAATAAATACCAGATGTACACTGTTTACAAAGCAAATTATCTTTGCATTCACAAGAGACATTTAGTTAAGACACAACATTCTGTACAAATTCTGTCATGATTTTTGCTTTAAGAATAAAAATGAATGCAACATCAAGAGATCCTAAACATCCCAAAATGACAACTTTCACTTTTTCCTAATAGCAACATTTATTGACAATAATGAAGTAAGCAAAAAGAAAAAAGTCTCAACACGGTTCTGGAACTTATAAACAAATAATGTTTCCTCTTACTTTAATTTCTAAAATGCTCAAGGAAAAATAGAAACTTGTGCCCATGGTCTACTGTAACAGTGGAATTAATTTCTGTTCTGTCACTCCTGTCCACACAGACATTCTAAATCATAGGGGTTCTCTGAGTTTGACTGTGCACGTCTCACTGCAACAGTTCTTTCACAGAAATGTTTTGTGTGATTTAGGTTTTCTCAAAGCTGTTTTACACACTAAGAAAATAAATGAAACCATTTTTTACTGCAGAAAATACTTTATTTCTCTTGTTTTGCATGCCTGTAAAACACTGAGAAGCTTTAAGATACACAGTCTATTTCATCCACAGATGAAGGAAGTCGAGAGGATATACATACATTTTTAAAGTTGCATAAACCACAAAGCCAAACTTACACAGAACAAAGAACAAATATAGCATTACTCAGCAAGAAGACTGGGAACATGCACACACACATACACTCCGACAGTTCTAATGAAACTAAAGGAAAAAAAGAAATACTGCTTTGTTATGCAAATACACCATTTCAAAATTGAGAAAATTAAATGATGTCATTCAAGCTAATATCCTTGCCTCAATGGAAAAGTGGCAAGAGACAACAACAACCCTCCCTCCCCAGAAACCCCCTTGCAAACATTTCAATGAGGTTTGGCTTCAATAGCAGTCTGTAGCATTTAGCCTCAAGAAGAATTACCGAGCGAGTTTTGGAACTGCTTATTTTAAAAAGTTTGCATTTGTTCTGCCAACCTAATTCATCAAGACAATCAGTGCAATGCATGTATTATTGTGTAGTCACAGATTTTTCATAGCTTCCATTTCTAGTGTTCAGAACAGCAATTTAGTAAATGGTTTGTAAAAATATAAAAACACAACCATGTTATTTCTTCCAAGAATTTAATACGTCTCCATGGAAGCATGTTCAGAGACACAAGGAAAAAAAAATTAAATTATATAACAGATTTAACACTTAGAAAAAGAAAAAATGTATTAAAATAGCTTCATATTATTACTCATCCAAAAAAATCACATGCATTTCCTTAATTTCATAGCTTGACCCATGTTCATATAGCAGATATTCCATATAATTGTTTTGCCTAGATTTTTCTCAAAATTCCCACTTTAAGAAATGAAATAATAATAAAATAAGCAAATTAAAAAAAAAAAAAAAACACACACAGACACGCTCATTCTTCTGCATGAGCAGTAATTTAAGCACAATGAAAAAGCTCCAAAAGTCAGAGCTATTATATTAACACTTTCCACAGGGACGATACTGAAAAATCACCTACACTCTTGCAGACCTGTGTTACACTCCGACCTCAGTAAAGTGCAGCAGCTAGCACAATTTGCAACACTTCAAAGTGAGTCAAATATAATTTTCTTTAAACCTGTAAAAAATAAATTACATAGTGGTTTGGGTTTCTTAATAGCTCGATGAAGAGGGTGGATGGATCACTAAAATATCAAATCAGGGGAAAAGAAATGTAATTATATGAGAAACAAGTTCTTATCAAAATAGAAACCTGCCAGATATCCCCAAGCTGCTGCAATAGTTTTTCAGGCAGCTGGGTTAAAAAGCCCGTTTACAGAAAGTAAACGCTTAACGAGGTCTATCATAAATACAACCAGTAAAGCTAATGCTCAGCCAGGATGGTTGCACTCAGAGCTGTAAGAGAAATAAAATACATTACAAAATAAGATAGCACCCTATACTGACTTTTCTAGCCTTGACACAATTTCTAGACCCGTCAGGCTATACTAATAATAATAATTTCTCAACTTCTTTTCTATCTTTCTATTATAATACCTTAAAATCTGAGGGCTTGAGCAATCGTTGACATCAAAGCCTTCAATTCCGTCTTTTGTTTTGGGATCGCCCTACTCCAAAATTCTAGATGTAGATGAGCATACAACAAAATATGTTAATGCCTGCAATGACTGCAGCTATTTTGCAGCCATTAATTTTATACTTAATACATACTAAGCCAAACCCTGGACTAGTTTTATTAATCAAACACTTCTAGAGACAGATCTGCAGCATGACCCATTTTAATAGCAAATCTAATTTTGGGGATCAGAGCAGAACGGACTGCAGCTCTTTTCCTAAGAATGCTGACATTTAAGTAAACCTTACCAAAGAATGCTTGCCTGATTGAGGACTGACATTTCCTTTCTCTAACTCGCTTAAATAAAACATAGGCTTTCTGGCCAACTCCTACAGTACCCCAAGGCAGCTGTATATCACTTTCAGTTGCAACTTGTGAATACTTTCTTTTTCTTTCTGTCTCTTTATTTTGACATGCATATTATGTTAGCTGATTTCAATCATGTTGCATGAGTGGATGACATACCTTAAAAGATTAAGTTTTGCCACCTGGGACTACTCCAGAAATTCAGTACTTTATAGCATCTCATACCCTTCTTCATCCTCTATGCGCCTGCACTATCAATAGTAGCTTTCTTCCCTATTTTATGCCAAACGACAAGTCTTTCAAGGCTGCAGATGATACAAGTCAGCTTGAAGTGTCATTCCCCCCCCATTCCCATTCCAGGATGGAGCTGCTCCATTGTGTGCAACGCTCTGCTGCCATCTATTTGACACAAGAAATACAACGCTCTGAATGCCACAGCTGGTTTTTGCCTTCCCTTTCCCCCACCTTTCTCTTCCCCTGCAGCAGCTGTTAGAAGAAAACTCTCAGGGAAGTTTTTGATCACTTCTCCCTGCTCATGCCCAGAAGCAGAAACCACTTCAGCAATTACTTTTGTACTAAAAAAAAAAAAAAATAGATACAGTAAGAGCAGAGATTTGATTACTGCAAAAAAATGAGATATACCACTTTTCTCTAAAATGGGAATCCAAGTTAACAAACTTCCATTTATAGGCCAGCTCTAAATATGCTTTAAAGCAATTATTTTAAAATTTGTAATTTAACTATGCAGCAGCAGAGCTCATTGAGGGTTTGATTTCAGCAGGTATCCAGACCTAACTGGGGCCATGGCACTGAATGAACAGAGATTCACAGGCTGTCCTCCTTCACTACACCAGACTTAAAATTCAGAAGTCAGTTAGGAAGTCAAATCACAGAGCCTCAAAGCAGAAACCACACACAAAGCACGAGATGAAGGAGGTGGTACTTTACCCGTCATCAGGGTCACAAAGATAAACACCACTTCATTCATCACAGCATTCAGCCTGTATGTGACTGCACAAAACAAGAGTAGCAGCTGAAAAAAGTCCCAGCTTGCATTTGTAAAGTATCATGCAAGAGACACCCACTGAAGCCGCAAAAAAACTCTAAAGGAATCTATAATCTTCAGTTGCAGATCCATGACAGTGTACATTCTGCTCTTTAATTACTAAACCATATGGAAAAGTCCTGTCTCCGGGCTCAGTCTGGTCCTTTTCACATCCCTGATTAAGTACTACTTTTTTTTACATGGCTGCTTTCCCAATACACTTAAGTAACATATTTGTAGGAATGTGCTTCAGCATTTACCCTGGAAATGATTCATAAGATAAAACAGCAAAATGAAAGGCTAAAAAAGTGTAAGCTTTTCACAGGAATTATAAATAATGTCACTGTGATCCAAAAAGCATATGAACACTTGTGTATTTTTCTACAGAAAAGGAAGGAACACCTTAGTTCAGAGCAAGAGTAGGGAGAAAAGGAGGGGCTTTGTTGCTGTAGGGAGGGTGCAGGTAAGGAGAAAATGAGAGATGTGGAATATGAGGGCACAGAGGCAATACCAGCCTGCAGCAGAGGTCACGAGAGTTCTTCTGTAGTTAAAATATACCCATAAATATAATGCCTTAATTTTCTAATTGGTGTTAACATAAGTAGTACTTGGTTTGGGAAGCAATTTGTTAATGCTTGTAGTTGCTAATAAATACTAGTACCACTGAGTGCATTATTCCGTTGTTCTTTTTATGTATTCATAGCATTTGCAGCTATAATACTTATAGTTAACTATGAAAGTTAATCTGTTTAATAAAATTAATAGTTGCACTAAGTTCTTTACTAACACTTGGTTTTAAATCTATTTAGTCTGACAATACAAGCTGCAATTACGGGATTGCATAAAGTTGCCATAAATATTTGGTGGACTAAGTGAAGAGACATATGTAATTCCAATTGCTAACTGGAATTACCTTTCCTTCCAGGCCACACAGAATCTGTTTGAACAGGTACTGCACATATTATACTAAAAGCATTGCCCAAAATATTTCAAGTGTAAAGCTACCTAAAACCTGACCACTCAAAAGGAATTAGATTACTTAAAGAGTTTAAGGTACACACAGCAAAACAACACATATAAGCATTTGAAAGAATCACTTGAGAAGCTTACTCTGCCCTCTGGTGCACTCCATCCCACAAGGACACAGCATCCTGTACAAAACTCAGGAAAGCATCCAAACTGCAACAGTCTGAAGTTAAAGCAGTTAAAAGGGTGTGCTGAACTAAATTAAGACAGTTCAGCACCCTACAAGATCACAGCCTGGGTAATACCAGCATGAGCAAAAGCACTAAAACACTCTGCAGGATAGAAGGTAGCCCAGATAGTTTTTATTCCCTTGTATTTACAGCAGAGAGCCTAATTGTCCTGGCTAAGGACCAAGACCCCACCACCTAAAGCCCTGTGAAAATGCAGTATTTGCTGGTTAGCACAACCATTTTCCAGCGAGGTTGTGTTCCCAAGGCTGGTGTTACGAGCTGCCACCACCAGTAAACAGATGACAGGAGACTGACAGGTACCTGAGCATGCCACAGAACCACAGCCCCACACAGGGGTCATACACCAATCTGAGGTATCCTAGGGCAGAAGGCTCTATATTTATAGCCTGATAGCACAAATCAGGTTTGGAAACTCAGCTTTTGGCTAACAAATTGAACAGCCACACATGCTAAATTAGAAGGAATTTGATATCAGATTAAGACAATAACATATTCTATAAAGCATAGCTATAAAATTCTCTAATGACATAAAATTAAGGTCTGTTAGGCGTGTTTTTCCCCGTGAATAAGTTGAAGTACATCTCTCCAGAGTATTGCTAATATTCTTTAAAATTAACTAGACTAGATCTTGTTACACTGAACAGCTATTTTTTTTTCTATAAAACATGCAAAAAATCCATTCATTTTCTCAGAAGCTGTGAGCTTCTGTGACATTCATAAGAAGCTTAAATCCATTCAGTAATGAAACAGCATACTGAATGATAAGAATCACAAGGTACAGTACATAAACCATGAATTATGCAATTATAAGCAATTATAAGTCTTGCTACTAATGGAATACTGGAAAAGCTTTACAATTAATTCTTTGGATTATTTAGCCTACAGTTTCATAGAAGCAATACTGTAATAATGAAAAAAAATGTTTAGAAGTCCAAGTGCCTGAAAACAACAAACACTATTTTTTGCCATGAGAAAGCATTACAGGATCAGAACCAAACTGTGTACATACAGTTAGCACATAAAAACAGAAGTAGCATCATTAGGATTTACTTGTTAATGATATTCATGTGTGATAAAAAAAAACCCCCAACAAATTAGAGAGGCGTATTCCCATTTAATGGACCATACTACAAAAACACATCTCCAGTGCAAAATAATTAGTTTCAGAATTAATCCATCAAATAGACAATGGACAGCAATCAGAAAGAACTATTTTGCTTCAGTGTTACTGAGATATTTAAAGCTAAGGAAAACCAAATTGAAGAGTTTCCAGCATAAGGAGCTTTAATAGAGAGCTCTTCTGTAAGGATGGTACTTTCCCAAACCTGGCTATTGAACAGCATGAGACTTTGAAAGGATGCCAGAACTCTGCAATCAGGAGACTTCAGTACTTAGCTCCATGCTAAGTTATTTAGTGCCTTGACTTTCCTCATAGCTAAGTACTCACTGTACATGTGCAGTGAAAGCACCTTCTTCATGTGAGACTGCCTCAGAGTGACACCATCCTCTCCGACACAGACTTTGTCATAGATGGTTTTCAGCTATACTAACTGCATGGATAGAAAAGTGTTGGGGGAAGAGAACTGCCCCTACAACATCACCAATAAAACCTGCAGGACAAGGTCAGCAATACATAGTTTTAATTATCAGATTCACCCGTGTACTAAACAGGGGGATGCCAGCTTCCATGCCATGACCCCAACACTACCTCCTTCACTATAAAGTTGCACAGCACTATCCCCCCACAGTGATTATCACAACCACAATTACAAGTGCAGGAAGAAGCATCCCATAAAAGACTGTGATAGGAAATGAAAAAGATGACCTGTTTCCCACATGGTTCGTATTCCTCAGACCGCGAGGAGTCTGCGGATGCAACCAGGCTTTACAGTGTGACATAGCAGTAGTAGAGGATTTCTTCAGGTAAGCTAAGAAAGCTCATACTCATATATCCTGGTCCTCAGGGGGGAATTTTACCATCCCGATATCTGTTATGGGGACAACACAGCAGGTGCAAGCCACAAGGTTTCTGGGAGGGTATTGATAACCTGACGTGGGTGACTGAACAGCTCAGAACGGGAAATGCTATGAACAGACAATTCTGACAGTCAAGGAAGAACTGGTCAGGGTAGGCTTAGCCCACAAAAGGCTGAAGGACTGGAGCAGCTGTCATATGAGGAGAAGCTGAAAGAGCTGGTGTTGTTTAGCCTGAAGAAGGCTCAGAGGATGATCTCCCTGATATGTCCAACCTGATGAGTGGCATGGAAAATGATGACTGAGACAGACTCTTCTCAGCAGTATACAGTGACAGGAGGTGAGGCAATGGTCAGAAATTGAAATACAGGAAACATGCCCTTTAAAAATATGAAAATTTGTGGTAGTGTGTGCTGGTTTTTTACTGTAGGAGTAAAGGAACTGCACAGGTGAGGAAACACGTTGCTCAGGTTGTGCCGTCTCCATCCTACTTAACACTTGACAAAGTTCCTTGTAACCTGCTCTAGATAACTCTACTTTGAGTAACAGGGTTGGGTTAGACTCTCTCCAGAGGTCTCTTCCAACCCTCAACCATTCCACAATGCTGTTGAAATTACGTGATGTAAACTTTTGCTTGTGTACTTCAAGTTTCCCCTCCATGTAGATGTCCCACTCTCCCACCAACCAGCATCCAACTACAGACTGAGAATGCAGTAAGAGACATGGGTGAGCACAGGCTTTTGTGTAAGTTGGGATTTTCCTCCCTGGGCTTTGAAGACCTATGCACTACAGCTAAATTGGACTAGGCTATTTAATACTACTTGGACAGCAAGCCATGAAAACAGCCCACATTTAACTGCTCAGATAGACTGAAAAAGTTTCAAGTGCTAAAAGCAAGATATCTTTTACTGTGGTTACACTGCCTTTTGGATTCAGAAATTTGTCAAAAAATACTTGCCAGCTTCACTAGTTCAGTATATTTCAAAGCAAACAAACAAAATTTTACAGCGCAGTCAAATACTGATATGATCATCTGTCCTTCAAGAAAAAATAGTTACAATTTTATACGTATGTGAGTGCCTCCTCTGAAAGACTGCAAAAAGAGACATACATCATTTTAGTCAACCTACATTTAGATAACTGATTTGGAAGACATTCAACAGAGGGATATGAATATAGTTATGGGTAACAGAATTTCGATTAAGCCATATGCATGCTACTATACACAATAATAGATAATTATTTAGAATCAATATACTGTAAACTCCCATAAAACCAAGTTAAACAAAAAATAAAACATGGTCAGTTCACCAGATTCCCAAAGAACTGCAATTCAGAGCAGGAGGACATATAAAGACTGGATAGAGAAACTGAGGCTGAACTGTTTATTATTTGTTATTATTAGTAGTAGTAGCCATGAAGTGAATGTGCTACTGTTTTCTGAACATCCCATGGTGAAGCCACAGTGCAGAGAGCTAATCCCTGTTTCTCACCAAAACAGAAAGGAATGCACACTGGATAATTTGTTCCTACTGATGATATCATTCTGTTGAGTTTAGTGTTTTTAATAAGGAACAAGTTTCAGTCTTCTCTCACTTTCTCCCTTGTACAGGATCAGATCAGCCTCCCAGTGACCTACTTCATGAGTCACAGTCCTCACTATTTATGATTCAGAAAAACGTCTTCTCTGACAGTATTTCCCAGACTACCGTGGGTTCATTCCAAGAACCAATTTCATCTTCATTGGTTTCCTACAGGAAACCAGACCAACTTCCTATGATTTTATTTTCCTTCATTTCAGCATGGCTCACATAAACTAACTGGAAGTGAGAGTGATAGAAAACTTAATCCTGCATAAACACAAGCCAATATAAACACCACCAAAAAAATCCTGAAGACGTCACCGGTTCAAAGTGAGCAGAATGTGAAGCAAGCTACGATTAGAAGTTCTTTTCCCTCCTTCCCCAAACATGATGCACACAAGCAAACCCAGTAAGTTTATATAACCACAGTCTAATGCTAACAGATGTTTAGGTCTCTGGTGAAGACATTCACCTGAACAGATGGCCAAGTTATACTCCCTCTTTCAACACTGGGAATTGTTTTAAAATGCTAAACACTGTTGGACTGTTTTTATGTCCTACCAATAACAGAGTCAAGTTCTCCGACCATGTCAGTCAACAGGCTAGGGGTCCTTACCGTCTCTCCTCAACTGCAACAACAGAAGTACTACTGGAGATGCTAGGAAGCAAGCACACCTCGAAGAAGTTCATCTAGACTTCCTGCAGGACTGCTAACATTGCCTAAGTATCAGCCTGCTGCATCCAGATCAGCTTCTAATAGAGCCATTTTCATTGTACTCCAGAATATTAGGACATTAGATTTCCAAAAGCCAAGAGT
Organism: Promerops cafer; assembly: GCA_013398275.1. Taxonomy (NCBI): domain Eukaryota; kingdom Metazoa; phylum Chordata; class Aves; order Passeriformes; family Nectariniidae; genus Promerops; species Promerops cafer. The sequence goes on along the minus strand of VZSE01008174.1, from coordinate 323,002 downwards.
CAGCGCCAGATCTGCATTGGCTCAGAATCACAGAGTAGTCTGAGTTGGAAGGGACCTAGAAGGATCATCAACTCTTAAGTGAATGGCCCATATGGGAATTAAACCCACAACTTTGGCATTATTAGCCCCATGCTCTAACCAACTGAGCTAATCATGCACTGAGACATTTGTGGAATAATCCTTCCCATAACCCATGGCAGAATCATCCAAGAATCTATAGCAGCAGCACAAGCACCACTATTACCCCTGCATGCCCTCCCAGTGCTGTGACCAAGCTGCAGCAGCTGCAGCAGGCACGTGGAGATAGATGACGTTAGCATGGTACTAACATTCTAGTCCCAAATTAAGTGAGACAGGTAATTCCCACAGAGATTGCTATACAGTGAACCAGTTCAAGAAAAGGATGCTGGGACACCTAGCTGTGGACTGCAAATACCCAGCATAGTTTGCTGGCTCAGATTTCACTCTGCAAAGCAGCAGTTCAGTTATCTTTTGGACCATCTTCTGCCCTTGGACTCATGAAGCCCTGTTGCTATACTGCTGTACATGAGCTAATAAACCAGCCCCATGTTAACACAGTTAATTCAATCATGCAAGAAAATTAAAAGCAGATTTATTCTCATTTCATCTCTGTATTCTGTTGTGTGTGTTGTCAATAACTGCAGTCTTTCCATGTGATTTCCTCTTGCTGTGTTTCAAGGCTTACTGTGATAGGTACAACACACTGCTTTTTGTGGGAAGGCTTACTTAGAAAACTAAAGCCAAACTGATTTTCAGGAGGCTTAAATACTCCTTCCCTTCTCACCTCAAGAGAAGCCAGGGAATATTAGCACTTTAGAATGCTTACACATTGCACACAATAAGGACAGGACATATGACTGATGCACAGTATATTTTAATGACTATTTGCTACCTGGACATCAGCTTCAGTTTTTAATCATGAAGTATGAATGAAGATTTTGCAAGTAAAGATTGGTTACTTGTTAGTAAACTGAGCTTTTACAGTAGTATAGCTTAATAAACGTAAACCACAAAGTTACTGCCTCTGCTATTCATTTTCCATCCTTTTGCTGCAGCAGTACTTGCCAGGGTCAAATTACTAGTTTTTAATGACCCCTTTTTATTCCAGTTTCTCTAACTTGATTTTTTGTAACCAAAACCCCAGAAGTATTGTAATACTGCAGGTAGTAACCTACAGTTTGTAGGTCAATATTTCAAAGAGTATCACCTGCATGACAACTGGTATAGCAGAAGCCTTTACAGAAGTGATGCATTCTGATATATGCATTGATTTTAAACAAACCAAATAATGTTGGTTTAAGTACTGCTTGGCCTAAGTACACTGCATTATTTCTCAGCTAGGACTGATCAGCAGCAAAGTCTACAGCAAAAGTTGTTTCACGTGGCAGAAAAACCAGATTTTTAAACGTGCAGATTTTGTTGACAATGACAATTTAACCTCTCTTCTTCTGACATCTTAATATATATTGAGTAGCAAACTCATGCAGTAATTTAGCACCACAGCAAACATGACTGTCCTGACTGAAGGCAGTGCTTACCTGATGAAATTAACAGTTGTTAAAATGGTTATAAATGCTGCAGTCTAAAGTAATCAAGGTAATATACCAACACCACCACCACGCATTCACAATTCTCAGTGCTAGAGAAGGTTACTCACCTTGACATGGCTCTGAGCTCCCAGGTTATAAATCTCAGAGGGTTTGACTTCATTAATGATCTTCACCAGGCAGGTGCTGTCTGTGAGATCCCCATAGTGCAGCTTCATGTCTTCAGAGTTTAAGAATACAGAGTTAACACACTTTAATCTCGGAACAGTAACTTTATTCTTGTTCCATATCCTATTTCATGTCAAGGTCTGAGTAAACGTTTATTGGAAAAAGTCAAGAGATCACCAGCTAAACTTGGTTTTCCTTGATTTTTTTCTCCCCTGCTTTAACCACAAAATACACTTCCCCATAGGAGTAATGAATAGCATTTCAGATTCTTTTTTCTACAATCTTATTTATCTAGCAACATTTATATCATTTGTTTAATAGCTTACACTTAATTTTCCCAGGTTGTATTAATACAAGTTCAATGTCAGATACAGAATTCTAGTCACAAAAACAGGACATTTTTTAGTTTGGGCTTCCAATCTTTCATTCCAAAATGTTTTAATAACTTCTTAAGCATACATCAATTACTTCCTTCTCCTCCTTAAAATGTTGGACATGTTTTAGTTTCTCACTGTGAGTAATTTCACAACACAATAAAAATGTGTAAAATATCTACTAGATGAACATTGAGGAAACATTTCAGTACAACCTGCTGCATTTGTTGCTGCTGTTTTTCCATTTAAAAAAATACAGATGCACACTGGAAGGGAATTTAAGGGAACAACTTAACTGTCAATGGTTTGTGATACTATGCATCAAAATCTTACAATTGGTTACAGATGTTATTCATCCTTTCCAGACTTCAGTTTCTTTCTAATTTGTGTGTAAAAACGTAGGTAAGAGCATGAAACCAGCTCCTGTCAAAATTTAAAGAGCAAGTTGCAAGGGTTTATCAAGTTGTCCTTGTTTTCAGACCCTGACCGGTCAAGAAGATATTGCAAAAGTGAAATTCACAAAATATATCTCCTTTTTGCTCTTATTTAAAATAAATTTGAAAAATCAAACCACACTGCTATTCACAGATCTTTCCAATAAAAAATTAGAACTATTGAGCTGTTTATGTTTACTTGCCATATTTATATAAATTTTCGCTTGATGTTTATGACCTTAATATTTTTTTTATTTATTGTTTCTTTAGTCCTGAAATACCAGGCTTATTACAAGATATATGAATCCACAGTAGATTTTTAACAGCTGTTGAGATATGTGAAGTTTGTTATTATTTATGCCGGTTCAAGTTTTTCTTTTTTTCTTTTTTTTCATATAAAACAGCAAGGAAGCTAACAGATCACACGGTTCTCAGATGTTCAGCCCTGTACATTTCCATTAAACATGTGCGTGAGGTTCTTCAGGTTGATAAAGTAATACAGCCATGGTATATTCTTGAAATTTGTTTTCACATCCACATCAGTTGAAAAGGACATTCTGGAGAGACTTCAGACCCAGCTGGAGCTGTGGCTAACAGGTAATGCTAGGCAGGAAAGAGATGCCAGAGCCTCTGTTCCTCTTCCTACAGCAAGGACATGCAGCCCTGCCACGACCCCCAGGCCAGAGAGCAGTTTCAGAGCTTCCCAGGGGAAGGCGGGCTGCCAGCTGGGCTGAACCAGGAACCAGGGACACCAGCCCACTATAACCATAAATTCAAGGAGAGTGCTTATTTTGGTCCACCATCAAGTGTTCAAAGCTTCTGGTCCAAATGGGCTTTCTGAAGGAGAGCAGGGAATGAAGATATGTTTCCTCCTGACCCATGAAAAAGCGGGTCTGTCAAAGAGTGAAAGGCTAAGCAGAAAGACTTACTAGAAATGGGGTTTATTTGGTGCACAGATTCATAAACACAGATCAAATGTCAGAACCTTTGGGCTTTAGTAATAGTATCTAATCTAAAAACCTCCTTAGCAAGCAATAGCTGGAGGGCTTGCTCTAGGATACACCTTGTCTTCCTTCCTGTGCTCCCTACTTTTTTCATACAAAGCAGTTCACTGTCTATGAAGAGCACCATCTTGCAACATGCAGTCGATTCCTCACAGGAAAAACACACATGGCAAAGATAAAATTAGGGTTTGCTCACACCAACCACTATTGCTTCTTTGCTTCCTCCAGTACTGCCTGGAAACCCATTGTTTTCAAACGGTTTCCATGGAGCAGCCTTTCCTGAGATTCCAAGTCCAATTCCTTCTCCTCCCATTCATATAGCTACATTCTTCAGTTAAAGGAAAATGAGATAAGAAGTGGGGAAAAAATTAACATCTGCTTTCTCTTTTCTTCCTTCCATCCTTTCCTTAAATGTTTATATATTTACTGTGATCTACATTGTCTTCTCAAATCACTTTTCATAACCGCAATGCACCGGTTCATGTTTGATTTCATTTTCTTCATTCTACCTTGTGAGCCAAGAATGCAAGTCATGGGAAACAGTTCTTACATTGTTCTTGACAGAAAAACAGGTTTCAGCATTCTTCATAAAGATATTTTGTTGAATCTTACCCCTCTCTTAATCAGATACTTTAATGAGCAGTGTACAGTAAATAGCAACAAATCAGAGCAATACCGTGTCAGAAATTAAGCATTTTTTAACTAAAAATTACAAGCAAAGACCAAAGGAAATCTGTAAGTTGCATTATATATTAAACTTGATAAAATTAGGCTCTGTTTAACCATGGTATGAAGCAGACTTCAAAGACGTGATTTTTTACACCATGGAGATACTTCTTGTTAACAATACCTTAAACTGGACTATTTAGGACAGCTTGCAAAACTCTACAAAACAGACACAGCATGGAGAACTGTGTGCTTGTTAAAGTGCTCACTCCTTCTGCTGAACTGGAGCCATCCAGCATTTGAGCTGTTTCTCATTAAGTGACCAGTTAACGTCCTTTGAGATAAAATAAACTATTTTTTTGCTATGTGTACACTAAAGGTAATCATTTCAACTTTCCAGATTATCATTGATAACAGAATACAGTAAATTGTCAGCAAATTTCCAAGAGCAATGCCTTTCCTTCAGGTAAAGCAGGTACTACCTTCCTTGGGTGCAGTAATTCAGAAGTTCTAAAAATTCATTCTTCTTGAAATCAGTAAGAACTGATCACATCTTATTCATGCTCTCATACGGTCTGTTTCCAAACCTTCAGCTCCATCAGACAACATGGAGCTCATGAGGAAACACAAGTAGAGTACTTAACTGCCTCAGAAACCCCCATATTTAACTATTTTGAAATCTCAGTATTTTTAACCTCAGACAGCATTTTCCAGGCCCAGCCATTTTCTAACTGCTACTGTCCAGCTATTTCTGAACCGTGGCAGCATTTCTACACAACATGAAGGGCTTTCCTGTGTCCCTCTCATACTTTCCACTTTTAAAACCTCACACACACAAGAGTATCCATATTTCATGCCACATCTTCAGAGAAAAATGGTCATTTTTCTTTCTGAGACAGAGCAGCTAGCTAACACTAGCAGAAGAAAACTCAATTCCCTTCCTGTTCCCAGGGATCTTTCTCCACCAAACACACAGCCCAGACTAAATATAATACCTTAAACATAAAAGCAAAGCCTTACTTCCTTCAATGTGAGCCTGTGGGTTCTTATAGAGATGTTCAATCCTGCCAGTATTAAAAGAACTGGACCGACGAACGATGCCATGCACCTGGGGATTGAACAAGGAAGAATAGAAAAGTGGTAAACATTAAGAGGAAAGTGTTCATTACCATCACTCAAAATTGCCATGCACACGGGCTTAACCCTTTTATCAGGTAATCAGAGCTCATCTCTGTTCCAAAAGATGGACAGTTATCCAATTCACAAACATGATACTGAGAGATGAGGTCAGGTGCTGTCGTATTTACTTTAGCACCATTGAGTGGTTTCCCCTTCTCTCATAATTACAATTTACAGCCCAAACACCACACACAGTACAGAAAACACACTGAATTGCCCCAGAGCACCATCTCCTAGTGAGTGAGGCTTGACAACATCACTGGAGTTGGAGAAGCAATGCATGAATGCCAAGAAAACCATTGCTCCTTGGTTGTAGAGAAGTCTTTCTGGAGGCAGAGACAGGCATAGAAAAAGCAGCAGCAGCAGCAGATGGGGCTATGGAAAGGACAGAGTGGGCAGAGAGGAGAGAAGGGGAGAAGGGAGACAAGGGGAAAGAAGGAGCAGCAGCTGCAAGGCCCAAATGTATTTTAAAAATGAGCTGTCATTCATTTTCTGGGGTGCTGGAAGAACAGCCAGAACAGTCAGTGCTGTTTTGTAGACCTCATGAGTCACTGTTCTCCAGTGGGTTACAAGAGACAAGTCTAAGGCTGAAACCCAGGTTGGGAATTTCCTTTAACCTGCCACGATAAATAAGCTGGTGAAAAAAAGCTACGCTGGTTCTGACTAACATTAAAGAAAAGACCATTTGTGCCTAACACGTTAGAGAAATTTTTCAAACATTGACCCTGTTTCCTCCTGTCCTGTAATACAGCCCCATGATGCCTGCTGCCAAAATTCATGTTAGCTTTGGTTACCAGCTACAGAAGTTGTGCTTGTACAAATGAAATCAAGCTTAAGCATCTGACTGTCCACCACCTCTCCCTGGCTTTTATTTCTGAAAGTGATCCCTTGTACTTTGATACATCCTAGATTTGGTTTGTTGAGGCCATCCCTTTACTGTCCCACTTGATTTTAACTGGTGAAAATAAGAAGCAGGAACAGGCAGGGTTAAGAGTTTTGGTTTAGTTTGGGGAATTTTGTTTTACATATAACATGAGCTATGGTTATTGACAATGAAAATATTTTTCATTTCATCTTAAGTCCAAAATTTAACCAAGTAAAAAGGTGCACACAATTGCAGATTGAGACTAGTTTGCTGATTTAAGAATGACATTTTGGTGGCAAGATTTAAAAGAGCTCAATAACTTCATCTTTACAACTTACAGGTCAAATTTATGATGCCAATTTCCTTGCAGAAAATCTCTTGTGTGTCCTGTCACATTGTTCACAACATGCCATGTCCTACAATTCAAACTAAACTTTCCACAACTGTATAAAACATTTGCACTTTCAGGATCAATTTGCACTGAGAAATGTGCCCCCCAAAAGAAATTTCCATTAAATAATGGATTTATGAAGATACATTATAAAAAACATGTAATTAAAAGCCCCATCAAAATAATTCTTTATAGAGTGTGTGGATAATTTATAGGGACATCAAGTTTACAGAGAAACACTTTCAAAAATAATAATAATAATACGTTCACTTTCACCAATGATGCTGAAAATATTTTGAGTACTCAAACAAACTATTACTTTACTGAGTAAAATACCAGACTTTGCTGTTTTAATGTAACTAATTATTCTGAAGGAAGCAAACTGAGCTTCTCAACAACAGAGGAGGTTTAGATTAAGTATTAGGAAAAAATTTATTCATGGAAAGGGTTGTCAAGAACTGGAACAGGCTGCCCAGAGAAGTGGTTGAGTCACTAACCCTGTAGGTATTTAAGAGACAAGTAGATCTGGTATTTACAAAGAGAGTTTAGTTGTGGACTTGGCAGTGTTCAGTTAACAATTCAACTGGATGATCTTGGAGGTCATTTCCAACCTAAATTATTCTGTGATTCTTCTGATGAGAGACTTCTTGTGCACTCAATTATCTATCTCTGAATTAAGTCATGATGAAATTCATGTTCATCTGAACGGTTGACCAATAAGTCAAATCTTGCCACCTCAAAAGCTTGATGAAAGACTGGGCTTGCAAGAGCTTTGTGTCTGCTCATGACTGCCATACAAACTTTTGACCAATGAGATGTGCTAAATGGAACCATCCCAGGACTTCAAAAGGTTCAGTAAACAGACAAACCCAGAGAGCCTGTTACATCCAGCAATAACAAAAAAAACACATGAACCCTGCTTTTTTTTTTCCTTTTCTGTTTTTTTCTTTTTCTCCCACTCCTTATTCTGGTATGCACATACAAGAGTAAGAAAACCTGCCAAATGCTTAATCCATGACAGCAATATTACTGTAAAAAAACTGATGAAAGGTACCTTTGTCTGCATGGGACAAGTGAAATGCAAACTCTATGACAGGCCAAAATGTGTGCAAACTGGTTAATCTAGTTAAGAATGCATCAGTGGATTTTTCTCAACAGAGCCAGATCCTCAAACACATTGAAATTTAAAAGAAAGAAGTCAAATGAAGCATCTCAATTAAGGAGGCAATCAGTTATCATATGCACGCTTGTGTTCAGTTATTTAGGAACAGAGGTTTCTAAATGGGAACACAGGAAAGAATTCCAAGAAATTGACGGAGAGCTGAAGAACAGGAGGAAAAAACTCTACCCAATTATAGTAACCTTTGTATTGTTAAAAGGGTTCTATTTCATTTGCTGTTGTCAGTTCCCAGCTTCATTGTGGGCTATGGAAGAATATGGGCTTTTGCCTTCAAAGTAGCAAAAGCAACCACAATGATATCTCTCATCCCCAAGTGGAATGGAGAAATAGTAAAAAATAATCAATTTACAACACTGAAAAACCAACTTCAATAACCAAATTAATCAGTAAAGCAAAAGAAAGGATGGAATAAGCACGGCAAGATTAACCTGGTACAAAAGTATGGGAAGCAGAGACTGACTGAGACGACACTTCTCATTAAGATATGAAGTAGTATTACAACAAAAGTAATAAAATTCAATATTAAAACAAGCACTAACTTCTAGTAAACCCCCCCAAAAAATACATTGTGGGGAGATTCATTTGACCACCCCATTTCCTTCCATTATCATATATTTTAGAAGCATCTTTTATGACCAAGAAGGCAAATATTACATTTATGCCCACATCAGTTCAAATCCTTCAAATCATATATTAGCAACAATGTGATTGTTGCTTTGCTGGACTACAAGAAATGTGGTTTTTGCCAGAGAAAATTATGTAGCAAGAAGGAATCAGACTCCCTTTATTTCAAGAAGAAAGTAAGCAAAAATCATGTGCTAAGCAATAATTAATTAATCCAAGAGAAAAGGTAGAAAGCAACTGTACCAAAGTACAACTTGTTTGGGGTTTGTTGTTTGGGTTTTGCTTTAGGGTTTGTTTTTTTCTTTTTCAACAGAGAAAGCAAAATGCAAGGTTTTCATTGCTGAAATATAACTGCCAAAAAAAGGGGCCTTTACTGTGGAGAGAGAGGTGGGGAAAGAGAACAAACAAGAGATTCTTATTCCTTTATGTGGTACATTTCATCATAAATTATTCCCTAATTCCTTACAGTTTTGGCTTACACAGGTCACTGCTTATCTGAGCTGGCGGGAAACATGCAAAGCAGCTATACCCCGAGGAGAAGAGGGAATCCACCAGTGGACATTAGATGATAAATAGTACAATAACCTGGCATGATTACAGGCCATGTTGCACATTCCTCTCTGGAGTTTTGATTTGTTATCTAGGACTGGAGTGGAAAACATACACAGAGAAGGACAGAAGCAGAGGAAGCGGGCTGGAGCTGCAGCATCCAAATGACTCCATCAGCCTGCAACCAGTCACCGAGTCACTCACCTCATAGCCTTTTTCCAACAGGAACTCAGCCAAGTACGATCCATCCTGGGAAGAGCAAGATATAGGAAAATGTTAGAAACACATTGAATAGGCCTGGGAGATTTGGACTGCTTAAGATCCCAAAAGAGGGAAGAATAAAACTTGTAATGAGTAGACCGGGTAACAAGCCTATACTTTGATTTCTCCAGATTCATACACCAACCTAAAAATACTACAGTCTCTCTTTAGTTAATTTTAGACTACGAAGCAGTACATTTTAAGATGACTTGCTTACAAATGCTGGTTGAGAACTCCCATCTCTTGAATCACTTCCCAAGTTCCATTATAAAGTGCCTGGGGACTCTTTCCAAAATATCCTAGCCACGGTCATTGAATTTGAACTATTTTGGAGATAGGGAAGGAAAACATGTAAAAAAAAATAGTACAAGCTTGGCATTCTCTGCAAACCAACATGCTTCTGTAGCACCTTGTCACACTGGCGTCTCCCTTGCCCAGGCACTCCTTCTACAAGACTTCTGAAGGCAGCAATAATTCTGCCTTGCCTGACCTACTGAGTTTTCAAAAACATCCCTAGCACACCTTACATTTAAACTACACAATAAAAGCCATTTTGAAACCTTAAATATATATCATTAAAGCTTGAGAATTTGGGTCATTTAATTTCAGGGATTTTCCTTTTTTTTTTCCTTTTCCTGTGAAATCTTAGTCAAACTTAAATTATTAAGCTCCTGAAAAGCAAATACTTTAAAACATGTGCTAGCATATGTTTTCCTGAAATAAGAGGATTGGCATGACTATTGCCAGGATTACCAAAAACAGTAAATCATACCACCTTTATAAATGTGTACACACCATCACATACCCAGCAAACTTTACCCCTCCAAAAGAGTTCTCACTAACCGATTCAAAAATTACCCATGCCCAAAGTCTGCAGCTTTCACTGACTTCTTGAGCTGCTTGTTCCTTAAATATGTCAATGTATTCCATCAGACCCAAATGACTCGATACAAAAAGACCATAAAAACAATGAGATGCCACCTATGCTTACAGGTTTAAACTCTGTTATGTGGATCTGCTCTGTCATAATCATGGCCAGAGACATTTAAGGGCAAAACTAAACAGACCTCTCTCTGAACATCCCTTAAAAGCATGCTGCTCCAGAGAAAAATCTTCTTTTTTACCTCATATTAAATGATTTTTTTTTTTGCTTCATAGAGAGCCCAAGAAGAATAACACTCAATTAAGGAATTTTAGATGCACTAGGAGGCCCTACAGGAGCAGGATTGTCAAGGGAAATTGCTTACTGCATTGATGGCAAAATCCTGGGTACGTGTATGCAAAATGGCACAGTACAGTGCACAAGGGGCACATTGCTCTATGGTTAAAATTACAGCATTAGAAAAGGAATTGCTTCATGGTATAAATGCTTCATCAAGTCTCACACAGTCTAGAAGGGCTTGAAACCAAGAAAGTTTCAGCTTCCATCTTTCTCCCACTACATGTACATGTATGTGCACAGATCTTCGCAGGGCTATAGCCCTGTAATAGCAGCCTATGACACCGGTTAATCAGGAAAATAACAAACCACATGTGCCATGGCTTCACTGGAAGAATATGTACATCAAATGATAAGAAAAAGGCCCTACTGAGAGGAGAAATTCAAAGAATATTCAGTGGAAAACCTGGAGAAACGTGGGCACAAAGCAGGAGATGACAGCTACCTTTAACGCTTTTGTCATCTTTTTCATTAGCAATTCCTCCAGGATTTAGCAGAGAGGGGAAAACATCCTAGTTCTCCTTGGTTGTTCAGTCCACTACAATATAAAATTATAAATAAAATTTAAAAAGGGAGGCGAAAGTGGGAGACACACAGAGTGCAAAGGAGAGGGGGGAAAAAAAGGCTGTGATTACTTAGGAAGTTGATGGGAAACAGACTTAACTAGGATTGAACCCTGTCAATAAGGTCTTGTTCTTCTCACCCAGGCCATTGCTCAAAGTTTCCAGTCACCCTGGAACATTTTGAACCAGCAGTGGCACTTGCTTCCTCTGCACTTCCTTTCCAGGTCTATCAAGTGATAGGGCAGGGCTTCACAATGAGTGGGAAACAGGCAGCAAGTGTGAAAGCTCCTGCTTTCTGGCTCTGGCAGAGCACAGCTGATTTACTGTCTGGTAATCGCGCACAGCGCAGATCCGCGCTGTCCTGCACCGCGATACCGTATCGTTTGTGGCCCCAGGGTTCACGTTTCCCTTCCTTTTCTTCTCAGTACAGCAGCCTGTCAGAGGGAATGGCAATCACAACAGCCATCATAGCCTCAAAGAGCTTGCAGCTGGTAAGGACAGCACAGTTTCCATCTTCTCCTAATGAGGTCAGGGAGTAAATAATAATAAGTAAGCTTTGTAAAGTGATTTAAACCTCCTCTCCTACAGGAGACTGTATTACACATACAAATTCTATTATCAAAGTTATTGATTTGCATTTATACTACAAAGTCTTCAAGATACAGGAATTCCTGAACCAGAAAAGGGATATTAAAGGAACTAGGTGTTAAATTGTTATATAATATAGGTGCTATTATACTTCATTTGAGAGCTTAGTCTTGTTGATGTAAAGTACCCAGCTAATGCTATTGAGTTTATAACAAATCAACAAAACATCAGAAGACAGAAGCAGGTGTCTGTCTGTGGACAAATCAGTTTTGAAAGAAAATTGCCTACAAGATGCTTTTAAGTAGGATTACAAGGAGGCCTGGCTCTGTACAGATATGTCAGACAAGTTTGAATGATCAAAACAGTTTAACAAGACTGACTAAATAAACCACCTCAGATAAAACCGTTCCTCATCAGCACACTCTGGCACCTCAGATTTGAATCTCTGTGTTGTCTTCAGCCAAATACTAGTTTGAAAGCTCATACAAAGAATGATACTTCAGCTGGCTTCCAAGACACAGCAGCAGGTTTCCAACTGCAGCTGCCTTACAACATGTCTGTAAAATTCCCAGACAAAAGAAAACAGCCATATAAACTAGCATGAGACAACTTTAGGATGCAATATTTTATATTTAATACAGTAGTTAATGTCAAAAACTTCAATAAGCTTTGACACACTATCAAAGAAAAACACTTCCAACATGGTGAAGAAATTGAGACAAACGAGTGAGACAGTGCTTTGCCAAAATAATCTAGAATAAAAACAGTATCAAGTTTGACTTGATCCATGAGCAAATAACAGGATAATTTATACAGAAAACTGAAAACAAGTGTAACTCAATAGCCTGTTTAGCAATCCAGCCTCCTTTATTTTGCACTGTTTGACACAGGCAAGCTCCACTTGCAATGGACTCATTTGGGATTTACACTGTCACATCCAGGAAAGGCTGTAAAAGTACCCTGGCATGCAAGCCATCTTCATCCTCTTTCTTTGATTTGGCCAGTTCCAACACCATTCCACATAGCTCTTGGATTCAAGAAATAGATAATGCCCTGCCTGAGCATTCTTAATCCAGAAGACTCCCTCTTCCCCAAAGCTCCTCTCTGCTAACAAAGGGGAGTGGAAGTACTAGATGGAAAGAAACGAAAGAAAAGAGAACAAGGGAAAAAGATCAAGAGAAGGAGGAGGTATAGGGTTCTTTTATTACTACTCTTAGAGTTCCAGAAGTATATAGAGTGCTTTTCTAGAAGGAAGGAGAAAGAATTAAAGCCCTAACATAAATGATGCAAGTGTACTATGACCGTACCACAGAGGACAAAGGGCTCTCAGTTGTGGGGGAGTAACACAAACATTTGAAAAGAAATACCCCACAGTATATCAAGTATTCAGAATTCATCACACCTTTGAAAAAAAAAGTGTAATGGTTTTGCACATACCACAGAAGAGATCAAAGATGCTTATACTTACAAAATGCAAAATTGATTGAGGCTAGTGTCATGCCCTTAGGAATAACTACAAAGGTAAGTTCATGGAAGTTCAAACTAAAGGGGGTATGTCAATTATCAAGGTCATTCTTGGCAGCTCTCAATTCCTTTTGAGCTACAAACTATAGTTATACTCTGCCGAAATTAAATTTTGGTAGGTTCAATTAATCTGTTTTGGGGAAAGTGCATGGAAACAAGAGGCACACGTTCATCCATAGGACACGGGTTTTATTTCCTAAAAGTATCTTTCTGCAACAACATAAGCAACAGCACAGAGTCACCATTTTCATTTAGCCTTGTTGGAATGAATAATCCATCTCCCCATTAAAATCTACAGAAGCAGTGCCACTGGTGGCCTTGCACAATAAATTGTTGGTTCACCAACTTTTAAACTTTTGCACAGTTAGAAGCTAATGCTATTTCAGAGACTTATTGAACTGGAGTATGGTGACAGATCCTCTGGGGCAGGAGATACACACCACACTAAAGCAACAGCCAACTGATTGCAACAGCAGTCTGTAACAACTACTCATTTGTTCATAGCACTCCAGAGCAGTCTTCCTTAAAAATGACAAATCCATGAGAGTAATAAAGCGTTTTTTTGTTGAAAAACACATACTTCTAATAATTTCCGGTGATTTACAGAGGAAATCAGTAATTTTTGCAGATACTATAAAAAGAACAGTGATACACTTTGTCTCAAGTCTTCAAGGTGATAATCAAGGTAAAGCATTAAAGCATTCATAAAAAATTCCCCATACTGAAAACAGGAAGAACTATGAACTCTGAAGTATTTAACTGATTTATTAAAGCTGCCACCCTCCAAATGCAGTAGCTATTTTGATTTGTATTCTGGCCAAGTAAGACTATAAAAACAAGTGTCCTTTTGTTCCTGCTGTCAAAAGAAAAAGTCAAAAGGCAGTAAATGTAAAAAAAAAAATCTTTGTTTTAAAAGATTGTCCACTTAACCAAAGTTTTTTATAATTCATTAACTGCAGTGTAACAAAATAAAATTCAACAAGAGGAAAAGTTAGCAACAAGGAAAGCATTCTACTTATATTACCTCGTTCTTTTCCAATTAAGATTTGTTTAAAGGCAAAAGAAAAGCAAAGTTGCTTTGGAAAAATGAATCACTGTGTTATTTCCTAGTCCGAGCTCCATCTGACCTCACACACTATTCCACTGGTAAACTATTAAGTTATATTAAGAGCTGCAACTGCAGTTACAGAAAAGAGCAACACGTTCTTCCTCTCTCCCTCCCTCCACTTGTCTTTACCTAAAATAGTATTATTCACAGCATCAATATGTATAGCTATTCTACTGTGAACCTCAACACAGACCCCTCATTTAAAGAGCAAACCTTGCACCACTCTAAGGCTGACATGAACAGAATAAACCTCTGTAATTCAAGTTTGCTCCTTACCAACCAGTTTGGCTTAACTTAAGCCAACAACAGTAAGGTATGTCAGCTAAATGGTGCTGATCTTTTTTTTAAGTGTTGATATTTAAATACATAAAATCTTTAGTCTAAATCCATATGATATTCTACAATAATCAAACAACTTATATCTATCATAAATCTCCCCCCAACATCTCAGCTTGGGAAAAACAAATTACACCAACAAACTGAGTATATAAGTTTTGTTTCCTGATTGCAGGAACCTGTGGGCACTTAGTGTGTTATGTCCAAGCACACCACAAATTTCCCAGTGATGACAGTCAGGTGCTGGATAGCTTTTTAGAAAAAAAACCAAAAATCCATGCCCCTAAACATTCAGGCATCAAGATACTCAAAATAACTTCTAGCTTCCAGACATATCCAAAGAACTATTACTAAAAGGAAGAATAGTCTCAGCAGAGAGCCTTCTAAAGCTTATAAAAGTTATGAGCTACAAAACCTTAGCTTTTTCTTCAAATATGAATGTCTAGTATTGCATACTAATATATTAGTAGACTAATATAAACTAAACCAGTTAGGAACTCTGAATTTGAGAGAAACCCAGATATACTTTTCTGTCTCACTAGTGAAAGCACAGGGATTAGAAGAATGTGTCTATAAACATAGAAATGCAAATCATATGGGCAACACTCCAGATCAAAATTAAAACTCCCAGTGTATGTAATGGGAAACCTGTAACAGTTTTAAAAGCCACAAGATTACTGTTTTGCCCATCCCTATTTCCTCCTGCTTTCAGAAAGGTACTGGTATCAGATGGTCTTTCACCTTTCTAAAATAGCAAGAGCAGCTCCAATCAGCAGCAGCTATGAGCTTTTTGGACCTGCCTTGTCATCGAGTACCCAGACTAAGCCAACAGCCCCCATTAAGTGACTCACACTGACTCAGGGGGAAACCCCTCAATATGAAACAAATGCAAACTAACCCCAAACACTACCCAGTGGAAACCCACACATACAAAACCTAGTGCAGAGGGCAAAGAAACCGGGAAACCCAGGACTAAGCTGCAGGCTATGCCCCAAAAGAGTAACTTAGACATCAAAATTTCAAAATTCAGAACTGTCACTGTAAAAATCCATAAAGCCCTGACATTTTGGGTTCAGAAGGAATTCTCTTTTATGTTTAAAGGAAATGAGTAATTCCGTGAACTGACACCAGGAGGAAAAATATGAAATCTTGGCATGCCACCTTTAACATCTTACAGTGGAAAACCAATAACAGCAGCAGTAACATGGCTATCACTGTAATTTGTAGAGGCCACCCGAACTTATGATAATAGCTCAACACACATCCTACCAGAAATAATGGACTCATCTCATTCCTAAATAGAGCCACATTTTTTTTCTTTCTTTCTTTTTATACTTTCTGAGGTTAAAGCTGTTTTCACCATTGTAGCATCAGCTTCTCAGAATGATGGCTCAAGCAGGCTTTCTTCCACTCCTGATCACCTCCTGAGCTTGTTACTTTAAGTTTAGCCCAAGATGTTTCCTAACAGAGTTCAAGGTCAGTTATTTGAGACAAAACAAAATAAACACCTCACTTGCTATCTTGTTTGCATGAGAAAGCCTAATAAAGGAGAGGTAAATTAGCCTAGACCAGGAAAAATCTTTTTAATTGATTCTTCTGTGCTCAGCTTTACAGATCGATATTGTAATTTTGTCTGAAATGTGGTTTATTTACAGATAAACACAAACACACAAATCATGTTCCAGTTGGAGGAGAGAAGCAGTGCACAGTAATCCAACTCTTACAAGTTTGCATAGTAAGAAATTTGAAGACCCAGTCAGGAAGGCTTGTTTGTTATAACTTTAACAGCTCTCAATCTTGCAATATTTGCTTGGGTGGAAGAAAAGTGCTGATCCTGCAGGGATATGATCTGCAAATCATGGGAGCAAATACTCTGTTTCTGGACAGTTCAAGTTCTAGGAGTAAACAGCTTGCCTTACGACTTGTCATAACTCTCTTTGGTATTGCCTCTCCCAGTCTCTCACATCTGAGCCCAGTTTTTACTGTTCTGGCATCTTCTGAAGCAAAAATAATTTTTTTCAGGAAATCTGCTTATTTATGCAATTTCCACCTTTTTATTTCAAGATTCTCAAACTTCCCAATTTTCAACAGAGGTCTTTAAAAGATAGACTCGAATACTTTTCAGAGTTGTGGATTCAGAGTGGCCAAGAGACCAGACAGCCTAATTGTGGTTATCAACACCCTGAACTCCGGGCAGCTCAGATTTCTCTTTACACCAGTTAGGGATAAAATAAGAACCAAAAGAACCCAAAGACAGCCATAAACTTCCTAATAGTTCTGCAAAGGAATAGAAAGGGGAAAATGTGACTGAAATTTCAAAACATACAAGAAAAACCCTACAGAAATGCCAAAGCTAGATTCTTGTGAATGGTATAAATATTTGGACCAAAATGCTACATATTCATTTACTGTCTTTATTTAACTGTTTGTAACACCTTTTGTTCAGGAGAAATGGAAGAAACAGTAACAGGGGAGAAATTTAGCAGGAGAACTCTTAAGAGTTGCTCCCCAGACTTTACTGTACCCACATGCACTTCTTCCTCACAAAAGGGGTATGTTATGCATTTTGAATCCCCCCTACATAAATCCACATTTGAGTTCATTGGAAAAAAAAACCAAACAAAAGAAAAAAAACAAAAAACAAAGTTATAAGAATCTTAGGACAAAAAGTTCTTCTTATGCCTTCTAAAACATTGTCTTACCAAAAAAATAAATGCAGAAAAGCAACTAGAGAAGTCAAAAACACATGGTCTACAAAGATTTGAATATATTTTTTTCCAAAGGTAACACTTGTCAGAATTCCATGTTTTGCAAAATCTTTTTATTATGCCAAGGAGCAGTTTCACATTCGTTGGATATTTTTAAGAGTAAATTTGCTTCTAAGGTTTTATTGGGTTTTTGACCTTTTTACAGTTTAGGATTTACTGGTTTTTGGGGTTCTCTTTAATACACTGTATATGTTCTATACTACAACTGTAAATAAACACTAACTCAGTAGTAAAACATCACTGAATGAACAGAAGTATTTATTCAGACAGTGCGTACATTCCTCTCTAAGCAAACACAACTCTTAGTGAAGATGTTTAACTATGTAATAACTGCAGTCATGTTCAAAAGACTGAAATATAAATTGACTGAAATTAGACATTAGACCCGATACCTCTGTTCCACGTGGCTGTTCTTGCTAATCAAGGGCTCAGATGCCACATGGACTGAGCTTCCTGGTGGCAAAAAGCCAAGCAGGATAAGGATTATCTGGGCGATAGCAAGAGGATGCAGTGTTTTTTCAGAGAAGGTTGCAGAAGGTCGTCCTTATATTTACAGATACCATACAATGCCTTGTGTACCCAACTTCATAGCTTTCCCTTGTCAGCTTCAAAAGGGGAAAAAAAACCCACCCAGTTTCATTAATTGCCAAGGTTCTTGTCTAAGGGAACTAGAAAAGGGGAAATGAGCAATTGCATTGGCTTATCCTATCTGTCAGGAGCAGGATTTGGAATAGACAGCTACCACAAAACCACCAGCAAAATATCAATTCCTTCAATTGATACAGTATTAAAAATCACCTGCAGATTGAGTTAGCAAAAACCCTTTGTCTCATCTTCAAGTGCAGCAATCAAAAGAATTCTTTCAGCAAGGTTCTTTCATGAACAGCTTCCTAATTAAGGTAAGGACAGAGCAAGATCAAGGTAAAGCAACTCTTTAAATAGTGTAAACATTTCCACATTCTAAACAGTAGTTTAAATACTTCCACATCAGTCTTGTTCCAATGAATTATGCAGTTTTGCACAGATCTCTGAAAACAGAAAAACTATTTAAAACGTTCATGACAAAGCTTTTAAGAAGCATCAAAACAGATTATTTTAAAGATCTTAACACAAACAAGCTTCTTTCATTTACTATTGCACAAAAACCCAGTTAAATTTAACTGCCTTTGCAGACTGTGGAGAAATGGAGTACATGGGACACACTTTAATCATTTTTGTCTGTATTCATAGTGATTTCCTCTAATCTCAAGGTTTCTTTGCAGTTCATTTGAATGGCTTTGCACCCCAGGAACTACAGGAAATTCTAAGGAAACCTCCCTGTCTCACTAACTTTGTAAACTGTTCTGTTACATTTACTCCTACCAAAAGCCAAACACCACAGGATCACAGTGTTACTTCTTTGAAATTTATAAATTCTTTAATTGCCAAGGGACATAAGGGTATGCTTTAACTGCACAAACACAGCAGAAAAGGCCAGCATGAAGAAAATAGTATCTACTTTTTTTATTACAAAGTCACTACTACTTAAAAATGGCAACATCCTATCTTTTTTTCAGAAACACTTAAAATTTCCATAGCAGGCACAGTGAGAGAACTCTCCGTTTTGCTAAAAATGGAATGTAAACATGACATCAAAGTGTACGGGGGCCTCATTTTCAGAAACACAGGGACCCAAAACAGCCCATTTCTTTGTACAATACACGAGGAGAAGATGATCAGATATATATATATATATAATCAGTTTTCCTACAGTTAAGTACACAGGTCCTCCTTTTAATGCTGTTAAGAATTGCAGATTAACACCACCATACAGTTCTTTGGAATGGTCTTCGGGTTTCATATTTGCACCTACCATCTGGCTCTTCCCTGAGCCGAGGCAACACCTCCATCAAATAAGGACAACAAATAGCACCTGAATCTTCTTACATGCTTATCACTCAATCACTTCAATATGCTCCAAGTCAACAGAAAAAAAAGCTTCCATACTGGACTACACCATTTGTAATTTGAGCAGCGCTTAAGGAGTTCTTTATTGCCACATCAAGTAAGCTACTCTGCATCAAAACATCTGTCTCATCCCTCTGCCCCACTCCAGAAGAAGGGGTATCATTTATTTCTCTCACATCCCTTCCCTTAAGGCTTATCTGTTATTTAGAAAGCTTGAAGAGGCATCCTAACAGGACTTTTGTTACCTGATTTTATGACCTGTGCCCTGATCAAACTATACAGTACAAAGTACCCTTTAAATGAGCATCCTTACTCTCCAGCAGCTGAAAGCATTTATTTGGGGCAGCAGAAAATACACTGAACAAGGCCTCAAAAGTATGACTGAATGCTTTTGTACTAGTGAACATGTTGGCAAGCAGTAGATGCATACAACCAAACAGCTTAACTACTCTACTCTGTCCTCACAGAAAACTGCTCAGACGCCATCGCACCAGGAGGCACCTTGGAGGAAGGTATGTGACTTTTCAGGACTTTTCAAGAGGTACACAACAAACTGCTTTGAGATAATGGCAAAAGGCCCCCTGCACGGTCTGAGGCATCACAGGTACACCCCTTCTCTCCCTGTCCCTCCCAGAGGTCAGTCATGCTGGCTGACACACAGCACCACGTCCCATTGACTCCGAGCTGTGATTAATGCAGGAGTCATCTGTGCCATCTGCTGTGTACAGACCATCCATGGGCACGGGCATACTGGACATTCCAGCCACACACACACTGCTCTCATGGCAGACTTCCAAAGAAAAACTGTGGCTTCGTGTTTACACATCTTGTTTGTCAATATTGCTTTGTTTCTCCAAGAACCTGGTAAACCAAGGGGCTTAAAGGATGCTTGCTAGTGCAAAGGTGCTTCTTTTAGTAGGATACCTACACAGTGTAATTCAAGCATTCCATGTGTATCTGGATGATCTGTGAGGGAAACAAACTTTTCTAGATATTCTAAAAAGTTTGTTTCTAAACCATTCAACAGTTCTAGATACATGTGGAAAACATTCCATTTTTCTTCCCCCGGATATTTGTTTTAATCAAGACAAAGGTTTACATGCAGGAATGTTCAACTTCAAAGAAAACACTTCCAAGTTTTCTCATGTACTTCTGTAGGACAACCTCGACCTGGCATTCAGCCACCAAGTGACTAAAGCTTGCATCAGAAGGTGAACAGCAGGGGTCCCAGGGAGGGAGTGAATAGAGAGGTGCTCATCCTGCTGAAGTGTAATAAAAATTTCTCCAAAATTGCTGGAATAGGACCAGCAAAGATTGAGCTTGTTACTCTCCAGCTGGCATACAGGAAAGGCAAAATTGTCAGTTGTAGTGAAAGTTGCTGTGCTGATCTATTCAGATAATGAATGCTGTGTCTTCCCACAACTCTTGTGAAAACTATTTCCCCAAAGATGCAGGTGCCAGATACCTATTTACCTATTCTTAATGAATTTCATACTACAAGGATGCCAAGCTTTTCTTTTCCTCTCCATGCACCATGCTAACATACATATGGTACATTGAAGATGATCATATCTCATCAAGTAAAGAGCATTTTATGTCATCTTGCAAAAAAAAAAAAAATCTTCTTAGTAGTTTTTTTAGGTAAAAGCAGTAGCTAGGCTCACCCCTAGCTCTTCAACAGCATCAGGAATCATTTGAGCGCAAACATTTCGTGTGTGGACTTTCAGACCTGTGACAATTCAGTTTTCTTTCAAGGACACACAGAAATAAGTGTGTGATCCCACTGGATCACCTCACACCCTTGATGGCTTAATTGTTCTATGCTTCACTGATGTAGAATCAGAACGATTGCACAGTATCGTGCTGCTTCCTTCCCCCTTTCAGGGAAGCTAGTGATTTGCAAACACTCACTTCCATTATATTTAACTTTTCACATCAAACTGGGAGAAGTTCACCAGGCTGAAGCTCGACAATCCTAATGACATTCTGTAGAAGGTGGTCAGGAACACAGGGACTGGCTGTCCCAGATGTCCACAGGAAAAACAAACAGAACACCTATGTTTCATGCACTCAATTTTGCAACTTTCTCCATTTCCATGTATCTATGTTTTCCTACAGTCATAGAAGTTAATAACAAGGTTAAGAGCATCTCTGTAAGGCAGTTCTTTACTTTGCCTATGTTTATTCACAGCTTGAGAAAATCCCGATAAAAATGCATCCTACAATACGACTGGCTAGACTAGTACTGCAAGACACTGAAAGAAATTGTTTTTCTTACCCTATAATGCATAGCAAGGCTGAATAAAACAAATTGTTCTTGTTGATGCCATGTAGTTAAAGTGCAAATTGCGAAGTAGTTTCCACAATTGTCTTGCCATTCTCCTGTAAAGGACTAGAACACTAAAAATGTCATGTAACAAGAGGTAGGGATTTAGTTGCACTGTCCCTCCTAGTTTAAAGCATGCAAAGAACAGTCCTTTGGGGCCTTGACTTTTGCCTCTGGCATAATTTTTGTTTGATCTCACCCAATTAACTTGAACTCGGTTTGAAGCCTTTTTTGCCAAAGCATAAGATGAATGATTATGCATAATGTTGCTTATAAAACACTATAGCAACATATCCAAACAGTCCTGAAAACAGGTATCAGGCATCAAAACTGACTAAAACATGGATACAAGCACAAGTCCCAGCAGAAATTCTTAGGCAAACTTACCCTATTGTGAAAAGGGGGAAAAGGGGAAAGGTTTTCTAACTGCAGAAATACTGCTAAGTGGCATATTCAAATATGGTTTTACAGAACAAGAATGAACGCACTGATGTTAAGATTGCTGGAAATTGTGTGGTGGCTGCACCAACACATTCTGAATTGAAAAGGTTTGCTGAAATCCAGAAGAAAAGCTTGACTGAAAAATGAAGAAGCTATTAAGGTAACATAAGCCTTATCAGCCTCTGTCAGATCCACTGACCATGGCTCATTCAGTTCAGATCTTTGACATTGTTCTGAGGAGCCATTTTCAATCAATTCATCATTTTAATGGATGACTTTTACTGATAACATTTTATAGAGAGAGATGGAAACAAAGACAGACCTTTGGGGTACCCAACTCAGGGAACAGCACTATAGCAGCTAAAAGGCTCAGAAAGAAACCTTCAGCTTCCCTGTCAGCAATGATCAAGTACATTGTGGAACAGCTGGCAAGACATTCTATTGCATCTCATCGCTTCTTTCTCTGGCATTCTCCCTCACAAAATTATTTCCTCTTGCTATCACCAGACACACAATAACTAGGCTAAAAAAATTAAGCTTGCTGTCTAAAGCAATCCTCCCCACTTCTTTTCTCCATCTGGAGTTCAAGCCAATAAACGAATATTGCAACATTTTTGGAGGGTTTTCATCATTATTTCTTAAGAAAAGAAACTTCTTTTTAACTCTCTTTTGAGCAAGTTGCCCATGAATTAGGAATACTTAAAAAATAAGGCAGCTAGAATTTATATATCTCTGTAGCTATACATGTTATGGTGAACTACATTTCTTATACCAGTAAAAATAAATTAGTTAACAACCTTGCTTATCACACATAGAAAGACTGCAAGTGATGAGTAAAAGGAGACAAGCAACAGAGAGAAATACAAGTATGCCACACACTGAACACGTTCAGTTCTTAGAATTGTTCTAATTCTTCAAGCTTCATAGTGTCATACCTTGTGTGCACAGAAGGAGTTGGGAAATACTTCATAGTGGATTATCCCAGGTAAAAAGGTTATAGTATGAACTATTCTATTTAATTTTACTTCACATACATTGCACAAAAGGAAGGGGAACTATGCTTTGTTTCTTAAAACGCATACAAAAAAGCTTTTATCCCCAAACCTCATAAACAGCTATGAGCTACACAGTACATACAATATAATAACTACAAATACAATCCTTCAGACAGAAGAAAGGTAATTTTTAATGCTCACCAGCAATAATAGCCAACATAAAAACAGTACTAAGTAATTCCTCAGAAACACTTCAGTTCAGCATAATTAATATGTGTCTTTCCCCTTCTAGCTAAGGGAATGCAATCCTTCAGATTATAGGAAATCTTGAGACTTAGTCACAGGAGGTTAATAGTCTGAGCAAAAAAAATCCTTTCAGATAAAGTCATCAAGTCTTTCCTTTGTATTTCAAAGCATTATGTGAGGCTAGCATAACACCAAATCCTTCAGTACCATGGTAAGTCAAATTACTTATAGAGACATAAAGAACCACCTCTGAAATAACCCAGAAGTAAAATATCATCACCCTGAGTGCACAGCCTTGGTTATCATGGCCATCACCCAGATTCAGGGATGGAACCACAGAGCATTGCACAGTTTAACAGGTCTGCAGCAGAGACTGCTAGTACCTTCCTGCAAAGCTTTCATCAAGACACCTCAAGTCATTAGTATATTTTAAAACTTGAATAGACTTGACAAAATGTATCTCACATACCATGGAGACTTAGAAAGATTTAAGAACCAATGTCAGATCACAGATACCCTAAAACACTTCCCAGATAATCCACTACATTACAAAACAGGTGTTATCATTTTAAAAATTGATATGAAGGCAACATTGTTCCATTCTGAAAGGAGAGAAACTTCTCCAAAATTCCAATTTAACCAGTCACCTTCATACTGTTCTACAGTTAATTCTCATCTTTATACTCAGGATTAACTGAAAAATTCACCAACATGATGACTCATCTATAGGTAGTCATTCAGCTCCTCTTACTTAACCTCATCTTAAGAGCATTTGTGGTTGTTTGGGGGGTGGTTTTTTTTTATTTTTGGTGTTTGTAATTTTTTTTAAGCTTCTTTCTGTCACCAGTGGTAGACTGCAGGCTGGAAAAGGTACCACTAGACCATGAGAAACAGCCATTCTTCACCAATGTGTCCCCAGAACAGAAAATGTTTGGCTACAACTTGATGTGACACTTTTGGTTTTGGCACAATATAACGACCTTTCAGTCACTGTTCAAAATTACAGAGAAACAACGAGCAGGTCAAAGTTCAGCTGTAAATTAACACTCACTTTAATAAAAAATAACTTTAAAATAATGACATCAGCTAAGCCACTCTCTTGTAGACATCTTCTCACACCTGCAAATATAAAATACACAACAGATGTTGGAGAAACCAGACTAACTCCCTCCTCCCCCACCACAACTGAAGTACTGAGATTCTACAGGAGAACTTACACACTGTCAGTTTGCTGTAAACTGATTACACTCATATCTTTTCCAAATATTTTTTTTTCTGCTGGCATGTGTATCCATATAAATAAATCAAACTTGCACAAAAAGCAGGTCTGAAAATGTTGATATGCTTCTGGTCCAATTACAGTATGGAACAGGAAAACTAGAGGAACAAAGGAGTTTTAAACTGGTGCAAAACCTTTCCACTAACTTGGCAATCAGTCAAGGAAATAAATACACTTTATGGATTCCAAAGAGAGCTGAAATTCCACAGTTTGTAGCTGACAGTAATTAAAAGCTGGATGGATGGCTTGAGTTAAAAATCAGTGAGAAGGAGCCCACAGCTCCTTCTGGATGTTCCTGGCCAACAGCTCATCAGCATTTAAAAGGAAGCCTCTTGTCTCCTGCATTTGTACAGCAGACTGACTGACATGTCAACCAACCTGAACCCAGCCTGACAGCTGAGATTGGTCTGACAATAAACAGGTTTGGGATTTTGCTGTGTAGGTTTTGTTTGCTTTTTTAAATTAAGAAAACCCTATGCGATACTACTGGCTTTTCAATTAAAATACCACATTGAGGACAATCCTTACTTCATAAAAATGAGGTGTTGGTGGAGTATGTCAGTGCAAAAAAAAAAAAAAAAAAGGAATTTTATTTTTTTTTTTNCTAGTTATTATTGTATCAGATTTGAATTGCACTGAGTACTTTGGGGGTTTTTGTTTCTAGCCATAAACAAAGTCAAATAAGAGTCCGTAGGATTTAAATCACAAAGGGAAAGGGGGAGTAAAAAATTGCACACCTTAGTGTCACTGACATTTGTTAGAGGAATGTGCTTACAGAAGTTTCTTCAAGTCTCAAAATCTTTGAATCTAAGACTTCAGGAATATAAATTCTGAAGGAAACAAGTAATTTGTAAAGGACAGACAAAGGCTGACAGGCTCTAAGTCACTAGTATCTTCCTTTCCTTTGCAAGCTCTTATTTTGCATGTCAGGGTTCTCTGGTTTCAAACACTGACCCCTGAAACCAACAGGTAAATCACAAGTATGCTCTGACATGTTCCACTTCCACTCCCCAATGTTTGGTTCAAAACAAGCCTGCATGGTGCAGAAGAACACAGTATTATTTTGACATCATTAATTCCAAAATAATCATCCTAACCGAGAAAATTAATCTAGCAGATATCAAATCCATTTCCAGCTACTCCTTTTTAACCCAAAGGCACCAGAAGTACCTGAGACACTTCTAGTTTTCCCTAAAAGAGGAGCACAGCAATGAAGCAGGAAACTTCCACATTTCACTTCTACCCCTGCTCCCCAAGCTCAAGCTTCAGTAGAGATCTCTGCTCACTTTGGCAGGCAGCAATGGCAGGAGTGGTTTAATCAGGGTCAGTACCTCCCTGACCAACCCATCACAGGCACCCTATTCACAAAACCAGCAGCCACTGTAATGCCACAACGCTTTCAGGCTTTGGAAAGGCAAAAAGCAGCAGCAGGATGAAAGAGGTCTTCATCCATAGACTTCAGATAGCATCATTAGAGACTTCTGCATTTGGGGATTTAATTTCCAAGGAAAAGTCAAAGTTATAATGATAATGGCATTTAATCTCACTGTAAAGAAGACTAAAGGTTAACACACAGAAGCTGCCAAGCACACCATCTCTTGGCAACAACAGCTGGAAATCTGCAAGCTAGAGATGCCAGGTCTTTTTATTTTTCTCTTTTTTTTAGCATTCAATTTAGATTACTGATTAGAATCACCGAAGCACGATATCCTCTTACACGTCCTGTAAGAAAATTTACAGTTCTTTCAACCATCTGCACTATCATCTTTAGAATACAGTCTGCATCCATAGTAATTAGTATTGTTAGTATAGACATCAACTAAATCTCAACTTTTAATGATTTTATTAGGCATATGTTCTAAAAGGTTTATCTGTTAGGCAAGAGTTGCTTCATTTATGCAATGTTTGAAAAAATAATGATTGATTTGACTTAGCCACACACCAGTGGAGCATGCATAATGCTCTGATGCAGCAGCTACTCCTAGGGTATAAAACAAGTCCTCATGAAGGAATTTAATATAATTTACAAACCTGCTCTTGGCCATTAAGAGTAGTCTATTGAACACGATTTTGGGCTGTTGCATTAATTTAGCTAACACAAAGGCACTGAGTCATCCTGTAAAGGAGATTCAGCTTCCACCCCAGAGGAAGTGGATTCCTCACTATTTTTCTTTCAGGGCTCCCCAAAATATCAAGGTTCACATACTTGAGCTGCTCACACAATCCAAATTTCTTTCTCCATATTGTTCTTCCCTTCCCTTCAGACAAAGCTTGCTATGTCCTAAAACACTAATGTTGAAAAAAGCTAATTAGTATAATTATTTATTAACCATTAGCAATTAATACTATCTGTTTAACTCCAGGAAAGGTACTCTGTATAATTTTATGCCTGCTGCCCTGAAAAAGGTTTCACAAAACTGGTTTGGTTTTTTCTCCCCCCTCTTCTTAACTTGTTTCACAGCCAGCTTCAAAACTTTTTTATCAGAGCAAAATTTTCAGTGTATTTAAGTTACTGAAATAAGCTGAGCTATCCTGTGAAGGCAGCAAAATGAGAACCATTTTCTTCCAATGAGTTTACTACTGAACCGCTAGAGAACATAAGCTTGCAAATCACTTCCACATTGCTAATCCTAAATATTCTAACTATTCTATGAATGGTATAAAGCCTATCTCCTCACTGGAATTGGAACAAAAAGAGAGGAAAAAAAGAAGCTACAGCTCACATAGTAGCCATTGTTTGAATATCAAAAGTGGAAGCTAGCACTGGCCTAACTCAATCTGCTAAACTACTAGTTTATCTTGATGAAATTTAGTTAAGTCATCAGACTGCTTTGAAAGTGTATGCTAAGAATATTAAAACCAAAAACACTCAGCAGCAGCTTCCAGAAAATAGCTTCCAGAAGACTAAATGCAGATTGTAGACACAGCTTTAGATAGAAATTTAAATGCAGCTATGTCTTGCACGTCAAAAAAAAAAATACCTTTAATTAGGAAACTTAAGTCTTACTAAAGAAACATACATACCAAATTATTTTTTTTATCTCTACATAAAAGAACATGTTTGACAAAGGAAGGGATTGTTTCTGAAACTACTGATCCCATGTCTTGATAAAAGACTAATGTAAATATTACCAGTTAAGTTTTCACCAAGGTGGATATGCTAGAGAGAAGAAAGCATATCCCTCTTGTAAAGCAAAATAAAATTAATATACTGTTATATTGTATAACAGTCTTCACAGAACAGTAATGTCAGAACTACAATTCTCAAACACATAAGCAGATGAATATCATCTTTTAAATGTGTTTATATTCAATATGAAAGCTGAAACACTTCACTTTTAAGCGACCAGAAGTTACAATGAAATACCAAGAACATATTTATATGCTCCAAAACAGAAACCACCAATTTTTCAGTGATTCACAGCCACTAGTATCAGATTTGGTAGATCAGTACAAACTTTAAAAAGTGAGACAGCAAATAGTCAGAAAGATTGTCAGGTAAAAAGACTTCATAAATTCATCTGTATTATTCTCAACCTTAATTACCAGGTTTACAATAGTCACTGTATTTAAAAACCTACTGCCAGCCCTCTTTCTTGAAAGAATTTAATTTTACTGTAGCTCACACTTTTCACCTCATCTTTGCAGGGGACATTTTCCCTGCAGGATGATAAGAACTGGGCATGAGCCAGTTCAGGAGGAAGGGAAGGCTCAAACCCACCAGCAAAGAGGGAGCCCAAGTGGTGGTGGTTGGTTTTGTGACAGCAAGCAAGTATTTTGCTTTTCCTTAGTGAATGAGGTGAGGCGGGGTGGGAAGGAGCCAGACACATTTGTCAACTCAAACCAGAAAACAAGAAAATTTCCCCCCCAAGAACAGGTGTACCAAAGGTATTACTAACGAAGTAGCAAATTCCCATCCAGCCCCAATGGGCAAAGACAATTGTCATGGTACAAACAGACATCTTAAAGTCTGAGTGGCACTTGGCAGGGATGGAAGCAGCTACGTTTATTCTATACTGGTGATGCTTTTCTGCAAGCCACAATGCAAGTGAAGATTCTTCTGAGAAGAGATAAAGCACATGCACTCACAGCCCAAGAGCTGGCCCTTCAAAACTGCATGGGCTGAGGCAGTCAGAAGGCATCCAGAGGAACACCAGGAAACTGGCCCACTTCACAATGGGAAGGATAAAGGGAAAAAACTCAAACAGCAGAGATTGGCCAGTTGGGGCTAGAAACCAGCAAAAGATGGGTGGCAGTTGCAACAAAATTTTAGGGGAAGACTATCCTTAGAAATCTGGAATGTCAGTGAAAGCCACCCTGCATTTTTGTTTCTAAAAGAGAGAACTCTAAAGCAGCTGAAACAATGTTGCTGCATGAAATGAATAGGAGAAGCTGCATAGGCCACAGATTCAAGTTGTCTCAAGTTGTCTCTTGCAGGTCATTGCACCAGGGGCACACAAAAATTGAACCTTCTACCTTGAACCCTCTTTGCCTTTCATTTTCTCGTGTTCTTAACACGAATGTATTTCCCCAAATTCTTCCTGTGACAGTAAGACAAAGTACTGACACTGCTATGGCCATGTTAGGCACTGTTGAATGAATAATCTTCCAGCTTATTCTGGAGAACACAGATCACATAAAACTTGTAAAAAAATAAAAATCTGCTTCGGTGTTTGCTATCCCAATTGCAAGGAAAACATCATCCTTATTTCCAAAGCATCCGAACAACTCTTATGCCTCATTCACAGCTTCAGACAACTACAAGGTTTATCAATAGCATCAGGTCTATCAATAGCATCATCAAACTTCACCCAACATTACACTATTCTCTAGAGCTGCAGTAGAAAAGAAAACCTTTCCCTATAGTTTTAGCTAAAGCAAAGCAGAGGACTATTATCCAGTTCCTACAAGAGAAAGGTCATTACAGAACTTCTGAACTTCTCTATTTGTAGCAAAGACTCTCTTTTCTCTCCACAAGCCTAAGTGTTCCTGACTACTTTACAGACACTCAAATCTGCAGTTCCTATCCTTCCCTAGTTAGAACATGTTGTGAGAGTACAGGAGATATAAAATTCTAAGTAGATATCAATAACAGAACCCAGAACTATCCTTATAGCTATATATTTACATATATATCCATATGAGAATTCCTTGGAGAGGCACAGCTCAGAGCAAAATCAACCCATTTGATATTGTTTCATGTCTCAACCACACAAAAAAAGTCATCCTAACAAAGTCCACATTGACCCAAAAAACCCTCAAATCTGTAAAATGAAAATTCCCTTTTCACTTAAAGTCAGTCAAGTACGATTACAGGTTTTAAGGTAAACTGTCAAAGCTGTAGCATTTCCCATATTTTACTCCCAAACCAAGTTAGACTATTGACCCTCTCTTCCCAAAATGAAACAGCACAAACACCAAGAATTTGTTCTCCAAAACACATGGTACTCATGAGTAGAGTGTCACAGGCAAGATGTGTCAGGACCCCAGGTAACATTTAAAGCCTGACTCAAAGCTTAATAAAATTGGTGACCACAGAGCATGGAGAAAAATGAATAAAAGTTATTTTAAGCATTTCATTAAAAACAAACAAACAAGCCCAAAACCAAAGCAAACCACAAAAAACAAAAGACAAAAATAACCAACACACTCCTGTCAAACCTGAAGCTTGGTTTCTTCTGCTCTTGGCACAGAAATCTGTACTTTACATATATTTTAATTTTTTGGGGTACCTTACATCCATGAACAGAAAAGTAAAACATTTTTTGTAAGGTTAACACGCCTACAGCATCATTATTTCGAAACAGCAAAGTATTTTTTGTATTTTAAACACACAAAAGTAAAAGAGCACAAGTTCAGAGCCCTATCCATCTGGCTAGGAAAAGATGCTATAACACAACATAACTCTGCTGTATCAGATCATACACCATAAACACTTATCAAGTGAAAAACACTTCCCAGGAAACATGGAAACAAGCTAGTTTAGAGGGAGACCTTGTACTACAGCAGGGTGATTACAGACATCAATTATTTGACTATACACATATGATAGTGGTGATTCAAGTTTATATTGTACAAAACAGAAGCAACACATGTGAGCCAGCCAGATTTTCCTACCAGGGTTCTAATGTTAACCTGCTTATCTGAAATGAGAAACATCTTTACCATTAAATAAACAGTGACTGTTTCCTTGTAGGAGGGGAAGGGGAATCCCCATTCCCTCCCACACTCCAGCTTTTCCTACAGCATCCTTTCAAGTCTCATAATTTTAATACTGGCTCTTTTAAATGCCAGTTTTTCCTTTCTCTTTTTGCCAAAAGACTTGTTTTCCTTTAGCACACAGAGTAGAGGCTGGAAAATATTCCTTCCTACATAGTTGCAAAAGAACATGCCACACTTACATGAGATTCAAATCTATCAAAACTTTCAGCTACAAAAAAAAAAAAAAAGCCAGATCTAACACAAAATAAACCCAAAATAGGACAATTTCAGTTTTAGAAGAAAGTAGATTCCAACCATTCCTGTCACCTTTCTTGGTCTTCAATCTAAGGAGAAAAAAAAAAAGTGATTTCGCCAGAGGCAAAACATTTCAGGTTTCCATAACAAGGCAGGAAGGTATGATTAAGCAGTTGCCGGTGCATGAGATGCATTTTTTTTTTCTCTTACAAAACAGAGAAAGAAAAAGGCAATTATAATACAGAACTCAAGTATGAGGCTCTGTGGTTGAGAAAAAAAATGAAGTAATTTTAAAACAGTTGCCAGACGACTTCAAGCATTTCCTCTCTCATTCCAGGAGCTGGCATACAAACTAGGCACACCTTATAAACCCCACCACCTCCTGGCCCTAATACATTCCAGTTTTTGCTTCATTAAAAAAAAGAAAGTTAAATAGTGTACGTATAAATATATGCCCAAACATTTACACGCTTATATATCATCGCAAAAAAGACTGATAGCGGTACTGAAAATAGATGCATGTCTTGCTTAAATGTGAGAATAAAAGCATGTTTTCATTTGCAATTAAAGCACAATGAATAAAGGCACTGAAGGAGATCAACACTGTATTCACAGATTCAGGGCATTTCTCCATAAATGCCACAAAAATCTCCAGTCATCATTTGTTCATTGGTGTATTCATTTCCATCATTTGTGGTGGTCTGTTGCCACCACAGCAATATTGCCTTTTACCTGAAGATACCAGTGGCCTTCAGAAATATATTCTGGCATGCTTACAAGTCAGGAATTTTTAAACTATTTGTTGTTTGAAGATTTAGGTTCTGATTCTGTGACTTTTTCTTAGAAAAACTGATTCACTGAAAGTCAGTAAGTCTCCTTACTGGTTTCAAAATCTTCAAGCAATGATTAAGGAACATATTGATATACTGCCAATCCAGAAACTGAAGTGACACGTTAACATCATTACTGTTCTCATCCAATCCTGTAATGAATTTCAAGTAGCCTGACCACTAGGAGTCTGTTCAAGGATAGTACAAAGAGGCCATAGTGGCTGCTAATCAAGAAGGGAGGAAAAAATGGAGGGAAGAAATTAGAAGGATGAATTTTTCACTGATGTTACATGGAGTAAAGTCATTTTAGAGTCTGTTATGTATTATAATAGGAAGGAATATCTATTTGTCGCCTTGTTGGATGTGTAAGCACTACCAATGCCATACAATTTTCAGCTGAAGAGACTTCATTTTGGAAGGGTGGGGAAGGAAACGCTTTCTTCCATATCAAACTCGAATATAAAACCATTTGCCATTCATATGTTTCAGCTGAAGCTCCTTGCCCAGTTTGTAAACTTACACTGAGAGTCACCTTCCTTTCACCCCTATTAGAGTCTGTATTTGGTCAGTGCCTGAGCAAATAACACAAGACCCATTTATCTGTGGGAACAAACATGGTTACGTGGGGGCAGGTAAGAGACTTGACTTTCCTTGCCTGCATCCTGAGTAGGCATCTAAAATAGCTTTAACTGTCCCACCACTACCTTCATTACGGGCTTGGGTTGGGTAGAACTGGCCACGTCACAGAGGGAAGAGCTGTGGTTTAGTCTAGACACAGAATTTCCCCTTTCCTTTACCATGGTCCTGCTTTCAGCAGAGATCCTTTAGTCAGGAGATTAAAAAAGCACACTGCTGTGAAAGAAAAAAAAAAAACAAAAAAAACATGCTAGCTGAAAAAAGGAAGATCTCAGGACAAAGCAGCTGTGGTACAGCCTGGTGTTCACCAGATTTCCCTTCCTGAGCCTTTCCCTATGCCTAAAAGGGGAGGACTAAGCATCCCAGAACCACCCTTAACGCTGACCTGAAAGAGGAGATCTTTGTAACTAGTCTATTACAAGGGCAAACATCCATGTGTAACCAAACAAGCTCCACCCCGAGGGCTCCAGTTCTACTCAGTTCCAGCTCCTCTCAGGCCCCCACCTGTTTCCTGAGCACTGTAACACCAGCAGTGCCAAAGCCCCTTGTACAGCCTGCATTCAGCTGGGGCACCAGAGCCATTCCTTAAACGCAGGCACTGCCCTGGACTGATGGGAGGGAGAGACCACTGTAACAGGCTTTGCAAGGGGCTGCTGTGCTGACCCACCCTGTGCTGAGCTGCCAGGCTGCACGTGCCACAGCATCCCGCCAGCAAGCTGGTACAGGGCTGCATGAAATCTGCTGCCTGCTGTGTATTTTTTAATATTCCCATAGTTTTAGAACTTTATTATTTATTTCGAGGCACAAAATTAAACCAGAAGATTTGGGTGAACGTCATCATACTTAAATCCTGACTACAGCAGGAAGACTTCTCTTCAAAAATACTACTCATTACTGCTGGATGAACTCCAAATTTATACCCCACGTGGATTCAGAGCAGGAATTTTAAAAAGATTCATAAGTGCTTGTGTCTGAGCATGTCATCTCAGTGTGATTTGTGAAACGTCATCATCATCTTATATAGAGTAACAGCACAGCATTTCAGTATCCAAGGTGCCTTTGCTGTTCCTTCTCTCTTATTTTTGACCACATGAGTTTAGTCCTTAATATGGTAGTCCACATGAGCTATAATCACTTCATTATTTTCCACAGCTACTTGAAAAACTTTAATTTTCTGCCGGATGTGAAGTCTAAACAGCCAACTACTGATCAGAACAGCTCAAGATTTAGTGGGTAATTGTATGATACCCATCTTTTTTAGCTTGTTCTGGCCTGCATTCCCAGTGCCAGAAGTATCAGCAGCTGGTCAAAGTCAGATCATCATGTACTTACTACTTCCGTGCTGACAAGATGTGGTCACAACATGAAGAAGCAGGAGAGATAATGAAACCCAGGACTCCCCACCGTAAGTCTGTATTTTCACAAGATCCGTAAGATCTGCATTTTAATGCTGGAAATGTTAATTTTCTTCCCCAAATCTTCAGAATCCTCTCTTCCCCACCTCAGTGGCAAAACTCCCTTCCCCCATCCCACACCAGCAACATCAGGAAGCATTACCTGTTATCAACAGGGGATGAACCTGCTTCCATTTGAGCTCAGGCATCACTGACACTTCTGGTTTAGCATCCCTACTGGTATCTAAGCTAGAATTAATAATAAGTTTTACCAGGTCAAAATGGAAATTGTGTGGGCTGAAAGATCCTCTTGTTCTTTGAGAACTTCCCATTTTTATTTCAAAACAAGGTGACACTTTTATAGTTACTTTTTGGTCCTAGGCTTACTAAAAAGATAAGGATCCCACGTATCATATTTCTTTCTGCAGCTGCATGGCCATTTTTATTCTTATTTTTTTGGAAAGAGTTCACCTGCCAGGGTCATAAAAATACTGTTACTTCCATTTTCTCTCCCTACAAAGAGCAAGCCAGCCTCTACTTCGAAGGGCTTAAGCATCAAGTTTCAATAAAAGCTTCAAAAGCGAGTAACAAATCACCTTCAGACGAATCAATCCCAGAAAGTTTGACCGAAGTACAAATCCACCACAACGTTACCTGAGCGTGTGTGGAGGACACCTCGCTGTTTTCACACCTGAGCAATGCAGCGATGCTCTGAAGTGACTAGGCATCGCTCGAAACTCGGCGCAGCAGGTCGCAGCGCTCCGCCGCGCAAGTACATCCCCGTGGATTCTGAACCTGCAGGGGGTTCAGGACAGCGCAGCGAGCGCTTTCTGAGAGGGGCTCGAGGTGTTAGATTGCTGAGCCACCTCGTGGCACTTTCGCTGCATTACAGAACCACCAGGGCTGGGCAGCTGCTGGCCCTGTTCCAATCCGTGCAAGAAAACTGCATCTAAGATTTTCAGCTACAGCATCCTAGCGAAGCAGCATTCCCGCGGTAAGGAAAACATGAATTCTGCAAGTTAAGCTACACAAGACCACCAAAGTGCTTCTGACAATCGCCCTTTTCTAAGCACTTGTTTATTCCAACCAACAGCTCCTTACAAAGCAACCTGCTTTGCAAGTTCCTATAAGCCACATTCAGTCTGTACATACGTAATGCCTCATGGATGAGACAATTGTAGCCCATACTATCAGCTGAAAAAAATACTCAGCTATATAAAATTCTCCCCCAAAAGAAGAAAAAGAGCATGTTTTCTGAAGACTGACTGCAAACTATTTTCACATGCAAGTTTTCATACACTTTCTCACACCATCTTCAAAACAAAGTCCTACAATTCAAGGTTTGCTCCAAAACTGTTAAATTGTTGGGCCAATGCAACTTAAGTGAATCAAAGACAGAAAGTAAGTGTGGGTCTTCTGAGGCCTCAGATAAAAAGGAAAGCATTTTTACTGCAGAGGATCCCTAGACATGAATCCATACACATGAACTCTCCAAATTCCCTGCACACACAGGATAACCAACAGAGATACTGCCAGGGCAACACTGCTTACTGCAAGTCAGCTCTCATGTAACAACCCATTTCATTCCACAGTGATTTATTTCCACTTCTACACCCTAAGACAGTACCAAAACACACAGCTGGTATTTATACAAAATGAGCATTGTGTGACCAGTGGTAATGTAATCTTCTTACCACTCCACTGTAACCATTACTTCAAGAGATCCTTCTTGGAATAATTATAGCTTTACATTGTTGCCCCTGCTGGCACCACTGAAAGACAGTAGCTTTTAAGAGTTAAACAACCGCCAAACAAACCACAACAAACCCAACACCACTTAAAGACATTTTAGATCCTTCTTTACCACTATATACTACCCATACTCTTCATAAATGGTTTCTGTAAACATACGACATATAAGGTATAAAGAAATGCCAACATGCTAACTACAGACTCATAAAAAATTAGTTCCAAGCCTCAAAACACAGGAAAACTCATCACACAAGACCCTGGCAGAACAAAACACACCACTTACAGACAAATACCATAGGCAATCTCAACACAGTACAACAGTACCAAGAAGCCACAGTTTTTCCATCAGCCCCAAAAGTTTCAAAGTAATGGAGAGATTTTATGAGGCTTTAGCCAGATTTCTCATCTTTTCATAGACATCAGGAAAATGCTAATAAGTAGCATTGTTGGGATACGGCACACCGGATACTTCACTGGAATACCCATAGTGCGATTGACAGAAGAGTAAAAATCATGATTTATTTACTTACTGACTTGTTTCCCACTCTATCCTTTACTGAAGTCACGAAACCAGAAATATTAATCTTCTTTCTAGCTCCTTAAGAGTCTTGAGAGAGATGGAATGAAGATGACCACAGCGCAAATACAGAGATGCTCTAACACAGGCTCCCACCCATTTCCTACCACCATCTTCATTTTGCCTGCTTCCTTCCCTCCCTTACCAGAAAACTTCCTACAGCTTATAAAGTTTCAGGTTTCCCCACTTTTGCAGCAAAAAGTAATGAGGGTTGGTACTAGCAAGACAAGACACAATTGGAAGCTGCAATACAAATTGGCTTCAAGCCCACAGCTGAAGAGAGCAGCCTAATCAGCTCAATCTGAAAAAGCTGCTCTCTCAAGTGATGGCTTGAAAGCTGTTAAGTGAACAGTTAAAAAGAAAAACGAGGGACAGGTCTTTGAGTGGGCTTGAGGGTGGTCCTAGACACCTTTCAATCTCAAAATACCCAGCCCTATCCCCCATAGCTTCCAAAAGCCTTTCAGACAAACTCGATTTACATTAGTGGAATTATTCAAAATCTTCTCTGCATCATAATCTTACTTAGGTTACTAATTTGGAAAATTCAAATCATTAAAATCATCCACTATACAGATTCTAAACCGGGGATGAAAACACTCAGGACAAAAACCACCAAGCTATTTAACTACTTTGTGCTGTGTTTCAATAGGAGGAAAGCACCTGTATTATGTTTGTGGATTCAGGTTTTAACTACAGTGTTAAAGAACTGCTTTTTCCTAAGGCTGGAAAACACATGTTTCTACATTTTCAATCTGGACTGTTCTAGTTACCATCAACATCCTGAATCAGTGCAGTTTAAAAAATATATTCCCCATTAACACATGCACTAACTGATGCATCATTTCCTTGCAGCAAATATCCAGATCAATTTCCACAGAACTAAAACTTTGAAGAAAAAAAAAAAATCTTAACGTCCCCTTTTATCTTCCCTCAAGATCTCTGGAGTTTGTGCAGAAATCATTGGCATTTTACATCACCACAATCACTTGGCTTGAAAGACAATGTCTGCTGCATTCCATGAAACATCTCTTTCTGCTTTCAATGATTTGGGATAAAGACTACAGCTGATAATAACACAGTATTTTTACATTTAATAAAAGTTAAATAACCTTGGTGCTAATAACACAAAATTTGTACAAACAGGAATGGATACATTTTAAGCAGTGAACAAGCAGAATGTTTGTTAAGATCCAAATTTTGCAGAGATGCAAATTGCATTACAATGATTAGTCAACTTTGGATTTTAATGTTTAAGTTCAACCTGAATATGCTAACCTTTCCCACATAGGCAGAAAGCTTTAAGAGCTTTATGCTGACATTTAAGACTAGATCTAAATAACCCAAGAATACTTTTTAAATGGCAATGTATGTTGATTTAACTAGATACTGCATAACAGCATGGGATTCTACATCGATCTTGCTCCTAAAATAAAAATTAATGAATGTTGATAGAAGGCACATTTAGAAAAAATGTATTAAAGTGTTAGAACATTAGACTATTACTATTTTCTGTAGTAATACTATACCATTAGTCTATTACTATCTTCAAAAATATACCCTGTTCTTCAATTAACTATTGATATAATGCACTGAAGTGCACTGAATGAGGCCTGTGACAAAACAAATAAGAAATATTCAATAACAATTTAAAAAATCTGAAACATTGCTAGAGTGCCCAAACTAAAACTCTTCAGCAGCCAGATTTTGAATCCTAGAGCAGGACTTAATCACCATAAAAGATACCCATCTACATAACCTTCACCAAAAAACAGGATTAGTTTTAAATATCTTCATGCAAAATATACCCACACTTCCCAAAAAGCAAGTCACAGGCAGGCATTGTGAAGGCTGCCTTCACACAAAGTGAGAAATTTACTTTAAGATCTGTAACTTAGCACTATTGCTCAGGAAGAAAAAGGCTCATGCACACCCAGGGTTTCTGCACACCAGTAAGTATGCAACACAAAAACGCCTCAAACTTTTCTAAAACAGCTGATTCACATCTCTACTGCCTGCAACATCTCTAATCTCTATTTAGAAAATATCCAACTCTCTTCAGTAAAAGGAAACACACCTCGCCTGTCTAGACATCCAATTTAAAGAGAGCAATGCTTTTTGGATTTCAATTAAAGAACACATATGCCAGAAACTTCTTTTATCTAAAATTTTTGAAACTCACACAGTA
Organism: Promerops cafer; assembly: GCA_013398275.1. Taxonomy (NCBI): domain Eukaryota; kingdom Metazoa; phylum Chordata; class Aves; order Passeriformes; family Nectariniidae; genus Promerops; species Promerops cafer. The sequence goes on along the minus strand of VZSE01008174.1, from coordinate 284,569 downwards.
GCTTACTCATGAAACTAAACCTGCAAGTACAAACTAACTATTTATTTTCCCTTCAACAGCAACAGTAAGTTTAATGACCTGTTTCATGTAAAAACACCACAAAACCCTATATTGTAGACTTCAGCTGTTCACAGTTACATTAATATTTATCCCAATAAGTTTATTGTGTGTTGTTAACTGTTTTATATGCTTTGTTTAAAATTCTTACTTTTGTTCTAGAACTGAGATTTTTCCAAGAACCCTTTTGATGGAAAGTCATGGTTTCATGAAGAGCACTTCAAATTGGAAAATTCTTTGCAATGCTAAAACAGGTCTGGATTTTAACACTCTGCTGGCAGCAGCTGGGGTTACCTCAAGGCTGACATGTTAATACCAGCATGCATTTGCACTTGGGTTGAGAAATATGAACTCTCAGCTTTGAAGGGTTAAATAAGGAAAAAAGCAGGCGTTGCTTGCCAAGGGACTACCTGAAAAGCAGCCATTCCTACATCTGTGCTTTTAGCCCTGACTTCGCCAACGCTACAGAGGGGTACAGGCAACACAAGGCTAACAGTTAATAGATAAAAGCTATTGACATTGCAGAATAATATAGATTTTTTTTCTTTTTTACAGAAATAAAAACCCAAGAAACCTATAGTCTGAAACTACCTTAAACGGTACATTCGCAGAGCAATGAAATCTAGTTGATAATCGCAGTCCCTAAATTAAGCAATCTCATCAAGATTATGAACAGTCAAGTCACTAAACTCAGGGGAGCAGGGGGACGCTACACATCTGTTTGTGCATTTAGTGGCTTGGGCTTTTATGAAAGCACAGAAGTAAGAATATGACACACCACAACTGTTGCTTCAAGTTTATGCTTCAGAAAAGTAAACATTAATTATAGAACCAAAGTAATTTACTGACTTCTCCATCAACAGGAAGATAATCCAGCAGTTCTAGATCATGACATGATTGGAAATCAACTTTCACAGAAAATTTTATTATTATGGCTTTTAGCAGCTCCTTGAAGTTTTTTATATCACTTATTTTTCATTTTAATGTACTACTTATTTATGAAAGTTCAAGGAAAAGAAGAAATAGTTTTAATTTCTACCCTCCAAGTGTAATTTTCAAGAAGCCAGTTATATTAACACACACATTATTTTCAACTGGAGCATATTAATACTGAAAAATATTTTTATTCTACAGTATGGAATACAGGAATCCAGAAACTAGTTTTCCCTTTAGCACATTATCCAACTACAGCTGACATAAAAGTACTCTGAAGGGGACTGTGGTGCAGTCCCAAGTCAGTAGATTTAAGAGCAAGTCATTCACTACATTTATTACAACAGTTTTGTCTTCGTAAAATTGTTTTGCCAATAAATCTGATAAAACAAAGCTCAAACTAGAGACAAGCTGTTTTATAAAATATGAATGGCAGGATACATTTTAGTAAAGTCAAATCTCCCCACAAGGGAGCTGTCAAATATGTAATTACTTTAAAAGCATCCTAAATGTTTCTAAAACTATATATGGCATGTAAACTAGCCATTTTATTATTAAGACCATACTTGGGTAAAGCTTTAAGCAGTATCTGTTTCATTGCTGGTTACCAGATGAGTTTCTTTAAGACCCAGCACAACAAACACGTCGAGGATTGTTACAAACGGCAAATTTCAGGGGATCTTTGTGGTACGAACAAAAAATAGCACTCAAAGACTAACATAATTCCGGCCACAGATATGGATCATACTGGAAGAATTTTCCTAGTCTAAAGCATTCTTTGCTGCTAGAAATAAAGCCAATAAACCAGTTACAACAAGAGAAAAAATAACCCCACACAGAACAGACAAAAAAACCTCAATCTTGCAACCAACACCAATCACCTACACAGAATGAGAGACAGAATTATTCTGTTTTATCCCCATACTAGCCAGAGTTTATGTTCTCATGCATGTATCAGATATTCAAAAGTGCTTTTAATATGGCTATTTTCATAGTCTAACTTCAGAACCATTTTACTGTAAAAAAAAAACCAAACAAACAAAAACAACAGAAAAACCTCCAACAAAAACAAATGGTTTGAAAATTCAGTTGAAAAGGTCTGTCCAACAACTTCCTATATTTGATAGGCGCTAGATCAGGTAAGAATATCAAGCAGTTGCATCTTCTGACAAAGATAACTGCATGGCAAAAAAGTTCTCTTAATTGAAGCTGCCCACAGCTTCTAACCATGAGACAGTAATTTAGTTTAAGTGACTATTATATTCATGCAGAAAAGCCCCTGATATTTTAAAAATTATAAAATTATCTCCTGATTCAGTGAAAGACTACCATTCTTCATGGTATCTGTCTCAAACTACTAGGATTATTACATGGCATAGAAACAGCTTGAGTCTTGAGCTAGTTAGGACTTTTCTGAAAAGCTTTTACAAGGAAAATTCCAGGTAAATCAAACTTTTCATGGGAATATACCAGGGAGAACTTTTACTAAGAAAAACATCGTGGTTTGCTGAGCACATGGGTTTTTGCTTTGGGTGTTAAGTCACTCCCAGACTTTGGGGGAGCATTTGCATATGGTCTTTACAGACAACCAGTAAACACAATACTTACTTGTTTAATCTGAGCAACTAGTGGAAGAAAAATAATTTGGATGATTAAGTGAAAATTTGTTCCAGAGATGCATTTGTCAGAGAGATGAGGACCAAACTGTGAGTTTCACTGAGCAGACAAGAAGCAAATATATTACAATTTTAGATGCCCGGAAAGGAAAAACAAAGGAAATATAAAGGAAATATAAAAAAGAGAGAACTGATTCTTATCAAGTTGATTACATTACCTTAAAGTGGGTTGCCCCTATTTCAGCAGCCGGAAGCTGACAACTTTCACTTTACATACAAGTTGTATCACAACACAAGCAAGAACACTTAAGCATAAAAATAGAGAGGATGCCACCACCCACATCATTCTTTGTGGTTTAATCAAGGTTGATTCATGGTTATGCTCTGTTCCAGCCCAAGGCCTAGTGTACATTTAATTAGAGATTGAGATACTGTAAGAGATGTTGCTGTGATTTAAGGTGGGCATTTCTTAGGTGAACTTTCTCAGATGAAGATGCTGTGACAGCAATTAAAGGCTAAATGAAGCAACTTGCACTCAAGCAGGTTTACGATCTTGTCTTTTCAGACTACCAGCTAGATACCTCAACTATAACCAAAAAAAGTATTTATTGCAGCATTGCCTCTCTAATAAGCAATTCTATACTTCTTCTGTACAGATCTTCTCAAATAATTATAAATTTCTTTTGCACAGATCTGTGAACAAATTGGCCTTGCAGACTTGCAAAAGCCCCCTCCTTCCTGATGACAGTCAGCCAACACAACCTACTCGGAGCCTCAATATTCCTTGCTGCTGCAGTCTCTTCATTCCCATGGCTCACAGGAATTTCCCAGGCACATGGATGTGCTGCCAAATCAAGCGAAGGTGCTGAGCACACATTTTCAACACAACAGGCACAGTATAAACAGCAGTCTTAGACTTTCACACCCACTATTGTGCTAAGCTTTTATTTAAAAGCCTGTAAATGTAAGCATATGGAAGGTGACAACAGTACTGAAGATCAAGGTCTATGAAACAAAATTGTTGCATATAAGAAAAAAGCTTTCTTTTTATCACACCACATTTGCCTGTTAAGCACAGAGAATATTTGACTATGATAGGTTTATTCTAAGTGTTTTCACTTAAAGACCACAAATCTCTTCAAACACTTAAAAGATAAAACACCACTTTCACTGTTTTAACTTTAGACTACCTGTTACCACAGAAACTGCTACTCAGCAAGAGAAAATAGCTTTAAACAAGTCAGTAACTGTTCAGAGCAAAAGAGATCTCCCATCTTGTGGGGGCTTGTGGCAGGGAGTGCATTCCCCTGTAGAGGAAGGTAACAAATTAAGGAAGACAATTAAGATGCTCACAATGCCTAATTTTTCCCAGACTGTGGGAGTAAAAGAGACAGTTGAAACTGTGGCAGAATTCCAAAGTCCAATTTATTACACAAAGATGCATGAACCAAGGTGATGCCACACAGCAGTACGATAACCTACATAAAGAAATGTGGTTAAATCCAGAGAACAGTTCATGCTGTTCACTACTAGTAGCCATCCCAATGCTCAGAGGACTCATCCACTAGGAAAGGACAGAGTTGTCATTCCATAATTCGTCACATACACACACAGGTGAGAGAAGAGACAAAAACATAGAAGAAAAAGGCTGGACACCTGATGCTTTAGGATTTCCAAAGGTAGCCTCTATCCCCCAACCATTTTTCACTCTAACTGGAATCTTTCAACATCTGTAAAACTGAAAATAGTACACTCAATATGTCCTCAACTCAGTATAAAGTGTTTCCAAGTTGAAAACAGACCTCTGGGATAAAGCAAAATGAAAAAAAGATGTGAGAAACCAAATAACGCAGCATCACTCCATTTATCATCCCATTATAGTGAAAAATACACAACTTGTTAGAAACATCAGGGGACAAACACAAAAGAAATCTTGCATACAAAAAAACAGTAAAAAAACTTTAGCTTTATAGTAGAAGCCTATTTAATTCTGTAAGTTTGTTTTGCTTTTAACACACACAAGTCAGCCTTACTGTGAAACTACCACCTGCTTTTCAAAACTCTTTATCCTTCGGCACAGTATTTTACAAAATACTATCAATAACTCCTTTCAGGACATGATTTCAACACAAGAATTCAATATTATTTGAATAAAACCAAAACTTACCTAGCTCACCTTATGCAATGAGGTTCAAGGCTTTCTAACATAACTAGTCAAAGTAGTACTCAATTATGGTATGAAATTTAAATTCAAAAAAAGTTTTCACTTAGAAGATTTGAGCCAGTTTTTAAGTATTTTTTATATGAATTAATTAGAATCCTGTCCACTGCTTTGTCTAATTAAAAGCTTGCCATTTCTATTTCTCCAAAGCTTCTACAATAAATGAATTTATCAGCTACAGCCTGTGCTGTCTTGACCTATTAATATGATATCAATTGCAAGCAAAAATAATAGAAACCAATCAGACAACAGTAACCAGCACAGCAGGACTTTCAGTCCCAGGCAAGGCTGGAAAAATAACAGTCAACAGTGGCAAGGCAACAAACACAGACTGTTCATGTGATGCTTGATCTTACTCTAAATATCCACCATGTTATATTCTTGGCTGGTATAAGACACATTTTGCACCTAAAAGCTAACTACAAGTTCCTCTATGAACACCTGCTAACATCTCACAAAAGAAAATCAGTCTACACAGCCAGCACTTCCAGAAAATATGAAGCTAAATTAAATATCTGGATCCAGCTTGCTGTAATTTACAAGTCTTTACAATACACCCAATAAATTACATGCCTTCTCTACCTTAATACCATTTTAAATAGTATTTTATATTTTATCTTATTAAAATTATTTAAAAGTCTTACGATCAAAGCAAATGAAAGAACAAAGTCCTTAAATCCCCCTTTCCAATCTCTAGATTAAAGGCTGTGACTTGGTCTGATGAATGGTTGCGACCCAAATTAAATCTTGGGAAAGGTTCCCTATTGTGGGAGGCAAGGAACCTCACTAAGGAAAACAAATTGACTATTAGTCTCCTATCACAGCTTTACACAATGATATTTTTCCCTGTATTTATCAATATTCCCTTCTTCTGTTACACCAATTCTTTATTATGAGAAAAGCAATACTTTCAAGTGGAATTGGAAGGTCTCATTTTTAAATGGGTGTTCCTTTCAGACAACAGAACAGTTTTCAGAATACTTCCATTTCTAAACTAATAGTTATTCACATTAAAATATACCTTTGCAAGTCCTGAATCTCCAGCTTCTTACTGAGACTGTGAGAGTCAAACCTAAAATCAGTTTTAATTAACTTTTTAAAAAATGCTTTGTAGCATTGGTGACATTTTCCAGGGCATCTCACAAATTTTCCATAGCACGTTTCTCTGCTTTTAGCAACATTGCAAGATTAGGAAAATGATTACAATTTCCAGGTTTGTAAATAACAATCAGGAATTCAACTGGGTTTTTTCCCCCCAGGGGAGTGAAGTTATTAATAATTCAGTAGCCCTGCTATTTCTGATTTCATAGCCCTAGTAAACTGACCCATGAACTTTGGGTGTTGTACATTCCCAGTCTTGGTAATGTAACTTTCAACACTTCAGTCAATGGTTTTAGCTAAGGTAGTTCCTTAAATCAAAGAATTTTTATTTAACAAAGTTCTTCAAAAAAAGCAAAAAGAAGCTATGTATACTTTTTTCAAAGATATGCACATTTATATTAAAACATTTACCCTAAAATACTACTGTCATTATAAATTATATGCTCATAATGACTTAACCTCTCTCTTATTTGAGTAAAGTGTTACCCAACCACTTGAACCTACAGCCTGCCCCCATAAGACTGAACAGGTGGTCAAAGCCCTAATTTTGCTTCCCTTTGCTGTATATTTGGAAACCATTACAATAAACTGTGAACAAAAATATCATTAAGAGTACCAGGCAGCTGCCATTAAAAAACTCAGAGTTGGTGTAGCGATGCCACCAGGAGCTCTTCAAACTTGGCTAGTTTATCTCCAAGTTTTGTTTCTCTCTCTTGAGGATTGAGAAATTACTATTTCCAATGGCGGGGGGAAAAAAAAAAGGAAAGAAAAGGGAGGAAGGATACTCTTCTGTGCCTGTGAAGATATTCTTGACAGCTCTGGTGTGAATATCCAGCTTTGAAGATGAATATGCTTGAATAACTACTTTGCTCTAATTCTTGCATGCTGTTGGCTGTAGGACACTGCTAATTAGAGAGCAGTGTCTGTTTAAGGTAAATTAATTGACCTGCATAGCACAGGAAAAAATAAATCATGGACTGCCTTAATTCCTCCCCCTCAAACATCTCTAAGAGGAATAAGAATAAAATATTTCTGAATAATAGAAAACTTATGAGCTACTTTGCACATTTTAGCCAAGGCAGACAGATTTTTAGTGGGGTTTTTTGTCTGTTGTAATTTTAATACAATTTAAATGCATATACCAAAGTGTTTCCATGTAATTAAAGCCCTTGGAAATTAGTTGTACTACCAGACTCAAGTTTGCAAAAATTAAAGCAGGATATTGTTGCTAGGTATTTGAAAGGCCAGAAATCCCAAAAATCTGGAGGAAGCTGCTAGCTAGACACCTAGGATTTCATTGAAAACCTTCCACAACAGCAGTTTCTTCAGCAGGTGCACAGAGAATATTTACTTCACTTGAATTGATTCCACTTGTAAAATTGAATAACAGTACTTACAAAGCTGAAAGCAACACTAAATAGAAATTCTGGAAGAGAAGTAAGCTTTCTACTCTATAAAACGTAACTAGAGATAATCTCACACTTAATGGCAGGAAGGTTTCCACTCTGAACACCTTTAAAAGGTGCAGAGAAAGGAAGTAAGCTATGAAAGAAGCCTCTGCTTATCTCATTTAAAACCACTGATTATTGCCTTATGGGTGGTACCTTCCCTTTCTGTTGGTTTTGGTTGTAGCCCAGCTCCCAAGCTGAAAATCCCATCTTCATTCCTCTCCCTCAAGATATTGAAAACTGCTTTAATTAGAAAGGTTCCAACTGCTGGTGCTTCAGTCAGTTTAACTGAGTACAGGTTGACCCCAGCCACAGGAAAATACTACCATGCAGTAAACAAGCAAAGGACTATTAATTCATAATGCTAAGAAGAATAAATAAAACCATTTATGTACATGTATAAGTATATATATATATTTCAAAAAGAGTAACATTCTCCTGGTTAGGAGAAATAATACCTAAGGTAACACACAACCTATATGTTTAACTTATATTTAATAATCAGCATGTTTCATAATGTGTAGGCTTTGAAAATCAAATCATTTTCTAAAGGACTGAAGTGTACAGAAAGACCATCAAAAGCCAGCAAGAATAATTAACTGACATAAAAACCAAGGGCCTCTGGCACCCCCGATTTTAAGGAACAGATATTCCAATTTATCTCCCAAATAACCCCTGGGTGGATAAGAGGAAAGTAAGGTACAGACAGCACAGAAGAACCTGTTGGCATTTATATTTGGAAGGAAGTATGTCCATTAACTGAGACACTGTTGCCCATAGCAATACTCCTAGTTCACCACAACTATAAATTTTCCTCACTTGGAAAAGCTTTGAATGAACGATATTTTAGTTCACTCAGGAACAATTCCAGCTCTAAGGGATTTCAAGGTAGTGCTCAAAGACAAATTAAATGCTTTGTGCATGATGGGAAAGTATTTGAGTGAAGGAAGCCTTCAACACTTTTTAAAAAGCCACAGATTTTATCTTTACAGTTAATATAAATGTGGTTTTGCCCATCCTCGAGTGTTTAAATTATTCTTATAAACTGTGGCAAGCAAATTAATGTCACAAACCTGCAGCAAAGGTACTTTGCTTTTACACTCCATTTTGATTATTCTGCAGACCACCCTTTTTACAAGTGCACCAATATTCCCAAAACCAAGCCCAAACAAGTAAGGACCACTCATCTGACACACACATCTTCAGTGTATAAAAAAGAACGAGAGCTGGCATATTCAAAATACAGTTGCAAAAAGATTTGCAAATGCTTTTCCTGTGCCACATTACTCAGGCCTGTCTAGGCATTGGACAAAGTTGGTCATTCTCTGAACTGCTTGCAAAACTTGCTTAAGAGCCTGGAGAAAAAATTTGTCGAGAAAATAACCCTAAAAATAAAATCTAAAAAAAATGAAAATCCCATTCTAAAAAAGCGTCACAACAGCATTCACAAAAGTCTCCCACAGTGGACCTAGTGTATTGTCTGACAGAATTTGGCATTTTTGTCCAGAGCCAGTCAATAACAGGAACTCAATCATAAATGTCCGGCTTTCCGGTGAGTGCGGCAGCCTCAGCTGCGCAGCCTAATGAGCCGGGGCCACACCAGTTTCAGCAACAGCTGGAAGAAAAGTCCACCAGAGAAGGTTACAAGTTTTTTGTTTGTTTTTAATAAAGCCATAATTCTTTCTCTGTTAAGCAAAAAAGAAAAAAAAAAAGAAAACTCAAACAATCCACACTCCCAATTCTCTCAATATTGCAAAAAAAAAAAAAAAAAAAAAAAA